>JAUZTB010000118.1:1880224-1893766 GCA_034780895.1 Rhynchobatus australiae | reverse complement strand
AGTCTGTAAATAAATTGGGTGTTCATAAAATGGGGAAGATCTGTAATGGGATTAGTCTGGGATTAGTGTAAACGGAGGTTTGATGGACATCATGGACTTGGCGAGCCAAAGGCTCTGTTTCCGTGCTGTATGACTCAATGATCATCCATCACCTTGATGACACCTGAGATTAAGTTGGTGAGAAAGTAATTAGCCAGAGCTAATTCACTCAGCACTTCTGGATAAAGATGACTGCAACCTTATCTCATGTTCACATGCAGGATGTTAAGGACAGGATATGCCATTAACTATTTAATTGTCCATCTCCATTCATAAATAGATATGGCAGGATGCTGGAGATCTGATCTGTTGGCTATAGGATCACTTTGCTCTATCAGCGGCACACTGCTTCTGGTGATTGGCATATCTGTAGTCCCAAGGTTGGTCCTATATCTGACATGCTTCTCTCCATTCCTCATTGCACCAATTCTCTTTTGCACCTCAAGAACCATGCTGTGGTCACTACAACCAACAGCACCATGGGCAGCTACAGTTCCTGTTGGCTGGGTTCCTCATTGGAACAGAAGAAATAAGATCTAGGTCAATCATTCCCTCCTGCCAGTTCTGCCATTCAATTGGATCACAGCTGATCTTTTAACTCAGCATCACTCTCCTGCACTAACCTATTATCCCTTGAATGTCTTAATGTTGAAATGCCCTTCGATCACAATCTTGAATACACTCAGCAACTGAACCTGCACAGTGATCTTGACTGCGTCAGTAATTCCAAATAATCACCAGTCAAAATGAAGAAATTTCTCCATATCTTGATCCTGGGCAGATAACCTCTGATTTTAAGACTGTGACCCTTGCTCTAGGCACAGCAAACATCATGCCTGCACTTACCTTATCAAGCTCCACAAGAATCTTGTTTACTTTAATGAGATCATCTCTTATTGTTCTAAACTCTGGAGTACATAGGCCCAGTATGCCTCATCTCTCTTCATACGACAAGCCTACCAACCCAGGAATTAATCTGGTGAACCAAGTATCTGTATCACCATTTACTGTGGCAAGTGCAATACATTTGTAACCATGCAAAAACATTATGTGTGTTCAACCAAAGAGGCATATATTAAAGGGATAAGCCATTTGACCACTCAAGCCATATAAATGAGTGCTGAGATGGCTTGAGTGGTCAATGCCATTTATCCAAACTTGCTCTATTTCTCAAAACTCTTCCCCAAAACAAAATCCATCCACCTCCATCTAAACCGAGCATAATTTGACTGAATAATTCAGATTTCTATTATGCTGTGTGTGAAGAAATCCTTCCCACTTTTGCTGTTTAAAGGCTTGGATTTAACTTTTAAGATTGTCCCCTCTTATTGTTGACTTGCCCACCAGAGGAACTGGATGCTTTCTTATTTACTTTGATGTTATCATTTTAAGCACTCAACAGAATCACCTTTCAATCTTTGAAACTCGAAGGTAAAATGAATTAATACAATCTGTCCTCAATTTAACCTTTAAACCTGCTGTTATTCTTGCAAGACTGTACTGCTCCATCTCCAAAGCAAAAATATCATTCCTGGGAAGATGTTTCCACAAGAGTTCAGTTCTCCAGATGGGGCATGATCAAGACTTGGTGCAATTGGTACTTCTTCCTACTCTAAAAATTGCCAACATCCTGTTAGAGTTTCTGATCACAGTTTGTAACTATACTTGTGCATGTATGCAGCCAAATCTATCAATTCTTTTACTTTTATTAAACCTTCACCGTTCAGAAAATAACTCAATTTGTCCGCCTGATAAGTTTAAACTCACCCACATTGTCGGCTACTTTGTCACGTTGCTCACTCACTCAGTGTGTCAATCTTCCTTCTTAACTTCCTACTTCCACATGTGTTACTTACTATGCCTCCCGGTGTACTGTTATCTGCAATCTCTAATAACCTCCTCTTGATGACTTCATCCAAATCAATGACAAACATCCAAAAGGGAAGCCCCCCAACTGAGATCCCTGGGGGACACCATTCATCACATCCTTGCAGATCCGTCACCTCTGTCCCAGGCCTACCAAGCAACATCCAAATTCAAACAAACGTACACACTGTTTTATGTCAAAAGGTAATTGCTAACATTTATGATGCTTGCACCAGTTTCTACAGTCAAACTCCTGTGACATGATGAGAGCCAGCTAAATCAAATTTTCTTACACAAGCACCCACTGGAGCATGCTCCCTATTCAGAGAGACTTCTTCACCAAGCAGTCCTAAGGTACCTTGAGGACAGTGAGCTGACAACAGGAGGAGACAAGGATGAGACCGGGGCTGGGGAGAACCGAGGAAATCAAAAAAGGAAAAGGAAAGGGGCAAACAGTCAGAAAGGTGAGGGAAGGGGGAAGGAGATAACAGGGAGGGAAACCAAGGAAGTGGGGAGACTGACAGAGCCAGTTAGGGAAAGGGGGCTAAGAGAGAGAGCACTGAAGGAAGGATGGATCAGGATCAGGATGGAAGGTTGTGTGGAGGGGGCAAGAAAAATGGGGCAGACAAGAGCATGTGTGCACGTGTTTGTGTGTGCACATGCCTGCACTCTCTCAGTCCGTGCAGTGGAGCCTGGTCCCCGATCAACTTTGACCTCCTTGCCATTAGACTAAGACCTTGCTCTGTGGGGTAGCTGGCACTCAACAGCCACCCTACGTGAAAAGAATTCATGACAGGTAACTTCCACTTTTCTGAACTGGAGGGGAATCAGTCACTCTCTATCCCAAGGCACAATCCCACATCTACAAACAGCAAGCTTGTGACAAATATTAACAAGACACAATATATACATATATCTCCTGGTTATATTAGGATCTAACTAAACTTTGTAGAACAAATTGTCGATGTTTGGACTTCAATCATATACATCAGATTTAAAACAGCACATCAACATTTACAAGTAACAATTGCATTGAGATTCTGATGTAAGGCAAAGACAATGTAATGAAGTCTCTTTCATGAATGGGAGAAGCATAAATAGTAAAGGAAAACTACTGAATATAATATGTAGGATTCGGATGAACTAATTACCATCTGCCCTAGAAGCCTTAAGGATGGAATTTGGTAATTCATATAAGCACATGGTAGTCATTAAGCACAGTCTGGAGAAAATACTACATATAATCAGTCAGTCTGCTAAATTTGGAGCCCTTCAATTATTTCCAAAGTGGATATCAACTGGAGACAGAATCTATACAAGGTGGTTGATTGCTTTAATAAAATATCAGGCAGTCACTGCAGTGCATGAAGAGCATGTCCAGTCCCAACTTCTTCATTTTCTAACTGAATGACATGGCCAGTTCACCAGAATGATTACGTGCTCAGAGCAACATTGTTTGAACCAGCTGTACAAAGTTCAGATGCCTTGTACTTCTCTGTTCAGCATATTTATCAGTTATCATTTTTTTAAAAAGTATTGTAAAGTTTCACACTTGCTCCCCAATGGCAGTCACTAGCAGAAACTCAGCTTGCTCCTGAATACTGTGACAAGAAAAAGAAGTGTTATAATCATCTAGTTTTATGATAAGGATGGAGGAAACTGCTAGTTTTCTACAGCTTCCTTCCTCCAAAAGGTTATTCTCACACAGCAACCATAAATGGCATCCATCAGTCATCTGCATTGCTTGCCTCACTGTGAGATCCTTCAATATAGCAATATAAGTTGGAGAGCAGAGCTGCAGGCCAGTATCAATTCAACATTTTCCATCAGTTCCAAACCTGGTTTTCGAAAGTTGTCTCCAGACATGATGCCTTTTGCACAATATCGATCAACTTTCAGATATGAAAAGAATGTAGGTGGTCACTTGTATACTTAGAAAACTACATGTACACACATGCTGAGAAAAGGGACCTGACATTGTGCTAAGCTTATATAAAACAGAAGACCCTAGGGTTTAGTCTATTTGTGTGCCAATAATTGACCCCAGGCAAGCCTATAGTTGAGGTTCTTCAAGAACTGCTCGAAAAATGCCTGGCGGGCCATGCTTGCTTCTGTTTCAGGAGAAGTCTCTGCTAAGCTGCCACAGAGCTTTCATGGGCATTTCTCAAAACTAACCGTCACATGCTTTCTTTCTTCCTTCCTTCTGCAATTCCTTCCAAACAAAAAAGAACATTTGGTCTTATCAACATGATTTTGTCTTTTTTCATCAGTCTGTCACAGTGCCCCAAATAAGGGTGGACCGACAAGCCATTGGTGCTCCCCCAATAATTTAAATTTGAAGACATGAATGGTGGCAATCTGAATTAAAAGGAATCGGTTCAAAATTCACAGTGGGATGGCAAGGATAGGAACCCGGAAACAACAGTAGACTGTTCAGAACATCCTGCCTCATCTGCCATTTAATCAGTTCAGTGACTGAGATCAACTGTATGTTCTCAATCTACTGATGGTCTTTAACCCTTAATACCCTTTCTTCATGAAAATCTCATTAAATGTCTGAAAGAGAAAGGGTGGGTAAAAATTTTGAATGCTGCCCTTGACAATCAATAATCAGAAAGGACTGGAGGTGCAAGAGACTGCTGATGCTGGAATCTGTGGCAAAAAAAAACAAACTGCTGGATGAACTTAATGGGTCAAGCAGCAGTATCTTGGTACATGTGACAATAATAAACTAATTCCAATCTGTGTTCCTCCTTGTTCCCCAATATTCCTTGACCTCACCCCCAGTAACTGACTAAAACTCAGCTTACTTTGGTTTTGTATAAATATTCAATGAGTCATCTTCAACAAATCTATCTATAGGGAATTCCAAAAGTTCACAACCCTTTGAGAGAAGAAACTTCTCCCCATCTCTCTCTTAAATGGGTGACCATGAAACTATGGCCCTGAGCCTTAGATAACCTTTGAGGTGAAACATCCTATCAGCAGCTCACATGTCAATCCCCTCAGAATCCTTTATTGTTCAGGAAAATCTTGACTCATTCTTTTAAATGCTAATGAGTATAAGCATAAAATGTTGAAATTTTCCTCCCAATAAAACAACTTCAGGAATCAACTAAGTGAACCTTCTCGGTGAGCTACCCTTAACTTAATTATATCTCTCCTTAAATAAGGAGATCAAAACTGTACCCAGAACTCCAGGTGTGGTCTCACCAATGCCTCCATACAGGTGTAACAAGACTTAACTACATTTATAGACCTTCCCCTTTACAATAAGGGCCAATGTGCCATTTGTCTTTCTTACTTGCTATACCTACTCACCAACATTCTGTGCTTCTTGCATTTCTCCATTTAAATACCATGATTTTCTATCTACAGAAGTGGATAACCTGATATTTCCCACATTATACACCATTTGTCAAACGTTTGCCCACTTTACTTACTACCCTACCTTTGTATCATCTGCAAATGTAACCATCTCTTAAATATTAATATAGATTATAACTAGTTAAGGTACAGCATTGTTCCCTGTGGAAGCATATTAATTATAGCTTTCCAACCTGAAAATAACCCACTTATCCCCAGCTCTCAGCTGTTTGTTAGTTAACCAGTCCTTATTATATGCTAATACTGTATATTACCTTGAATCACTTGCATTCGTTATGTGGCACTTTATCAAATGCTATCTGTATATTCTATTTTACTACATCTACTGTAGCTGTGACACTTTACTCTGCATTCTGTATTGTTTTACCTTGTGCACTGTGTAATGGATTGACCTGTACAAACGGTATGCAAGACAAGTTTTTCACTGTACCTCGGTACAAATGATAGAATAAACCAATTCCATTTCCTCCACCTGCTCTATTTGTTACACCAACTTGTCTGTATTTATCACATATAAAATTCCTTTATTAAACCGCATTGACTCTGCTTGATTATATTACGTATTTTTAAAGTGTCTTGCTACTAATTCCACAACAATAAATCCATAATACTTTGTTTTTGGGTTTAAATAAGTAGCCCATCTGTACATCAATCACTGTCACATATACTGTGGATCAACCACCCTTCTTCTTTGTTAAGTTCTTCATTTCTATAGACATTTATGTTTTGACTTTTATTCCCAGTTCTTCGCTATAAATAAAATTGAAAACTATCTTAAGCAGAAATATTGAATACCACAGATCCTCTTGAGTATTTACTAGTTTCTTTTAAGCTAACTTAATAGATTACTTGTTAAACATGATGTCCAGAATCATTGAGATAGGGCACAGAAACAGGCCCTTCAGCCCACTGACCATCAACCACTAATCCAACATTAATTCCATCCTCCCTAAATTCTGTAAAGTCCCCCCAGATTCTACCATTCATCTATACACTGAGGGCAATTTGTAGTGGCTAATTAACCGACTGACCTACATGACTTTGGATGTGGAAGGAAACTGGAGCACCTGGAATAACCCTGCGCAACCATGAGAACATGCAAACTCCACACAGACAGCATTTGAGGTCATGAATGAACCTGGATCTCTGGTACCATGAGGCAGCGGCTCTAACAGCTGCTCTACTGTGCTATTAATAACAGGTACTTATTCGCACAATGTAGTTCTAACACAAAATTGCAATAGCCATTGTAAAAGGATTGTTTTTCAGATGAGTTCTACGCAAGTGCTAACAAAAAGCTTGACCTTTTTCCATCAAGACAATGTTTTAGAAAATTTTTTATGATAATGAGCTTCAAATTTCTGGCAAAGTATTTGGCAATGGGTCACTTCCAACTCATGATGTGCAAGACTAGAATTACAAAGCTCACTACGGTGGTTCCAGTCAATTAGAAAATAAAGATCTTTCATTAAATGGTTAATTTCATGACCTGAGCTCTCCAAAGAACAGCATTCAATACCAAAATGGCTCTCATAGCTGATTGTCAATCTTAATGCCATATTCCTGCTGTCTCCCCACACCCCTTTATGCCTTCTGTGTCTCTTCATAAATATACTAATTGACTTGGTCTCCATTGCCTTCTGTGCTAGACAGTACCACTGGTTCTTCCTCTTCTAAGGCAGTGTCACTCAGGACTGAGGATGACTTGCTTAATCTCCGATTTTGTGGGTTCTGGGTGGAGAAATTTCCCCTTTATCCTAGTCCAAAGTGTCATACCCTTTATTTTTGTATCTGGACTCCCCAGCTAGGGGAAATATCCTCCCCACTTCGTCTGTCAAGCCCTGTCAGAAATGTGTACATTTTGATAAGATCCCCTTCTCCCTCTAAATTCTCATGAATCCAGGCCCAGGCAATCCAATCTCTCCTCTTACAGCAATCCCACCACCTGGGAATCATTCTGGTGAACCTTCAGTGCACTTCCTCTATGACAAGTACATTCTTTCTTCGGTAAGGGGACCAGAATTGCACACAATACTCTAATTGCGGTCTCACCAAGTCTGTTGATAATTATAGTAAGACATCATTGTTTTTGTACTCAACACCATTTGACCTCTTAACTGCTTGCTTCACCTATATAGAACATAGAACATCGATTATTACAGCACAGTACAGGCCCTTCGGCCCACAATGTTGTGCCGACATTTTATCCTGCTCTAAGATCTATCTAACCCTTCCCTCCCACATAACTCCCCATTTCTCCATCATTAATGAGTCTCTTAAATGTCTCTAATGTATCTGCCCTCACAACCTTTGCTGGCAGTGCGTCCCACACACCCACCACTCTCTGTGTAAAGAACTTACCCCTGACATCCCCTTTATATCTTCCTCCAATCACCTTAATATTATGTCTTCTCATGTTAGCCATTGTCGCCCTGGGACAAAGTCTCTGACTGTCCACTCGATCTATGCCTCATATCATCTTCTACACCTCTATCAAGTCACCCCACATCCAAAGAGAAAAGCCCTAGCTCACTCAACCTATCCTCTTAAGACATATATGTTTGATTTAGCGATAGGGATGGAGGAATAAGCTTTGGCCAAGACAACGAGGAGAAATCCATTGCTTTTTCCCAATTTTATTTTGATACTGACATTGAATAGTTTGTTGCCACTGCATCTCATTTGATGCAATGCACCGGTCCTCCTTTCTTTTACTGTAGGCTCTCAAGTTGCATTAGATGCGGTTCCAATGGTGAGGAGACAGAACACAGAACCGGGAGTCTGTCTGTTTTTAATGTTGCCATGGAAACCATTGGAGCAGGAGGTGATTGCCTCTGCATGTGCATCTGGCAGCTGAACATGGGTATGAAAACTTACCCAGTGTCATCAATCTGGTGCTAAATCAGCAACAGTGATCGCAAGGGCTCTATGGCTCATCACCTCTCTCCGCTGTCAGTCCTGATAAGTTTCGACCAGATGCCGTTTGACCTGCTGAGTTCCTCCAGCAGATGGTTTGTAGGTCAAGGACTCTCGTGCTCAGTTAGGTAAAATGCAAAATAAAATATAATCAGCACTTTGCAATTCAGCTATTGTAACTAAAATAAATTGTGCCTGAGAGTTTGGTGTGCATTTAGGGCTCAGATGTGAATTCAGCGAGCAGGGTATGGATTTGAAATTCAAGGGCAGATTTGGGGATCAGGAATGGGCTTGAGAATCAGGGAGTGAATTTGGGGATCAGGGGTGGATTTGGGAATCAGGGGTGGATTTGGGGATCAGGTTTGGGGAGGAAAGGGTTAGATAGTGTGAGGTGTGGTTTGATGGGTGGCACAACATTGTGGGCCGAAGGGCCTGTATTGTGCTGTATTGTTCTATGGTTCTATGGTTCTATGGATCAGGAGTGGATTTGGTGATCAGGTAGTGGATTTGGGGTTCAAGGGTGGATAGGGGAATCAGAGTGAATTTGGGGATCAGGGAGTGGATTTGGAGTTCAGTGGGTTTCAGGTGGCAAACTTTTTATTTCAAAACCATACTGAAGTCTACTTTAACACTGAAACCAATAAATTTTTCTGACAGAATTTTTATTTTTTCTTCAAAAATTTTGAATATATTGCAATTCAACTGGAATATTTGATTTTGAACTAGTTTGCTTGTTCATCTCTTTAATTTAAAAAAATATTTGTTTTTTTTTAACCAGCATCTTTAAAAGAATTGATTCTCCTGCTTCCTTTGCAACTTTTTTTTCAGGATATCCACATCACTGTCAAAGCCAGCATTTATTACCCATCCCTAATTGCCCCTCAGAAAGTGGTGGTGAGCGAACATCTTGAACCGCAGCAGTCCCCCTGGTGAATGTATTCCCACAGTGCTGT
This sequence comes from Rhynchobatus australiae, assembly GCA_034780895.1. Classification (NCBI taxonomy): domain Eukaryota; kingdom Metazoa; phylum Chordata; class Chondrichthyes; order Rhinopristiformes; family Rhynchobatidae; genus Rhynchobatus; species Rhynchobatus australiae. The sequence continues at coordinate 1,884,605 of JAUZTB010000118.1, read as the reverse complement.
TGGAGAGGAAGTTCTAGTGGCAATGAAGGTGCAGAGATTTACTTCCATGTGAAAATGGTATGTGACTTGGAAGGGAACCAATAGTTATGGATTCCCTGTACCTACTGACCTCGATAGAGGTCACGAGGTTGGGAAATGATGTTGGCATACCCTAGGCAACTTCCCATTGTTTCAGGAAAGAAGCCAATATTGTCAAGGAAACCTCCCACCCCAATATTCCTCTCTTCTCTCCTCTTCCATCAGGCAGAAGATACTTGAGAACATGCAGGCTCAAGGACAGCTTCTGTTTCACTGTTTTAGGACTCTTGGACGATAAAGATGAACTCTTGATCTCTCACTCTACCTCATCGTGGCCCTTGCACTTGATTTATCTGCCTCCACGGCACTTTCTCTATCACTGTAACATGATATTCTGCACTCTGTTTTGTTTTCCCTTTGTACTACCTCAATGTATGGAATGGTCTGTCTGGAGGGCATGCAAAACAAAGCTTTTCACTATATCTCCATATATTTGACAATAATAAACCAATTACCATTACTAATTACCAAGTAGCGGCATATTTTGTGGATGGTACACACTGCACCATGATGATCATAGAGGGATTGATTGTTTGGACTGATGAACAGAGTGCCATCAAGCAGTCTGCTTTCTCCTAAGAGAGTTTCAAGCTTCTTGGGAGTTGTTGGAACTGCACTCGTCCAGTCAAGCGGATATTATCCCACCTTCTTTCTGACTTGGGGCTTGTAGAATTGATATGACTGTTCTTGATTTGCTTCTGGTTCATGGTGATCCCATGATGTTAATGATTGGGGATGCCATTGAATATTCAAGGCTTTGCTTGAGATGGTTAATTTAAGTAATATATCATCATTTGTAAAGTATCTTTGGACATCCTGAAATGGGTTTACCATGAACCCAATCCATCCTTTCTTGAAATTCTGAAACATAAAAGTCTGTAGCCAAATCATTTGACATTTTATTTCATGCATCCCAGCCTATTTAGAGTGGTAGGTGGTAACTGACACAAGAAAGCTTGCTGCTGCAGCTCACAATTGTGACATCCTAAGGTAATCTTTACTTGCACTAAGCCTTTCCAGCCCAAAATACATAATACTTTTACTGGGTCGTAATGGAAAGCAGTTACTTCACGAGATTTTCATCTCAGTAATAAGAACTTGCATTCTTTGTTAATGAGCCTTGCTCTACAATAGCTGATCTATCCTGTCCTGATCCTGTTCACATGGAAACAGAAACCTCTGTTTTTTTTAATTTCATTTTTGGCAAGAGAGACTATCTACATTTCCCTTTAGCAAGCATCATCACCCTGGGACAATTCAATCACTGGATTATTAAATTGACCGTGTTGCAAGTATAGTCAATGCTTCATTTTTCATAAAAAAAAGTCTTTTTAAGTGAAGTTACCTGTTTTACAAGTTGACCTATTTATGCATCAAGAGAGAGAAATACATATGAAAAAAGAATGAGGGTAGATGAGGTGTGAGTGTGGTGTAATACTGAGAGGTTACTTAGTGCAGTGGAACCTCTTGCACTATCAGTCTAAGCTGTTTTTTTGACCACTATCATTAATAACCCCTCGTTGATCTAATGTTTAGCATCTGGTCAGGCTTCTCTGATGCTAGCTAGAAGTAAGGTCTGGCTTCCAATACCCCAAACTTCATCCTCAGGCACAAAATGTTTTACAGGCTTTTACTGTAGTCTCACCAGTTCTGCATCTGGGCTACAGAAACACAGCCACACGTGTGATGTTCTTTCATAAAATGCTGGCTTATTTTCTTCCCTTCTGAAATCTTTGTGCTGAAGAAGGTACACACAGAAAAGCTTTTCCAGCTGCCATACACAGGAAGATTTAAAGAAAAGGAGCCTTTTGGAAACCAGAGGACTCAACGTAACCTAATTTATAATGGGACGGCTGAGAAGGGAGGGAGACATTTTATTTTATGCAGCCAGCTGGTGTGTTCTGGAGCACACTGCCTGAAAGTGTGGTGGCAGATACAATAAAACTGTTTAAACTGGTGTTAAATATATTCTTGAAAAGAAAAAAATAACATGGAAATAGGAAAGAATGTTACTTCAATAACACTGTTAAAGAGCTGGCACTGATACTATTGCTCAATTCATGTCCTTCTACACACTGAAACCAGGTTAGTTCTGAGGAGAAAGTCTTGTCTCCATTTCTATGCTGACCTTCCAATCAAGGGCATGTTGGTTCGTGGAGAGTACAAAATTCGTATGATACATCAAACCTTTATCTATTCTCTCAGTAAAACATAAAAGACCCCATAGCATCAGGTGAAAGATTTGGAGAGAAATCTTTGCCAATGTTCATCCCTCAACCATCTTTGTTAAGTCAAAATGTACCCCAACCTTCCTCTAGCTACCTAGCACCTCAAGCACAGTGGTTGCCTTGCCTCTGGACCCAGTTTTCCTCTGGGAGCCAGCTCCCAGCTAATCAGTAAAACCTAGCTTGCACAGGGCATAACTGACCAGCCTTATCCATGTAATTACCTTAAGAGCCATTTAAGCTCTGCCCCACTGACTAGGCTCCGCCCTATAATCGTTTTAAATCAGTTAAGCCCCACCCCACTAATGAGCTAGCAAAGCCATTAGTGAAGTTGAAGGATTATAAATAATTCTGACATTCAAAGGCATCCAGAAACACACAAAAACCATTAATAATTAAAAATACCATTTCCAATCTGTGACTTATTAGAAGACATTAACAATATTTTTTTAAATTGATAATTAGATCACTTAAAAACTTCAGGAAACAATTAAAAGCAATTAAATACATCAAATCAACTAAGTTAAATAAAAAAAAGGAAACACTTGTGTCCAATGTGCTTCCAAGCAATTTGTGTGCTCCTATCACTGTTTGATGGTAAAACTGCCCATCTAATAGATGCATGATTTAACTTGGAATTGGTACCTGTCAACCATGAGCATCCATCCAATTGTGTCGAATCACAAGCTGCAAAGAGGAGACAGTAGCCACTGACTATGAAGACAGATTTTAATTTGCTATCAATCACTGTCCACTGGCTCCTAAGCTCTTTCTGTTACTCATTTTTCATGTTAAGTTTATTTGAATCCCCTCTTGGTAAGCAACTGTCTAGCATAGGCCAAATTAATTTGGTTAAGAATTTAATGTTTATTATATTTTCTTTTAAGGGGAAAGCAGCAGGAGATGTTTAGTAATGAACAAGATTTAACAGCCTGTACGATTAACAGAGTAAGTGTGAATAAGCTCCTGGTGTGGCAGCTCGCCTATTCACTTATATGCCTGCGGCTTCTCACTTTCCTTCTACCGCGAAAGTCTACAACACTTGTAACCATGCAAGGGGTTTCCTCTTCCCTTCACACTGTCAAACTATCCATGAGGCAAACACGTAGCAGGTGGCTGAATATTGCCTTGGACCAATTAGAGTGCCAGAGTCCAGCTCTTGCTATCGTTCCTCTCATGACTGCAAAATGTAAATAGAATCTATAGCACAGGATGAGGCCATTCAGCCTCATTGTGCCTGTGCCAACACTTTGGCACATATTCTCATTCACAACTGTGCACTCCCAGTTTATGTCCACAAATGTGTAAATTCATCATCCATGATCGTCACTGAATAAAAAGATTTCTCCTCAGTTTATCTGACAGTTGTGGACAAAACCCAGTGGTGCCACTTCATGTTCCAAGATAGCACTGTAGAGGCCAAGATAATTTCATTATTGAGGAGTAAATTAATAATAAATATTGCAACACCCAAGAATGCAGTGTCAAGTGGCACCATATATCTACAAGGAACAGTTCCTTGTACAATAGAGCTGGGAAATAATATTCATATTTCTGAGCTAGAGGTTCATGAAGGTCAAACCTCCACTGAGGGAGAGGTGCACTATTAGAGATGCTGTCTCTTGGCTGGGATATTAAACCAAGACCCACCAGGCATCTCAGTGGAACATTTTATAAATTTTACAAATGTTTACAACAGTAATATTTCTGTTCTGATGAAGAGTCTTCAATCTGAAAAATTAATTCAGTTTCTCATTGAAGAGAAGCTGAAGCTGCCTGACCTGCTGAGTATTTCCAGCATTTTCAATTTTTATTTCAGATTTCGAGCATCTAGGTTTTTTTGTTGATTTTCATCAACTGCACTTCAAAGTATTTTAAAATGATATAAATGCTTTAGGATCTACTAAGGTTTTGAACAGTGTGATGTAAGACTGTTTGTTCTTTCTTGCTCTCTCAGGGGACTGTGAGTAGTATCCAGATACTCCAGGGTCCCATATGTATGCTTCTTGGTACAACATGAACTGCAGAATCTTGGGCATTATATAATCACAGAATTCCAATACCCACAAAACTAACTC
>JAUZTB010000118.1:1834743-1846720 GCA_034780895.1 Rhynchobatus australiae | reverse complement strand
TATTGGAATACTTTTCTGGATGAAATAACTGAACAGTAAAGTTATGCCAAGGTTTATCAAACCTTAATCAAACTACATGAAGTACTGCACACAGCTATATTAACAAAGGGAAGTATTGGTGAAGGTGCAAAAAGATTCAGAAAGATAATACCAGAAATGTGAGGTTATATTTATCAGTAAATAAGCTGGTATTCTATTCTTTAGAAAATAGGCCAATGGGAGTCTGGTGAATCTCTTTGAGGTAAGAAAAACATAAATTGATAGAGTAGATAAAGCCCAAATCCTTCCACTGGCAAGGTGGAAAAAGAAACAACTCTACAGGAACTTAAAGTCAGAGGTCCAACAGAACAGATGGTGGGTAGAAAGAGCCCAGTAGGTCCAACAGCTTATTAACAACCATGATATGTTTGGGCTGTTCAGCACTATCAAAGCCATCAATTGCATAAACACCCATGGTCCCATCCTACTGTTTGTGAAGACCATAGGCAAATTTATCAAGGACAGAGAGGCGGTCAATACTGGGTGGAAGGACTTCCTCAACTACAACTCTGTCCTTGAGGTGAGCATCCTCAACTTCAACCCATACCAGCCTGTTTAGTCCCTCCTTGCCACAACTCCTTATTAACAAAAAGTTGAAAAGGCCACGTCTCAAATAACAACAAAGCCTTGGGAGCAGATGTTTTTGCTGCTGAAGTTTTAAAACTCAGTAATGAAGCACTTCAGTTACAAATCTACCATTCATTTTCCATACTTCAAAGAAGAGGATATACAGAAAACCTCAGAGACATCACATTCATGACCATTTTCAAGAAAGAAAACATGTCCAACAGAGGTCATTACTGAGGGGTCACCCTGCTAACTGCTGCAGGGAAAATCATCACCAAGGTCCTCCTCAATCGCCTCCTCGTGTAGACAAAAAAAGAAGTTCCCAAAGTAGCAATGTGGGGTCATCCATCTAGAGGCATTGTTCACATAGCCTTCACTGGGTGACAACTTGAAAAGAAATGCAAGGAGCAGCATCAACTACTAAATATGACCTTTTTTGACCTCACTAAAGACTTTGACTCTGTCAACCAGGAGTGACTGTGGAGCACTATTCTCAGATTCAACTCCCCACAGAAAATTATCTCCATCTTACAATTGCTTCATGATGGCATGCAAGCCATGATGCCAATCAATGTGTCCATACGGCTATGTCATTGCCCCAGCATTTTTCTCAGTCTTCCCATCGCAATGCTGGACCTTACCACCACGAATCTTCCAATGACTGTGAAGGTGATCCAGATCTAATGGGAAACTATTCAACCACAGTGCCCACACTCCAAACCAAGATCATCCCAATCTCAGAACTTGAGCTACTGGATACAGATAATGCTTGTATATGTGAATCATTATCAGGCAGAGAGATCAAAAGATTCTGGGACGTTCTCAAAGTGACTCCTGGAAATACCCACTGCAGACATTCTCTCTTCTCCCCCCCTCCCATCAAGCAGAAGATACAAAAGCCTGAAAGCACATACCACCAGGCTCAAGGACAGCTTCTATCCTGCTGTTGTAAGACTCTTGAATGGTTCCTTAGTACGATAAGATAGACACTTGACCTCACAATCTACCTTGTTATGGCCTTGCACCTTATCGTCTGCCTGCACTCCACTTCCAATGTAACTGTAACACCTTATTCTGCATTCTGTTATTGTTTTCCCTTGTGCTACCTCAAGGCACTGTTGTAATGTAATGATCTGTATGGATGGCATGCAAAATAAAGTTTTTCACTGTACCTCAACACATGTTACAATAATAAACAATTTACCAATTTAATTAATTTCCCCATGACCACTATGAATGGGGAGGGAGCATTCAGCATGGCACTGAAAAGTATTAAATATTTTGTTTGGCTTCAATTTGCTCTGCCCCCTATGTTACAGATTCACTTATCTGTACAGTTTGTTTAGGATTTTTGCATAGCACATCCCCCTCTCCATGGACATAGTTGCTTCCCCCACTTACTCAATTCTTAGATGTCATACAGAGGAAGCAGTTCTTATTTGATAGTTCAATGCAAAGCCCTTAAAAAAAGTGAATACATATAACAAAGGGGCAGAGCAAAATGGAGCTAAACAATGTTTGTCACTTTGTACAACTGCACTTGTGCAATGCTTTCCATTATCTCAGATGTTCAGAAGTATTATGCAGCCAATTAAATGCTTTTAATGTATAGCGATACAATCACTAACTCGTGCACAGCAAGCTCCCATGAACAGCTTTATGATAACCTTGTTTTTCATAAAGTTATGATAACCAGATGAAGGGTCTTAACCTGAAACATTAACTGTCCATTTGTCTCTGCAGATGCTGCCTGATCTGCTGAGTTCCTCCAGCATTTTATTTGTTGTTTACGATAACCTTGAGTAATATTGGTTAAGGGATAATTTCCCTTTTAGAATATGTTATGGATTTGTTGACATAAACTGAGGCCTTATCTGCTTTCTCGAGTGTAATAGGTGAAAGACAAAACTTCTGACAATGCAGCACGCCTTCAGTACTAGAATTTTATGTTCAAGTCTCTAAAATGGGACCTGAACACTTTCTGGCTACTCAGGGCAGAAATAATTGAAATATTCCCAGGCGACCTTAAAAAAAATGTGGAATATTGAAACTCAAATATGTCTGCTTTTAACAAAGCTACTTTTATGTCAATTTTGTAAAACTGTAAATACATCATAAACTAAAAGACATTTGGCAGTAAAAGCGATATTTTGCAACTTTGCATAAGTCTACTAAATGAATCTCTGGTCTATAATTGTAATTGGGACATGAGTCAATGAAACTAATCAATGATACACTAACGGTCTTTACTCAGGCCTTGTAGAAGTAGTGTCTGTATAAGTTCACAGCAAAGTGAATACAAGCAGCAGCAACATTGCTTCCTTGTAATTCAATGAAAATTTATACTCATACCTGCCACTGGTTGCTATTTTTTTTGTGAAAGAATACTAACATATAACTCTCATGCCTCACAATTATGAAGCAGCTTGATATATTGTAAGTACAAATTGATACTCCCTTCTAAACTGAATAGCTACTTGGGGAACAAAACAAAATTGAAGGGCTATGAGACAAGAGTGAAGGAATGGGATCAAATTAAACTGGACTTGCAGAAAGCCAGCACTGCCTTCAGGAGACAAATACTATGTTTCTGAGATACAGCAATTCTATGATTCTAATGCTATACTACAATCTCACAACCAAGTGCCCAGTCCCCACTAATCAAGCTATTCTACACACAGCAGCCTAGACAGTGAACACCATGATATTTCAAGCATAGGGGCTTCACAGGTAAATAATACCAAAGCTGCATCTGCTATTTACAATTAATACCTCTCTGCAAAAGATAAGGATTTGGATTAGGAAATATAGACCGATCCTTCGGTTCCCTAATTAAAAAACTTAAGGTTGATTTCACTATTCCAACTTAATCAGCTAATTTAGAATAATTGGCGGGATCCTACTGGTCAATGTCACACCTGCTATCAGAGGAGCAGACCATACTTCAAAACATGCAGCAAGTGATAATCACATTTTTTAAAAATTGCAATAGAATGAGAGGCTTAAATCAATGATTACAAAGTGGCAACACTTTTTATCTTTTAGCTCTCTTTACGTTTAACAAAATCTTTTAACACATTCCAAGATGTTATTCTATTTTTAACATTTTGGTATTGATACAGAATTATTTTGCTTTTGAAATGGCACCATAGAAATCTAAAGTAATAAGTTATGCTTTTCTCATGTCAATAGCCTTCTCTATTTTGGATAGGAAGTGAAATGTGAAGGCCTTAGTCTTACTTGAATTAATTCAAAGAAAAAGATGTGTTACTGTTTCCTTCAATACATCAGATTACTAAAAGCCATTTCAAATGATTAATTGCAAATGATGTGGATACATGTTTCGTTTCCCCGTGGAATAAGAAGAAATACATTCCAATTACTACCATCTGCCCAAAGTATAATTGATTTTTTTTCAGGATCTGGGTGTCAATGGTAAGGTCTGCATTTATTGCCCATCCCTCCTTGCCCTTGATAGGGTAACAATGAACCATGTTTTTCAATTGCTGCAGTTCTGGAGGGTAAGGAATTCCAGCTGTTGAGTAAGGAATACCGGGATTTAGACACAGCGATGATGATAGAGTGCCTATCAAACAGACTGCTTTGTCCTGGATGTGCAGAGCCTATTGAGAGTTGTTGGAGTTGCATTTATCAAAGCAAGGGCAGAGTATCACATTAAGATAACATAAGATATCTTTATTAGTCACATGTACATCGAAACACACAGTGAAATACATCTTTTGGTAGTGTTCTGGGGGCAGCCCGCAAGTGTTGCCACGCTTCCGGCACCAACATAGCATGCCCACAACTTCCTAACCCGTACGTCTTTATAATGTGGGAGGAAACTGGAGCACCTGGTGGATACCCACAAAGGCACGGGGAGAACGTGCAAACTCCTTACAGACAGCGGCCAGAATTGTTACGCCAACTGCTGCACTACTGTGCTGCTGAATTGTCGACATTTTGGGTCGAAACACTGCATCAGAATTACAATTTCTTCCACCCTCACAGTTGCTGCTCGAGTTCCTCCGGCAGATTGTTTGTTGCTCCAGACTGCAGCAGCCATGGTCTCCATCTGATTTAGATTAGATTAGTTTATGGTCATTTACACCAGGGTGCGATTGAATTCCTTGTTCACATGAAGCTAACAGAATAATCGATGAACATGGTAATAATACATGCAACAATAAATACAATGGTGAGCACAAAACAGCAGAAAGCTGCAAGACTCTTATTCAATATGAAGCAGTGCAAAGAGAAATACTAAAATGGCAATTGTGGAATAACCAAGAGAGGTAGAGTTAAGAGTCTGATAACGTGGCAGCACCACAGGGAAGGGGATGTGAAAGAGGTGATTGGTTCAGGAGTCTGATAGCAGTAGGGAAGAAGCTGTTTAAGTCTGGATGTCCAGGCTTTCAAGCTCCTGTACCTTCTCCCGGAAGGTAGTAGAGAGAAAAGGGAATGGTCCAGGGTGGCAGGCATCCTTGATGATACCATTAACCTTCCTGAAGCAATGCACTGAGGAGATGCACTGGATGGAAGGAAGTGACAAGCCTGTGGTGAACTGTGATGTATCAGTGGGTTTGCCAACAACTGATGTATTTATTCGCATGGCAAAATTAATTCATCACCTGTAAGTGTTTAGTAGCCTTTTGATTTAAGAGCACAATATATGAATGCAAGAACATTTACCCCATCTATCTTCAGGTCAATCAGAATGGGGCAGGGGTATTAAGGAGTATGTCTGATTTGTGAGTGACTGGTAATCCACATTTTGTGTGTCTTATTGGGACACAGCGATGCTAGCAAAAGATGGAATTGATTGTCTATCCAAGGTTACCTCAAAGCTATTAAAGTCAAACATGCAATGTAGGACTAACATATCATGCAGACCAGATTGAGGTAACATATTCAGTTTGCTACACCAAGGAAATAGATGAATCAGGTTGTCTTTTCCAATGACATTTTCATGGCTGTATTCCCTGATGACCTCTGACTACGTTGATTGAAATCAATTTCTCAGTTTCAAGCAATGGGACTTGAAGACCCATGCACTTGGTACTTTTGCATCAGAAGTGTACATTCCACAACTTGCTTGTCTGACATTCAGCTCTAGATGAGCTTAAGTTTTCTCCAAAAGTATATTGGAAGACCAAAGTTTGTAGATGTCTACCACAGAACCCATTCCCTTAACATTAACTCCATCTTCTCCCTGAAATGGAACTGGAGTGTTCACCACCATATTGTTATATTCAGTTTCAAGCTGAGCTTAAGACCAAGTAATGGCACCATCACAAAGTTGGCCTATTTTCACTTCTGCAATATTGCCTGACTCTGTTCCCGCCTTAACACTTCTGTTGTCGTTCAGCCTAGAGTCACAGAGGCCCTATGGCCCACCATGGCTATGCTGACCATAATGACTATCTATACTAATCCCACTTGTCCGCGTTAATTCCATATCCCTCTATGCCTTGCTCATTCAAGTGCCTGACCAAATGCCTCTTAAGCTTATCTGTGACCAGTCTAATATAATCCTAGCCATGCAGTAAATATGGACTTCAATAAGAGATGGACTTAAATACACAGACCTAATTTATGATTGGTCAGAACTGACAAGCAGGAAAAGACGATCTTGTTGATCAAGCTGGCACCACTATTTCTCAAGAATCCACACCTTCCCAAAACAATCAAACACACTTTTGACTGTCAGGCAAACACTTTTTACCCCCAGTCCAGTACTTCTGTAACTGATAAACTGAAGCATTCATATAAATGAAGGAAAAAACACATGCACCAATAATTTTTTTCTGGATTGGTTTTGCATTTCCTGGAAAACGCAGGCCAGCCCTGGTGAGATTTGGTACCCTGTATGGCAGCATTTTAAAGAAGATCAAGGCAGTTGCCCCTGTGGTCTTAACCAAAACGGATCTCTTAAATAGCTTCACTGAAGTGGAAATTCATTTTTGATCAGTTACACTGTCAGTCCAGTTGAAGGGTCTTGACCCAAAACATCAACTGCCCCATTTCCCTCCATAGCTGCTGCCTGACCCGCTGAGTTCCTCCAGCGCTTTGTGTGTAACACTAAATGTAAACCTGCCTTCAAAATTCAGTTACATTACAATCAATTGAATGAATTTCAAAGGCAAAGTACAACATGCTCTCTCTACTTTTAGCAGGTTCCTTATGAGATCTGGATGAATTACTGGGCAATAATCAGATCACCAACATATTCCCTTTGTGGCAGTGTGTTGTGCACAAGTTGACTATTGTGCTTCCTTACTATACAACAATGACCACTCTTCAATTGCAACTTAAAATTGCCACTGGAGACAAGGCAGTTTGCACTGACATGGCTGAGAGTGCCCACTAGTCAGACAGAGTCTTGAACAGTTCTATCCACACTTGCCTGGAAATATGCAGGTTCCCATCAAAAGTGCGAGCTGGAACTGATTCAGGTCTAGTTTATGCTACCTCTGTACCAGTACAAAATTCATGGTGGGGAGAGAATGGGAAAGGAGGATGGGGTTTGTAACAATAAGATCCAGGTGTGATGTGTTTACACTACAAAGTTCACCAGAGTGGAAACCCCGTTAGTTTCTATACAGCATTAATCAACCAGCTCGGGCTATGTGCCAACAGGAGATGTAATGTTCTCTGTGGCCTTTTAATGCATGGATCTAAACATTATGGCAAGCTGAGTGGCCTTTGCTAATTCTCACCTTCAAAAAAAAATCCATCAATAAGGAGAGAAAAAGTACAAGTGCTGTAAATTTAAAATAAAAAAAACATTGAAGCCCAGTAAAAATATGGCAGGGCAGGAGCAGAAGAAAGGTGGATTACACTTTCGGATGTAGGGGCCTTCACCAGAGCTGATGCAAAGCCCAATGTGAAACGTTAGACCCATTCTTTAATCTTTTCAGTTGGCTTTGGGCCTGTGGTGCTTTTCACAGAAGGCTCCGATTCTAAGTCGGTTTCATTGAATTTATCACACTGCGATTAGCAATACCAAAAATAAATAAATACTAGTGGAGGACAGGATCTTAAGAGAAGAGACCAGTAAAAGAAGTATAAATCCTGAAGGCTTGGCAGGCTTTCTATTCCCAGCTACAACACTCAAAAAACTGTTTGATTTAAGAGAGGGTAATGCACATGCTCTTTTATTGTGCGTTTCAATTAAAGGCCCCAAGAAGTATAACACTGTTGTTTTAAATACCTTTCCACTAGTCTGCAATAGCCAGATACATGGTTCAGTAACATCTGGACCACGCTAGATTCCAAAATAACACAGTTTTCCTTTTTACACAGTAATATATTTAACAACTTATATTTAATCTCTGTGCTTTCCTACAGTTTTGTGGAGTTGACTGGCAGATCTGTAACAGCCTGACAAAGCTAACCCCTGGGTAGGCAGTGAGTTTTAACACCCAGTGGTATTTTACTGCATTTCTGTGGGTAATTAACATCCCAAACCTTTGCTGTAATTAACACCAAAGGAACACTGGAGCAAAGGCTGGTGTTGAGAAGCATGCCCTTTGTGGAGAATTTTTTTAACTACAACCTCTCCCCCACCAGCCCACCTAACCCCTCCTCACCCCTTCCCACATACTCCCTTCCAACACTGGCCAACGCTTGTTTCGGCTGTGAAACCTACCTCCCATGCTGCCTTTGAAGGTGGATTTATATGTTCTCAGATACAAATCAAGCGAGCTTCAGAGCAGCAGGAGACTGTAAACATACACAGCAAGGGTCCAACAGGATAAAGGAATTGAGCATTGCTAGCAATGGCGATGGAGGTGGGGTCATCAGGGGGAGATGCACTTTGGGACCATATAACTCCTTTGAACCTCATCTGCAGAGTGTGCTCATTGTAAACACCACACCCACGTGGCAGAACAGATAAGGCAACCCCAGGCATAACTTGACACGTGCCTCCACACCAGGGCAGAATTTCACGCCAAATTGCGGAATCAAATTGCTGAATATCTTCACACTAGGTTGCACAGAATTGCAGGGCTATTATTTAAATGGGGGGCCTAATTATCATCATTTCCTATGGACTCACAACATACCCCTCCACTCACATCACTAATCTGCTATCTGTGTCAAAAGCAGCTATTTCCAATTCCCACCTCAGTGTGGAGGGCCCACACGCAACATGGTTGAGTATTAGGTCCTTAACATCCATGGAGACTGAAGGGAAAATCAATCGTTATGGGGATCAGTAGGAAAGTGGAGCTCGCTTGATCTCTGTCATGGGAAGAAAATACCAGGAGAATAAAGGCAAAGATTGAATAATGGTCTTAAAACCTCCTTGAAGTGGTTCAACATCCCCTCTGACTCCTGGGAATCCCTGGCCCACGACTGCTCCAAATGGAGAGTAAGGGAAGGCTGCTGACCGTCACATACCAGCTGCAGGAGTACATGCTGAGGGATGCACTGAAGCTCGGTGCAGCCAGTGCAAAGGCTCTGTGGGGTCAGACCACAGTCTGTGGTCCTTCTGCTGCTAGAGGATGAGGGGTTGAGTGCAGCAGGGAAGTGCAGTGTATCACCCCAGGGGGCTACATGTGTGGCAATGGTGCTATGCAATAAAAGGGCTGCTAACACTACTGAATGTATTGACCAAATGACACTAAGAATGTAAAGAGTTTTGCACTATGTTTATTCTTTTCTATACAGTTTAAGATTTAAGATATCTTTATTAGTCACACTGTCAAATTGTCCCTAGTTTGTAGGTGTGTGGTAGAATCTGAGGGGAGTCGATTGCTTTCTTTATTAGTCATGTGTACATCAAAACACACAGTGAAATGAATCTTTTGCGTAGAGTGTTCTGGGGCAGCCCACAAGTGTCGCCACACTTCTGGGCCCAACATAGCATGCCCACGACTTCCTAACCTATATGTTTTTTGAACGTGGGAGGAAACCAGAGCACCCGAAGGAAACCCATGCAGTCACGGGGAGAACATACAAACTCCTTACAGACAGTGGCCGGAATTGAACCTGGGTCGCTGGTGCTGTAATAGCGTTACACTAACTGCTACACTACTGTGCCTACCTGTATTTTTGAAACAAAAAAAGTGGAGAAGGAGCATTTGGGATGGCATAAAGAACCTTGAGTCCATGGGTCAAAAGCATGCTGAAGTAAATCACAGAAGGAATGTACCACCTCCCACATTGTTCTCCTGCCTGCCCTAGAAAGCACCTACTGTTCCACCTGTAGCAAAGTTTGATGGTTCCACATTTAGCCTCATCACTCACCTCAGAACCCATTGCACAAGGGTGGAAGATAGTTTCCCACCATCCTGAGGGGCAGCTGAAGAAGAATAGCTTCAGATCAGCCACAACCAAATTGAATGGCAGAAAAAAGGTGACACACTTCAAATATACTTAGAGTTATCGAGCTATACAGCACAAAAACAGGGCCTTTGGCCCAACTCATCCATGCCAACCAAGTTGCCTAACTGAGCTAGTCCCATATGCCTGCATATGGCCCATATACCTCTAAACACTTCCCATTCATGTAACTGTCCAAAAGCCTTTTAAATGTTGTAATTGTCCTCACCTCAACCACTTCCTCTGGCAGTGCATTCCATATACTCACCACCCTCTGTGAAAAAGTTGCCCCTCAGGACCCTCGTAAATCTTTCCCCTCTCACTTCACACCAATTCCCTCTAGTTTTGGACTCCACTACCCTGGGAAAAAGACTTTGGCTATTCACCTTATCTGTGTTTCTCATGATTTTATAAACCTCTGAAAGGTCATTAGATGTAAAGTTTTGTCAGATATCCTGAGAATGTAAAAGGCAGGTCATTTTCTTTTTAGACAGGAGAATGAAGAATACTTTCTCACATTGAAGACTTTACCACAGACTGATGTTGAGGCAGAGATGATGGGATCACACGTGTAACTCTGCCTAAAGGAATAGTACTAGTACTGCTGGACAAAATGATGTCCTGCACTATTAAATTCTATCATTCGATATAGAATCGTGATGAATGAGTGACTGGACAATCAAATAGAAGGCTATCCTGGCATAAATCTACAGCACTTGCAGTAATGGCAGGGTTTTACTTTCTTGGAATAATAGAGTCATAGTCATCCAGTTACAAGATAAAGCACAGAAACAAGCAGCCCCACATCCACTGAATTTGTGCAAACCATCAACCATCCATTTACACCAGTCCCTCATTAGTCCCATTTTTTTTATTCTCCCAGCTTTCTCATAGTGGTTAGCATAATGCAATTACAGCGCCAGCGACCTGGGTTCAATTCCAGCCACTGTCTGTAAGGAGTTTGTATGTTCTCCCCATGTCTACATGGGTTTCCTCTGGGTGCTCCGGTTTCCTCCCACATTCCAAAGACATACAGGTTAGGAAGTTGTGGGCATGCTATGTTTGCGCCAGAAGTGTGGTGACACTTGCAGGCTGCCCCCCAGAACACTCTACGCAAAGATATATTTCACTGTGTGTTTCAATGTACATGTGACTAATAAAGATGTCTTATAAATCTGTACACAGTCATCTTAGTGTGGTCTTACCAATACCCCGCACAAAGTAACAATACTTCTCTATTTTAATCTCCAACTGCTTAGCAATGTAGGCCAAAATGCCATTTGCCTTAACTTACTGGCTAAACTTGCATGTTAACATTTGCAGGGATTGGCACTGGGGCAACAACTGTTCACCTCAATGCACTCTGTACAGGCAGTGCCCAGGTTACGTAGGGGATCCATTCCTGAGAACTATCCATAAGCTAATTTCTCCAAAAGTCAAAAATGTTTGTTTTCTACAATAAACCATATCGTATTGTTCTATGATAACTTGCTATAATTCTTTCATTTTATTGAATATTCACCCTGACACTACCCATAATTAAAATAATGGAATATATACCATATCCTGTCATTAATAAATATTCTATTATTTTTATTACTATCTGGAAAAATGCTTTAAAAATGTATTGGAGAATATGTGTGAAGTTGGATTTCTGTAAGTCAGGTCATCCATAACCCAGGGAGCCTATTATATCAATGATTTGAATGAGGGGAAGTGTAATGTACCTAAATATGCTGATGAATCAAAGCTAGGTGGCAGTGTAGGCTGTGAGTAGGAATGGAGAAATACTTCAGGGGGATAAAAACAGACTTGAATGGTAGTGAAATATAGTGTGGAAAAAATGTGGTTATATACTTCAGTAGAAAAAATTTAAAACAAAATATTTTTTTAAACAGAGGGACCTGGGTGTCCCAATTCAGGAATCAATGAAAGTCAACATGCAGTTAAGCAAACGATTAGGAAGACAACAGTGTGTGAAGAAAAGAGACACAAAAGACTACAGATGCTGGAATCTGGATCAAAAATGAAGGATTTGACT
>JAUZTB010000118.1:1763707-1774898 GCA_034780895.1 Rhynchobatus australiae | reverse complement strand
GCCATGAATCAAAACAATTGTTAACATTTTGGGTCAAAACCCTGAAGTCCTGGTGTAGGGTTTTGACCCAAAGCGTTGACAATTCCATTCCTCCCACAGATAATGCTCGACCCATTGAGTTCCTCCAGCAGATCGTTTGTAGCTTTAATCAGGTGCCTGGTTCCGATAACCATTGGGTTGTGCTTCCCACAATGAACCATTACGGCTTTCAATGGATGTACACTTTGCACCTCAGATACTCGGAACTGAGAACCAAAGGGCAGCACAGAGGTAAGTTTCACTTTTTTTCTGTGGAAGCAGATACCATCTAAACTGCTGCCAAACATCAGAGCAACAAACAGCTCCACTAACAACTGTAACGGCCCAAAGCTCTTTGCTGAGAAGCCCATTTCATGTCCCAGCATGAATCAGCTCTGAATTTGGCATCTGGTCAACAGCCTTCACCTAAGGAAGAGATGACTGGCACACAAGTAGCATCAAATGGGGAGATGGCTGCCCTTTGGGAAGCAATGGGAGACTCTGGTTATATTAACAGGGCTGTAGCTTGCTTTTTGTTTTGTCCATTTGATGGTTGAAGATCTCTGGGGGGAAAAAAAACAACCAAGCATAAATGTCAATCTTATTGGGATCAGTTAACCATTGGATCAATGGTGCTTTTCAATGTGGGACTGATCTCCATTGGGGGACACCAGAGAAACACTGAACTGTTCCTACTGGTTGAACTGAAATACACTCACCTTCCAATAAATCCATTAGTATTGCCATTGGAGGGGAATGTGGACATTAAGGGTGGTTAATTGGCTCATTAGGCTGCTTCTGATCAGGTGACTGGTATTTGTGTATAAATGGTGCTGCTTGTGCCATGGCTGAGTTGTTTGGCAAGATGTGGGGCTGGTGTTAGTTGGAGCTATTTGTTGCTCTGATGTTTGACAATGATTTAGAGAATGACTGTTTCCATAGAGAAAAGTGACACCTATCCCTGTACTGCCTTTTGGTTCTCAGTTCTGAGGTGCAAAGTGTATCTCAGTTGAACTCTTCAAAGGTTTAGTACGGGAAATGCAGCCTACTGGTTAGAGTGCACATGGATTTATTTGTCACTTAACCCACCGACTAATTGGAATGGAGCCACTGGCTCAAATTTGGACCCTCACTGATACGAGCAGTTAAGCTCTTTTTTTTAAAATGCGCTTTGTACATTTGGATTGCAGAAACAAGGTCCCATCACAACATGAGACCGAGAACGAGCATTGGCCCTAACTGGGAGCTAAAAGCTATTGTCCTGTAAGGATTCAATATTCCGAAGGTATTGAGCTTGGCTCTGCCTGAATTCCAAAGGACCATGGCCCTTATTCCAAAGTGCTTTCAGATTTCCAGCATTTGTTGCATTTTGCTTTTGAAATGGTTAACAACTGGGTATTTAAATGCTTTCTCCATTTAACCTATCTTTATTATTTTAATACCAAATAAGTGACACGTTAAGCCTGGAAACCGATAACAGATTTCCAGGCTTAATGTGTGAGCCCCAGTGGGTAATGCTCAGCGATGGCATCAGACATTTGTGGATGTTGTAATGCACTCGGGCACTATTGCAATATGTGAGATGGCGGCTCTTGAATTAATCTAAATGACTCCTGAGGAGTAATGAAGTTCATCTCTCCAACAGTCTAGAAACATCACAATTTCAGGTTACTGTGGGAGCTTGCTGTGCATTAATCAGGTGCATCATCTCCTACAGCTGTTACAAAATCTTTTGACTGCAGCGTTTTTTTAACACACCCCTCCAAAAATAAAACTGGGCAGCTCTTTTATAATCTGTTTGCTTTTGCATTTTAATCTTGTATTTCCTCACTGATACAAGTTTCTGTTGATTCATTAAAGGATCCTTGCAGTCACTCTGAATGGTGGAATGTGAGCTCTGTACATTTCTGAGTTCCTCGCTGGAGTCAATAGTCTTGTACCTTGCCTGAGTGGCTGTGGTTCATCAAGTGTTGACAGTGGGTGTCAACGCCAATCCGTCTGTAGGAGTAAAAACAACCTGTGCTTGTGTTCTTGTCATCAGCCTGTAGCTGCACCTGTGCCAACCCCACATCCAAGCATGCATGCACACCAGAGTTGCATCACTGGGGAGTAGAAGCAAGAACCTTGATCAAATTTCCTCTTCCCGAATGAAGATATTATGACAAGTTTAGCTTGTCATGTGCAACCTTCCTGGTGGAGCTTATAAATAGAAAATACAGCCATGAATTTTATTAACCTTTCTGCGTATCTAACACTTAAGAAATCCTCACTTTTGGCAGAAGGTCTGAAGAAATTCAGGGATTGTAGTAGTTGTCTGTCCAAACTTCAAGCATCTCTAGTTGAATGCAGTTACTTTAAATTGGAAATCCTCTTAGCAGCACTCCAATTTTATTTATTCACTTTTTTCCTGTGGAAGCATTTTTTTCTGAACACCAAAGCTACTGGAAGCTAGTCTGCATGTAAGCCAAAGATGTTGTCAACAAAATCTAAAGTATTGTACAAAGTTTACAAAAAGTAGTAATGTTACAATGAGGTCATCCTGAAAATTGTGAGAGCCAGCATATTGAAGACTGCAAGATAAAAGCTAATTTATTGCACTTGCCAACAGAGTTGAATCATGTTTTGTATTAAATAACCACTCTCCTCCAGTTGATAAAGGGAGGGTGGATGGTGTGTCAGTTGATATGGACAGGAAAGTGCATTCCAGACCCAGAAGAGTCGGGTGGATAATAGACAAAGAAAATCACTTTTATGTGTATTAACAAGATGGAAAAAGGTCTGAATGCAGTTATCTCCTTCTATCCACCAAATACCAGGTCACTGCTTGTCTGTTTGTATGGGCACTCAGCAATGTCAACATGAAAGGATGCCCCAGTGTTGTGTCATTACTTCTGGGGAATTGTCAGCAGTGTCATTAGTTGCAGGAAGCTCCCAGGACCCTGTTAGTAGGGAAGAGAATGTCATCAATTTGCAGGTGATGGGAATAGACCCCAATATCTGCACATGTTCACTTCTGTTTTGGGGACCATTTCCCAACTTAGTCAAGCTGAGAAACTGGCCACAAGATGGATAGACAACTTTTCACTAACTACTAATACTGTGCTTAAAGCAATGTCCAAGACTGGTCAATAAATGTTGGCCAGCATTTGACCGAACACACCAGCAATCTCTATTATATATTTCATTGTCTTTGGCTAGACACAAGATGCCATCCTTCAAACGTCAGTGGCTATGTCATGAACTCTCCCCTCTCATAATAGATATGGGAGCTTAATCAGAAGGCGTGCCCAAACACACTGCAATAACCTGAGACAATTATTTTTGTAGATCCAAATAAAATTCTTCCCAATCTCTGACTGAAGATGAATGCCCACTTCCCCACAACTCCTCCCTTACATCTTCCTCCTTTATATCCTGACCTTGGATCTGGCTTCACACATGTGGTGCAGTTAGTAGAGCTACTGCCTCTTAACTCCAGCAACCTGGGTTCGATCCTGACCTCCAGTGTTGTCTGTCCCTGTGACTGTTTGTGTTACTTCTGGGTGCTCTGGTTTCCTCCCACGACCAAATTCCTACTGGTTGGTCAGTTAATTGGCCACTAAATTGTTCCCAGTATATAGCTGGGTGATTGAACTTGCAGTGGAGTTGATGCAAATATTAAGTGAATAAAATGGTGTTAGTGCAAATTCAAGTGCTTGATGATGGTTGGATTCAGTAGGAGGGCCTGTTTCTGTGAAAATTTGGATTTCCCAACTCATCCAATTGAGGAGCTGCTTTTCTGTTCCTTCATCTTATTGGTCCATCGTCTTTCAGTCCCCATTAATCATCATTCAGAGATTGGGAAGATTTTATTTGGACCTACAAAATGATTGTCTCAGGTTATTGCTGTGTGGTTGGGAATGTCTTCTGATTAAGCTCCCATATATCTATTACAAGAAGGGGGAGTTCATGACATAGCCACTGACAGTCCCCATCCTCTGGGTGAATTAACTTTCTTCCGCCACCAATTAGTGAACAGGCAACATGCTTCCAGTTGGCAGGATGCCTCCTGCTCTGCAGTGTTCCACAACTGATAAATTTTTTGCAACCCCATTCAATCTCCCACCCAAAGTCTGTCACTGAGCTGCCTGCCAGCCTATGCTGATTACCAGTGCTGCTTGCCAAAGCTATTCGAATTAGGCATTCGGGCCATTCGTGGCAAGGGGCAGGAAGACTAATCACTGAATCCACTGATTAACATGAATCTCTGCCCCACTCATGTCAAGCCAAACACACCCATTACCTGAAAATCAACAAAATGCAGATGTGTTCAGTGAAACATAAATTGCTGGAAACACTCAGCAGGTCAGGCAGCACATGTGGGAAGTGAAACAGAAGTAACATTTCAGGCTGAAGATCCTTCATCAGAACTTATTACCAGCTCTGCTGGGTGGCACAGAATTTGGCGCTGCTGCCTCACAGCCCAAGGGAACCAAGTTCAATCCTGACCTCCGGTGCTGTTTGTATGGAACTTGCCTGTCCTTTCTGTAACCCCATGAGTTCCCCTCACATCTCAGGCATCTGTTATGTTAGAAGACAAAGGAGACTGCAGATGCTGGTATCTGGAACTACACTGGAAGGACTCAGCAGGTCAAGCAGCATCTGTGGAGGCCAAAAAATATGTCAACATTTCAGGGCGAGAGCCTGCATCAGGACTGAGAGGGAAGAGGAAAGATTGCCAGTGTACAGCAATGCAAGGGGAGAGTGGGACAGCAGCTGGCAGATGAAAACTAGAACCAGATGGGGAGGTTATGATGGGCAGGTGGATCCAGGTGGAGGGGAGTGGATGGGAAAAGTGAACAAAGGGAGAAGAAAACTACGTGGACAGATGAGTGGGCATGGGAGGAGACCACCAAGTGTGTGGGTTACCTGAATTTGGAAACCTCAATTTTCATACCATTGTGGACAGTGCTGAGGTTGACAGAGTTGAAAACTTTAAGTTCCTAGGAGTGAACTTCACCAATAGCCTGTCCTGGTCCAACCATGAAGACACCACAGCCAAGAAAGCTCACCAGCAGCTATACTTCCTCAGGAGGTGAAAGAAATTTGGCATGTCCCCATGACCCTCACCAATTTTTATCAATGCACCATAGATAGCATCAAATCCAGATGCATCACGGCTCGGTATGGCAACTGCTTTGCCCGTGACCGCAAGAAACTGCAGACAGTTGCGGACACAACTCAGCACATCACGGAAACCAGACTCCCCTCCATGGACTCTTGTCTATACGTCTCGCTACCTCGGTAAAGCAGCCAGCATAATCAAAGACCCCACCCACCCCAGACATTCTCACTTCTCCCCCCTCCCATCAAGATACAAAAGTCTGAAAGCATATACTGCCAGGCTCAAGGACAGCTTACATCCCACTGTTATAAGACTATTGAATGGTTCCCCAGTATAAGATGGACTCCGGACCTCACAATCTAACTCATTATGGCCTTGCACTTTATTGTCTGCCTGCACTACACTTTCTCTGTAGCTGTTACACTTTATTCTGCATTCTGTTGTTGTTTTCTCTTGTACTGCCTCAAAGCACTGATGTGATGAAATGATCTGTCTGGATGACTAGCAAAACAAAGTTTTTCACTGTACCTCGGTGCATGTGACAATAATAAACCAATTTACCAATTTTGTAATGTTCATCCCATTGCGCTGTAAGCTACCCAAGTGGAATACGAAATGTTGTTCTTCCAAGTGCATTTAGCCTTTCCATAGCAATGGAGAAAGCCGAGGACAGATTGGTTGTTGTGAGAGTGGAGAGGAAAGTTAAAGCAAAATGCAACTAGAAGCTCGAGACGGCCATTGTGGCAGAGTGCAGGTGCTCTGCAAACTGATCATCTAGTTTACACTCAGTTTCTCCAGTGTAGGGGAGGTCATATCATGAGCACTGAATGCAGCAGACCAGATTGGATGAATGCAACTGAACCTCTGCCTCATTCTGGTACGTTAATTGGCTACTGTAATTTATCCCTTCATGTACCTGATGAGCAAAAAGAATCACAGGGGAATTGATGGACATGTGCAAAAGAATAAGTTGCAGGAGTACAGGGAAATAAGGAGAATGAGACTTTGGGAGTGCTGCCTCAATCCAGAAGTTCATGGAGCTGATGGGTTGAATGGCCTCCTTATGTCTTAAAAGATAAGGAAAAGCTAATATCACAATCTCTTGAGATTCTGATAATGTCTTTGATCAGCACAAGCTGTAAATTTTAAGGTATGCCTTCAAAAATTTCAGGAAAAGACAAGATATGATCAATGAAGGAGGTGATTTGACCCATTGTGCCCCCGTTGCCTCTTTTTTTAGAGTTATCCAATTAGCCCCTCTCTCCTGGTCTTTCTCCAAAGCCCTGTGACTGTATACCATATTGGATTACTTCAGTACATCAAGAGTTTGCAGCAGGCAGGCACTAAAGAAAGCAGTTTGTCTTCCAGCTGTCAAAACCTCAAGGGTTAAAAGAGGGGGCAGATCTAGGCAACTGAATTGGAGCCAAATTCTTCAGATCGAGATGTTTGTTACATCTGTCTAGTTGCTTTAATCGGCAGACAACCATCTCTGTGTCTGTTGTTACTAAGGTCATGCATCTTTCTACAAAGAGAAAGAGGATGCCTTCTGTCATGTAAGGCAAGGAAGTATTTTTTGATCTGCAACTTTCTAATGGTAAAATAATTAACTTTGCTTTTGAATTTGTAATTTTCCACATTATTCTGGTAAATTATTTTCTTTGCCTCTTTGCAAAGCTAACACTGCGGTAGATTTAACAGGCTCAGTTGACCGCAGAGTTATACTGCTTCTGCACAGGATTCCTTAACCACAGCCTCCTTGTGTTTTGTTTGGTGGTTCAGGGCTTGTTCCCAAAATAAATTGAGCAGCTTGATAAGGATATCTCTTAACTAAGAGTGGTTCTGATCCTAATTGAGATTCAAACCTCATCCAAGTCTTTCCCATTCCTCCCTTTCATGAGGGAATTCCTGACTTGAATGAATCAATGAAATCCAAAAACAGCAGGGGTCATGAATCTGATTTAAATCCAAAGGAAGCATTTTTAAGATAACTGGATTAGGTTCAGTTTGTCTTCGGACTATCAAAACCTTAAGGGTTAAAAGAGGGGAAGATCTAGGTAGAAGTGGAGTGTTTTGCACACAGTGAGCAGTTCTGGTACAGTAAATTTTTCAGAAGAAACTCTTTTTTAGAATCTGGGCATTGATGACAAGGCTAGTCCCTAATATTCACAGTGCAAGTGCTTAAAGGGAAAATATTTACAAGGCTTTGGGGAAAACAGGAGAGGAGAACTGACAGGCAGCTGAGGAGACATCAGAGACATAATGAGTTGAATGAACGCTACCTCGTTATTCCTATGGCACTGTTTATTTATGTTGTAATTTATAGTCAGTTTTTATGTTTTTGCACTGTACTGCTGCCACAAAACAACAAATTTCATGTCATATAAATCAGTAATAATGAACCTGATTCTTATTCTTCGGATTCTGGGCTCCTGAGGTGTCCACAGATTGCGTAACTGAGCCAATCCTGATGAGGGATCTTCGACGTGAAAAATTAACTCTGTTTCTCTCTTCACGGATGCTGCCTGACCTGTTGAGTGTTTCCAATATTTTGGTAATTTATAACTATGGCTGAAATTAATATTCAACGTGCAAGGTGGCAGACATCAAATGTGCAGCACATTCGACACATGACCCATTTGGAATAAAAACAGGTGGTGATTTGCTGTTGCAAATTTCATGAATGATAGCTTTCAATTTCGGCATTTCTGAATAAAGGCAGATATGTCTATCAATGCCGACTCACCAATGCATAACTAAAGATAAAATTCTTATTCACAACAAAAAGAAAGTTGTCCCCATATCTACCTCTCCTATATTCATTGTACCAATATAAGAACTCGTTTATGTTTAAGCTCTTATGACCTCAGGATATTGGTTTGCCAGTGAAGTTTCTTTGAATCTCTTGGTCTCAGTTCAAAGTAATGTCCTGCTATCACTTATGTTCACCTGAAGGACAGACAGGGCTCTGAGTAGTGTTTCATCCAGAAGACAGCATACCCCAAAAGACTGCATTCCGGAGACACAAGAGACTGCAGATGCTGGAACCTGGAGCAAAATACAAACAGCTGGAGGAACTCAGGGGGGTCAGTCAACATCTGGAGAGGGAAATTGACAGCCATCTTGAGTTGAGGCTCTTCATCTGGACTCATCCCTGATCTGAGCACGAAGTTGTTACTATTCAGGCTGGGGTACATTGTTAGGTATCCACTTGTATCTATCTATACAGATGACCTGTACATTATAGCCCTTTATTTCCTTTCATTTTGATTACCTATTTAGTAGCTCCATAGAAGGGGAACAGGAAGGAATATTTGCATAAAATAGAAACAGAAAATGCTGGAAATATGCAGCAGGTCAGGGCATATCAGTGGGAAGAGTTTCAAGTTGAAGGTCCTTCATCAGAACTGGGTAGGAGACAAAAGAAGCTCATTAAACTGCAAGGAGGGTATGGGAGGGGTGAGGTCTATGATAGGGTAAAACTGGAGTGACCTTGGGAATAGACTATAAACAAGGTTCTCTAGTCAATGAGTGAATGGGAGCAACTCCAACTCCCATTTCCTCCAACAAAACTCCTACATTATGTTGTCCATGTTCTCTCATTGCTCCCACCCACCAGATAACTTTGTTTACAGCTTATCCCCATGAGTATTTCCGGTATTTTCCGTTTTTATTTTAGATATCCAGCATCTGCATTTTTGTTATTTTCAGGAATATTTCCATGATAATTAACCCATTCAGCCCATCAGGTCTGTACCTAAGTTTTATTTTACATAAATAATCTTATTTAATCCTTCAAAACTTCCACCTCCCACTTTTCCTACTCTTTTTCAAGATGCTGATTCCCTTTTATGAATTCTGCATCAACAATGACTTGCAAGATTTATTCACAATCTGGATAAGATGAGATATCTTTATTAGTCACAAGTACATCGAAACATACAGTGAAATGCACCTTTTGTGTAGAGTGTTCTGGGGGCAGCCCGCAAATGTCGCCACATTTCCAGCACCAACATAGCACACCCACAACTTCCAAACCCGTACGTCTTTGGAATGTGGGAGGAAACCGGAACACTTGGAGGAAACTCACACAGAGATGGGGGAGAACGTACAACTTCTTATAGACAGTGGCTGGAATTGAACCCAGGTCACTGGTGCTGTAATAGCGTTACGCTAACCGCTACACTACCATGCCTGACTGCGCTATGTGGAATTAAATTTCCCTGAAGGCTTTTTGTTCTTGTAATTTGTTCTGTCATTTTCACCTCACTAAGCAATGCAGAGAAGCTTTCTTTAAAGGTCTGTTAATGAGACTAGTGGTATAGTGGCTGCATCAATAGACTAATAATCCAGAGATCTAGCCTAACATTCAAAAGACAGGCAGAAAGAATTTCGCTTCATAATGAAATAAATATGGAATTAAAACCCAATAGGTTGAGTGAGCTGGGGCTTTTCTCTTTGAAAAGGAGGATGAGAGGTGACTTGATAGAAGTGTACAAGATGATAAGAGGCATAGATCGAGTGGACAGTCAGAGACTTTTCCCAGGGCAAAAATGGCTAACATGAGGGGGCATGATTTTAAGGTGATTTGAGGAAGGTATAAGGGAGATGTCAGAGGTAAGTTTTTTTTTACACAGAGAGTGGAATGCACTACCTGTAGAGGTTGTGGGGGCAGATACATTAGGGACATTTAAGAGACTCTTAGACACATGAATGATAGAGAAATGGGTGGCTATGTGGGAGGGTAGGGTTAGATAGATCTTAGAGCAGGATAAAATGTCAGCACAACACTGTGGGCCAAAGGGCCTGCACTGTGCTGTAGTGTTCTATGTTCCATGTTCTAT
Organism: Rhynchobatus australiae; assembly: GCA_034780895.1. Lineage (NCBI taxonomy): Eukaryota > Metazoa > Chordata > Chondrichthyes > Rhinopristiformes > Rhynchobatidae > Rhynchobatus > Rhynchobatus australiae. Next base: position 1,764,935 of record JAUZTB010000118.1, on the reverse strand, counting down.
GAGAGATTTTGTCAAACGCCTTACTAAAATCCATGTGGATAACATCCACAGCTCTACCTTCATCGATCACCCTCATCACCTCGTCAAAAACTCAATCAAGTCAGTAAGGCACAACTTGTCCTGCACAAAGCCATGCTGACTGTCCCTAATTAGGCCATGGTTTTCCAAATGCTCATGAATCCTATCCCTAAGTTTCCTCTCCAGTAACTTCCCTCCCACTGATGTGAGACTCACTGGTCTGTAGTTTCCAGGATTATCCCTGTTTCCCTTCTTGACAAATAGATGACAAATAGCAATGGGCCTATCACCAACCCCTATGGAACATTACTAGTCACAGGCTTCTAGTCCAATAAACAACCTATCATTACCCTCTGCTTCCTGCTATCAAGCCAATTGTGTATCCAATTAGAGAGCTCTCCCCGAATCACATGTGATCTAACTTTCCATAGCAGCCCACCAGGTGGAACCTTATCAAAGGTGTGTTCCAGAGACAAGTGTGGGGGCAGGGAAATGGCATCTGCTATGGACTAGTTTTGGCGGTAGGAGAATTGCAATGGGTCAAGGCTGTCTGGAGATGATGCGAGCCATGGTCAGCCTCTTGAAACTCTTCCTGAAGGTGGATGTCAGAGCCACTGGGCAGCAGTCATTAAGGCACATTACCTTATTTTCCTTTGGCACCGGGGAAGTGCTCTTCTTAAAGCAGATGGGAACCTCCGATTGGAGTTAGAAGAGGTTAGAAATGTAAATTGTTTCATTATTGGTAAATTGATTCATTATTGTACCGAGGTTCCGCCTTGCATTTGGTCCATACAGATCAATTCATTACACAGTGCATTGAGGTAGTAAAAGCAAAAACAATAACAGAGTGTAGAATAAATTATTACTGTACAGAGAAAGTGCAATGCAGGCAGACAGTAAGGTGCAAGCTCACAACGAGGCGGATTGTAAGGTTAAGAGTCCATCTTATTCCATAAGGGAACAAACTATTTAATAGCCTTATAACAGTGGGATGGAAGCTGTCCTTGAGCCTGGTGGTATGTGCTTTCAGGCTTTTGTAATTTCTGCCCAATGGGAGGGGAGATAAGAGAGAATGTTCTGGGTGGGAGGGGTCTTTGATTATGCTGGCTGCTTTACTGAGGCGGTGAGAAGTGTAGACAGAGTCCATAGAGGGGAGGCTGGTTTCCGTGATGTGCTGGGCTGTGTCCACAACTCTCTGCAGTTTCTTGTG
>JAUZTB010000118.1:1385278-1397880 GCA_034780895.1 Rhynchobatus australiae | reverse complement strand
GGGTAGATAGAAGTTACTCCTGACCTTTACAGTATATGTAACAAAATTGTTAATCCACTATTTCAACAGGGAATATATATTATCTTATACAACTACATCGACATCAGACTTATTTCTATATTTATTAGCACATTCATTATCCTTCCAAACAATATTACATTACACCTAAAATGCTTAAAACAAAAACAAAAGTACAAAAACTCCAGAGGTCGGCATATGGGTAGCTCATAGAACTTGAATTCATAACATACTAATTCAGAGGCAAGTCCCAGAGGCTTGAGCACATAACACAAGTTTTCAACACAGTGTCATGAAATTTAGATGCCGACTCAAGAGCCTCCTTAGACCTTTCAGGTGGATATGATAGATCCAGGGCTTGTGTGAAAAGTTATCCAAAGATCTAGAGGAACACTTAGCCCTCATTAAAAAAATTATCAAGCCTGTAGCCAAACGTGACACGTTTCTGAAAGGAAAACCCAGAGATGTGGAGCACGAATTGAAGCACATTTTACTGAGTGAAACAAAAGGCACGTGCACGCAAAAATACCCGAGGGCCCCTTCGGTGGACATGACATCAGGTCCCCGCTGGAAGGCCTGACCTGCAGTCGATTGCACCGTGCTCCTGTGTGTCTGTCCACAGCCGCCGATGGCGGTTCGAAACCGGTGAGTACGGGCCGCTACACCGCCCCCCACCAGAAACGTCCATTGGGGCGTGGGTCGTGGGCCTGCCACGCCGCTGGGGTGCAGGTACCTTCACTGGCTGCTCGATGTCCACATGTGCCGGTTTGAGGCAGTCCACTGTGAAAGCCTCTTCCTGGTCACCCACTTCCATGACACACGTAGAGCTGTTGTGCCGGAGCACCCTGAAGAGTCCCTCATACGGTCTTTGCAGAGGTGCTTCGTGCATGCCCCTGCGAATGAACATGTACTCACAGTCCCTGAAGTCCGCGGGGATAAAGGATGGTGTTGTGTCATGTCTGGAGGTGGGGACCAGTGCCAGGGTCCCTACCTTGTCCCGTAGCCTTGTCAACACCTCTGCTGGCATCTCTGGTACGAAATTGCCCGGGACTGTCAGGGGAGTGCCGTAGACCAACTCCGCCAAGGAGGTGCCCAGGTCTTCCTTGGGGGCTGTGCGGATGCCCAGTAAGACCTATGGGAGCTCAGCTGTCCAGTTGGGCTGCTGGACTTTGGCGGTTTGGCGGGGTATACAGATCCTGGCTTCCACAAACCGCGCCAAACGAATTTGTCCGCTACTAATTTGATGGACACCCGAATGGACGGGTGGGCCAGGCTATGTAGTGTGTCGAACACCTGTTGCCTCCATGCTGCTGGCACCACAAGCCGGGGTCTGCCGGTAGACACGTCGCACAGGAGCCAAACTGCTGTTGGGCTGACGGGGACGTCCTCCAACCGGAGCCCCGAAACAGCGGTGTGGTAGGCCAGGATCTCAGCATCTGCTTGTTGCGCCTGTGCTGTTGATCCCTGGGGATCAAGTGGCCACTGAGTGGATGTGGGGACGGGACAGTGTGTTGGTGACCACATTGTTCCTTCCCGCAATGTGGCAGATGTCCGTGGTGAATTCCGAGATAAAGGAGGGGTGCCTTTGTTGCCGGGCTGACCATGGGTCCAATACTTTCACGAAGGTGAGGGGCTTGTGATCCGTATACATGACAAAGTCCCTTCCCTCAAGGAAATACTGGAAGTGCCAGATCGCCAGGTAGAGCGCTAGCAACTCTCTGTCGAAAGTGCTGTACTTAACCTCCGGTGGTCACAGGTGTCGGCTGAAAAGGGCAAGCGGTCACCACTGGCCCTCGACAAGCTGCTCCAGGACTCCGCTGACCGCCATGTCAGAGGCATCGACTGTAAGCGCCGTGGGCACGTTGACTCTCAGGTGTACCAGGAGGGTCACCTTCACCAAAGCCTCTTTGGTCCGCTCGAAAGCCTCCGTGAACTCCACGTCCCCATGCTACCTCTTTGGCCTTCCCGGCCATCAGACCGAACAGGGGCCTGATGATGCGCTGCGCTGCTGGCATGAACCGATGGTAGCAGTTCACCATCCCCACAAACTCCTGCAGGCCCTTGACTGTGCTGGGTTTGGGGAACTGGCGGATAGCCTGGACTTTGTCCAGTAGTGGGGCAGCACCGTGATGGTTTACTCTGTGGCCCAAGTTGATGACCTCCTGCGGCCCAAACTAGCACTTCACCGGGTTGATTGCCAGTCTGTGGTCGCTCAGGCATGGGCAGAGTTGGCACAGATGTGCCACGTGGTCTTGGTGTGACCGGCTGGCCACCAGGATGTCGTCCAGGTAGATAAAGGTGAAATCCAGGCCTTGCCCTACCGAATTCATAAGTCTCTGGAAAGTCTGGGCGGCGTTCTCAAGGCCAAAAGGCATCCTGAGGAATTAGAACAACCTGAAGGGGGTAATGAGGGTCATCTTGGGCACATCATTGGGGTGTACGGGGATCTGATGGTACCCCTGGACCAGATCGATTTTTGAGAAGATGGTCGCCCCGTGCAGGTTCGCCGTGAAATCCTGGATGAGGCACCAGGTATCGATCAGCAGTTGTGGCGTCTCCTGTAGTCCCCGCAGGGCCTCCAACCCCCAGTGGCCTTGGGCACCATGCGCAGCAGTGATGCCCACGGGCTGTCCGAACGCCAGATGATCCCCATCTCCTCCATTTTCCAAAACTCCTCCTTGGAGAGGTGAAACTTGTTGGGTGGGAGCCTACTGGCTCAGGCGTGTAGCGGTGGCCCCTGCGTGGGAATGAGGTGTTGCACGCCGTGCTTGGGGCCGGTGGTGGAGAACTGTGGGGTGATGATAGAGGGGGATGTCTGCCAGCACCCTGGCGAACTCGTCACCCGAGAGTATAACAGAGTCCAGGCGGAGGACCAGGATGTGGGCGTCCCTGAGCTGGAATGTCTGGAAGGTCTCGGTGTGGACCAAACGCCGGCCATTCAGGTTGACCAGAAGGCGGTTGGCCTGTAGGAAATCCACCCCTAGTAACGGCCGTGATACCACTGCTACTGTGAAGGTCCAGGTGAAAGAGCTGGGTCCGAAACGCAGTGGGATGGTACTTGTGCCACATGTCCAGATGGTCATGCTGTTCAAAACCGTGAGGTCAGGGCCTGGACCACACTACGAGTGTCCATGCTGGATGGTGGCAGGACACTGATTTCGGCCCTGGTGTCCACCAGGAAACACTGGCCGGAGCGTCAGTCCCAGAGGAAAAGGAGCTGTCACAATGGCCAGCCTTTGAAGCCACTTGTGATGGCCGGCCCTGGCGTTTCCCTGGTAAGAACATAGTGGATGACAGTGGCGTGCGTTCGGCCCCCACCTCTGATGGTAGAAACACCACTGGTCCGAGCCTTCCTCCTTGTCCCCTGCTTCGGTTGTGGGGTTTTGGCCTTGGGCTGCCACGGTCATGGTTAGGCAGATGGAAGCCGCTCCCTGCTGCTTACTCTGCCATAAGATGTCTACACGGTCTGCGGGGGTCACTGAAATCCTTGCCTGTGAGAAGGGGGCGAAGGTCCTCTGGCAGTTGCTCGAGGAACAACTGCTCAAACAAAAAAGCACGGCTTATGGCCATCCATGAGTGCCAGCATGTTGTTCATCAACTTGGATGGCTTGCGGTCGGCCAGGCCGTCCACATGCAGGAGCTGCTTGGCCCGTTCTCGGCTGGAAAGCCCAAAGGTGCGGATCAGGAGCGCCTTAATTTTAGCGTACCTGTCCTCTGCTGGTGGTCGGTACAGGAAATCGATGATCCGGCCTGACATGTCCTGGTCGAGGGCACTGACCATGCAGTAGTACCACATGCCCTCGGCTGTGATGTCTCTGATGCTGAAATGGGCCTCAGCCTGCTTGAGCCACACGTGGGGCTGAGCGGCCCAGAAAGCTGGGAGCTTGAGAGAGACTGAGTTGTGTGAGTCGCTGGAACTCATGTGTCAGGTCCCATCTGGAAGCGTTGGGGGTCACCAAATGTAGACGAACGCGAAACGTTTCCGAAAGGAAAACCTGGAGACATGGAGGCTGAATCGAAGCACACTTTACTGAATGAAACAAAAGGCGCGCACGCGCAAAAATACCCAAGGACCCCTTCAGCAAATGTGATGTCAGGTCCCTGCTGGAAGGCCCACCCCGCAGTTCGATCGCACCACGCTCCTGCACATCCGTCCACGGCCACCAATGGCAGTTCAAAACCTTATATCACAGCGATGATACTTCAAAACTGCATAATTGGTTGCTATCTGCTTCAGAAAGTTCTGCAGTTACGAAAGTCACTATACAAATTTGCTACATCATGTGGCCCTGAGAAAATAAATGTCTGTTATGCCAGTGTTCATTTAAAACTTTTTCCTTAATTCTTAAATCTGCCAATGTCATAAATAGAATTTTGTTCATTTTTCCCCCCGCCTCGCAATTGACAACCTGTGTCTTTTATAGAAGAGCAAATGGCCTGCTGTTTGGAATACTGTGATCTTGAAGTTTGAGGTCTTGACCTGTGCACTTTTCTATTCCCTCAGATGACTAAAGGCAATGCTGGTACATTATAAGTGGTGGTGGATCTCAGTACTGATATTGGACTTTGTTGAGAGGTGTTTGGAAGTGATCCATATTGACCAAGGTCTTGTGATGGATGTCATTTATCAAGTGGTGATGTTGTGTGGAGGAGGCAGATTATTTTTTTTTAAAAACGGCCTTTGTTGGGATGTTTAGCATATGGCTTGTTCTCTCATACATCTCAATGAAGTATAGCTGGCCTCCAACTATACACTAACAACACTTGCATATACGTATACTAATTTGATGGTCAATAGTGTGATCTTGGTTTTGGAGTGCAGATAATGAAGGCTAAACAGTTTTCTGGCATACTGCAGATTAACTTCACTCCACTCTCACTGGAGGCAAAGTATTGCAATGAGGAAGATTGAGAAAAAGATTGGTGCATTGACATAGCCTGGCTGTACTGGTCTATGATGGATTTACTATGGGGATCATAGATTTCTTGTCACCTTGCAGCAGATGGAGAACAGTGATGAATTTGAAGACAGTCAAATACTAGAAGGATCCTCCACAATCCCTCCCGGAGTTGATGGATTGATGAAGTTGATGGATTAATGAAGTTGATGAAAGATCTTGATCTGAAATGTGACCATCCATTTCCCTCCACAGATGCTGTCTGACCTGTTGAGTTCCTCCAGCATTTTGTTTGTCCTCCATGGAGTTGAATGTTTCTACAAGGTCAAAAAAGCCAAGTACAGTGGTTGGTACTGTTCTTGACATTTTTGTTGGAGTCATTATGCAGTGATCAGGTCTATTTTTTCCCCTTGAAGTATGAAATTCACACTACTGTCTTGGAGAAAGCTTTTGGCCACTGGTTGGAGGAGATTGATGAGCTATGAATTTCCTCAAGGCAAACACCTTAGTAATTACAACAATCCGGCTAGATTCCTTTCATGAAACCATTTGAAATTAGAGCATTCCTCAGATCCCCAGGCATCCTTCCTTTTTCCTCAAATGAGGTATTGAAATTGTGACAGAAGGACCTTTCTGCCACGTTTTAGTACACAAGCAGGGATTTCCCCTCCCCACCCCTGTATGCAGAAACACCAATAATTCACACCTCAAGAGATAATTTGTTTACATCTCTAAATAGAGGAAAGTAGCATCAAATGCTGTCTCTGCAAAATCCTCCAAATCTATTGACAAAGTAGGGAAACTAATGTCAGTATCCTCTCCAAAGTCTACATCCCCAGTAATAGGGGCCTAATTGCTCTCAGCTAATTCCAATGGGCAGGCCACATGGTCTGCATGCCTGCCACAAGAATGTTGAAACGTGGATTCTTCTGAGCTCCATCATGGCAATATCCAGGTGGACCAAGAAATCAATTGAAGGATCTCTCAAAACTTCCTTAGAAAAAAGTGCAACTTCAATGACTCATAGGATTCCCTGGACTAATACTGCTCAAATAGAGGCCATCAGGGGGAGTGTACAACAATCACAGTGATCTGTTGGCTCTCTCACATTTCACTGTGGCATGGTCTGGGGAACCTGCAACATAACAAACATTAAAACCCAGATAACTGTAGTGGAAGTGAGTCATCTCAGCCTCAGGGGACTGCACAAGTAGGAGAAGAAATAGGATTTGATATCAAAATAGAAAGTGTTAAACTGGAAAGTGTTAACCTCTAAGCTGGCCAAACTATTATAGGTTACTTGTTTTCAAACTAAAAAAGGTTTCATACATTTTGTTTCCTACATGGTTACATTATATCCCTAACAGATATGCCACTTAAAATAACCACTTTAACTTTCCTCCATGGCCAAAAAAGGAACTGGCCTATCAGAAAGCCTTGTAAATACATTGGTGTGTGTGTGTGTGTGTGTGTGTGTGTGTGTGTGTGTGTGTGTGTGTGTGTGTGTGTACTGCAAAGTAATGGCATTGTATTGTGCAAGATAGAGCAATGCCCAGCCTACAGGCATTTAGGCAAGAACTAAAAAGAGTAATATAATATGTGGTCACTATTAAAGTTTTGCAGAATTGGCAACATTACATTTTAGGTGGGGAGGTACTTGCAATCAACCAAGCAAATCCTAATCATCCTGTATTCTTAGCACCCTTCAGTCCTGGCAAAAAGTGACAAGACAATTTTAATCATTCTCTCTTGAACTCTGTGATCTTTTCTCTTTCACTTGTAAAGTTCAATTCACTGTCAGGTCACATTTCAGTTTTCTTTCGTGCATAAGCTCATCACTGTTCTCTTGTAAATAGAGATTCATTACAAGAGTCAAGTAGTCTTGAACAATATAAAATATGTTAACAAGACATTATCAAACAATAAATTTTGAAAGCATACTGTTAAAGACTAAAGAGCACAAAAGAACAAAAACACTGCAATGAAATATGTAATCTTATACATTACTAAAGAAATGCTTACTGAAGTGGGTCTGCCCAGATGCTTAATAAAATGGTTGTATGCACTTGCTGCTGCATTAAACAGCTGTTGTCAAAGACTGAATTTCCATCCATTTCCAACACTGGAACACAATGGTGTTCTTGGTGTTAATTTATGCATTTGGGTGAGGAATGTTTTTCAGAAGACTAAAAAGCCAGGTGACACCACCTTAGCTTGAGGAAAAACAACATTCTTTTCTTGCATAGTACTAGACTCCAACTAAAATCTATCCCCAACATTTCAACAAAACAAAAACCTTGCAGGCTTCTTTCAAAGGAAGGTAGCAGATAATTATTGATGAACGGTCAAAAATATTGAGTTAATTGAGTAGCATGGTGGCATTGCAGATTATGCAGCCACCTCACAGATCTAGTGACCCTGATTCAATCTGACCTACAATACTGTCAGTGTGGAGTTTGCATATTCTTAAGAACATAAATAGGAGCAGGAGTAGGCCATCTGGCCCGTCGAGCCTGTTCTGCCACTCAATAAGATCACAGCTGATCTGGCAGTGGACTCAGATCCACCTACCTGCCTTTTCCCCCATAACCCTTAATTCCCCTGCTATGCAAAAATCTATCTGCGTCTTAAAATGATTTAATGAGGTAGCCTCCACTGCTTCCCTGGACAGAGAATTCCACAGATTCACTACTCTCTGGAAAAAGCAGTTTCTCCTCATCTCGGTCCTAAATCTATTCTCCTAAATCTTAAGGCTATGTCCCCTAGTTCTAGTCTCACCTACCAGTGGAAACAACCTTCCTGCCTCTACCTTATCTGTCCCTTTCATATTTCTATAATATCCCCTCTTATTCTTCTCATGACCACATGGATTTCTCCCAGATGCTCCAGTTTCCTCCCACATCCCATAGATACACTAATTGTTAGGTTAATTGGCTACTATAAATTGCTCCAAGTTTAGGTAGTGTGTGCGAGAATCAGGAGGAAGGATGATCGCAAGGCTCATCCCGTTTTATGCTTCAGTGAACAAGGCAATGATTTGGACCTTGGTCTCTGACATTTGCAAACACAAGAGTAATCTGCATTCTGCTTCTTGAGTGTTCAGGTTGGGTGACCTTGATTCTGGAGTTAATCAGCATTTTTGAAAAGTGTTCATGATTAGCTCTACTCCAGTGAGAAGCTTGTTGGAAACATGGTGCACAAAATTTTACAAAATGTCAGGATAATGATAAAGCCTTGTTTGATACTGGTCTTCATTGAGATTGGCTTTGCTGTGGACAGGTTAGTTATGATCAAGACTTGCATATCATCATACAGCAAGCACAAGATGGAGTCAAGTTTTTTTTATATATATAGGCAGGCAATTTCAAAGAGTGTTCTACAGTCACCCAAGTGGTTGATTGAGTCAAAGGCTTATCTTCACCTCACTAAAGCCATGTGTACTGGTTGGTGTTGCTCTCTGAACTTCTCTCAGTAGTTGCTTGAAGATCATTGTGCCTCCAGATGGTTGAGATCCAAACTGCATACTGGGAAGCAGTTCTTCAGTCATTGAGAAGAGGCAGTTGAGGAGAACTCTGGTGAAGACCTTCCCTGTGGCAGACAGCATGGAGGCCGCCACAGTTACATTTGTCTACTTTCATGAAGATGTACATGATTACAGAATCTTTGAGGTCTCCTGGTACATTCTCTCATTCTCTTCTTCATAGATGTGGACTTGTGACCAAGAACTTCAGCTGGAACACTGTCTCCAGAGGTCTGTTTTTTTTTGTAAGTAGGTTCTTTTGACTTTAGTGTTGAGAACTGAGAACAGAATTACTAGGCCAGACTGGATATGTTCTGCAGTTTTGGAGATGATCTACTTAGCCAATTTACCAAATCGTCAGGTAGATGCCAGGATGCAACTGTGATTGAATAGCTTAGGCAGAGGCAAGGCCTATTTGGAAGTGTAAATTTGTAGTGCTATAGCTGGGATATTATCACACAGCAAACACAAAATTGAGTCAAATTTCTATAGGTAGGCAAATTCCCATAGGTTTAGCTGCATTCAGTGCTTCCAGTCTGGGCCCTGTTGAAAATATTCTTGGGGCTTCCTCCTCCTGTCAACTTCATGAAGCACTACCATTCGTGACTAAATGTGCAAGGACTGAAGGGCCTTGATCTGATTAGTTGGTTTTTAGAATTGCTAAGCTGTCTTTTGAATGCTGATTAGCACACATTTGATCCACACTTTTAGATACCTTTCCAATAGAAATCCAACATTTAGACTGTTTGGTTAAAATGGAGACTGCTTTGGCAATTAGGGGTGGGCTGAAATGCATGAATGCATTTAAACAAATGCCTACTTCATTCCAGTCTGGATACTAGATTATAGGCACATTAGCGAGGGGGTGAAGGTAATAATAACTGTTCAGAAATAGTCAGCTAATATTCATTTTTTGCTACCAACTCACACCATTCTTAACAAACCTTCAGCAAGTCCAAAGATTTGAAGCTTGAAAAATTAAAATATAATGTATGCAAATAAAACTGGTAATTGTCCTGACTGTCCAAAGCAACACGTCTGCAAAAGTCACTTAGACTTCTGCACACATTGTATTTTGAATAAAAGTGTGACAATAGGATGCTACTGAATAGCATCTTATGAATGGGAAGTGCCATAGCAATTAATATCAAGCATTTCTAAAATAAATTGCAGACAATGCACGGTGTTTTCACAGTGACTACATTTGTTGCTTATGCAATATGAAACAGGGATCTCTGAAGTGTAATCTGACAGGCAAAAGACAGATTTTATTCATTAGCAATCTGTAGGACAAGCTATGGCTGTGGAGGAGATAAAAAAAGCATTAAAAGATACAGGATAGTCACAGAATTATTTGCCACAGGAGGAGGACACGGCATCCATGCTAAATGATAAAGGTAAATATCACTGCCCAGCTCTCAGTCTACAACCTTATTTCTAAATGTACATCAATGGCTCAATTTCAGGCAGGAAATTATAGCTCCATATCATTCTCTAGATGAACAAAAAATTTCTGTCCTAACAATCAAATTAAATCTATGTCCTTTTGTTTTTGAACTCTCTGCAAAGTATAGTAAGTAATTTCTATTTCCCTTATCCAGGCCATTCATAATCTTACATACCTTGATTAAATCTCCTTCAGTCCTTTTTGTTCCATATAAAACAATCCCAGCTTTGTTAATCCTTCTATAACTGGCAACAGCCTTGAAAATCTTCTTATAACGATCAGCGACAATCAGATCTCTCCTGTAATGCAGTGGCCTGAATCCTATCACAAAAGGCACTGAAAATTATGGATGCCCAAAGTGGAGCTCAATTTTTAGATTTTACATGAACGTTAACCTAGACGGTAGACCACACTGCATCTGTTTTCTGGATGTTAAATATCCTGCTGCTTCATTATGGTGGACTTAGAACAGCAAATGTGCTACCCATCATATTTGTTTGGATGAATCTAAATGGATATACAGTGCCCACATTTGAAATGCACATCAGCCAGTCTTAATTATGCAAAAATGGCCTTATCCCTTTGAGGTTCTCCCATAGTGCTCACTAATGGCATCACCTTCTTCTTAAGCAATCCTCTGATGAAGGGTCTCAGCCCGAAATGTCGACTGTTTATGTCCCTCCATGGATGCTGCCTGACCTGCTGAGTTCGTCCAGCACTTTTTGTGCATTGCTCCAGATTCCAGTATCCGCAGAATTTTGTGTCTTCCCCCTTGAGATCAAGGATGACTGACTTCTCCTGTAGATCTGCGGGTTCTGGAGGTGGTTGATGAGGCTAATGTGGAAACCAGAGACACTGCTGCAGATTGACAGAAGATACCTGATGAAGCAAGTGAGTGGGTAAGTTTAGAAGGTGATGTGCTCCTTCTGTTTTAAACCTGGGCTTTTGTGGGCTGCCAACATGGACCAAAGGGTCTCAGTACTGTTTTGAAAGTAACCTCTCCGTCTTAAATGGTCCTGGGCCAGGGATTCAGAGTCAGTGAGGATGTTGCATTTCTTCACTGAAGCTTTGAGGGCATCTTTGAATCCTTGTATGTCTGCCTGCTAGTCTCTGCCCATAAGAGCTTAGAACAAAGCATCTGTTTCAGTAGTGTCAGGAATACAAATAACATTGCTTGGCCAATGAAGCCAGCTAAATCTGATTAGGAATATCAATGCTGGGAATGTTATTGGCTGGTACAGACATCATGGGCCAAAGGGCCTGTTCCTGTGCTATACTGTTCTATGTTCTAATGTTAGCCTGGGAGTGGTTGTCTGATATTGGTTTGCTTATCCTGCCAGTGAACCTGGAGGACAGCACTGGTGGATATTTAAAATCTCATAGGTATATACAAGTGCAGGGATCACTGACATTCAATAGACCATGAGTTTTGTGCTAAGTTTGAGACTTTGATCTTCAAATGCCCTATCCCTCAAGTCAACCAAAGACCTTGCAGGCATATTGAGAGCAATGGAGAAATTCATTATTAATGTTAGTCTTTGCTGAGAGGTGACTTCTGATATAAGTGGTACACAGATCCAGGGTCAGGTTTTAGACTTTATTATTGGAGGGTCGTTTTGTACAGCATGATAGAGGACCTTTAGTTTGAGGATGTTGAGTACAAGGCCCATCCTCTTGTATGATTTAATGAATGAGTTGAATCAATTGGAAATTCAACCTTCGAAAGAACATAAATGCAATCATTACCCGTGTACTACAGATTGACAACCAAGGCTGAAGTGACTATGGTTCTGGCATGACATAGATTGCTTAACAATATTGGAGTGCAAAAGGAAGCTTTGGACATCAATTGCCTCACATTTGTATCTCATGTAGATTAAATGAATCAGACTTATTGACAAGAGTAGTTAACGGCACCATTATTTTTGGTATTACCAAGACTAAATTCTTGGAGCTGCCATCTTTGGAAAAAAAAATCATTCAGGGGATGTGGTTATCACTGGCAGACAGGCATTTATTGTACATCCTTAAGTTGTACCTCAACTCAAGAAGGAATTAAGAGTTCATCATGTTAGTGGAGTCTGGCCTATATGCAACTCCAGAGTGGGCGAGGATGGCAGATTTACTTCCTGAAGGCGGTGGAATTTTACAACAATCCAGTAGCTTCACAGACATTATGACTAAGACCAACTTTTAGAAAAATTTATGTAATCTATCGACAAATTTAAATTCCTTAGCTGCCATGTGGGATTTAAATTCATGCCCCTAAATTAATGGTTCATATCTCTGAAGACTATTCAAATCTCTGAAGCAAATTAACCACTATAACTTGGACCATAGATAAGCCACTAGAGTAGAAAAAGGTATGGGATATAGAGTCCACATAAAAGAACCCACAACAATATTTCAAATAATGGAGCTCTACAGGCCAATATTTATCCAACAGCACCAAAACAAAATTTTCTGCTCATTATCACATTGCTTTTTGAGAGACTATGGTATGTACAAATTGGTTGCAGCATTTCCTACAGTATTTCAAAACTGGTTCTAAATTGCTTTTGAAAACCCAGAGGGCTTGAAAAGGTGCTAGAAATTCAAGTCTTTCACAATGAAAAACAGGGTATGGAGGTAAACTTCTCTGTAACATCAGGAGACTAGATTATGCAATAAGACATACTGGGTAAGAAATTGATATGGAATGCTTTTACGAATAACATTG
>JAUZTB010000118.1:1173570-1185138 GCA_034780895.1 Rhynchobatus australiae | reverse complement strand
ATCGTACCCATTTACACTAGTCCCACACTAATCACTAATTCTCCAATTTCATGTAACCTGCTTCCCCTGTCCCTGTTCTCTCTCCTCCTGATCTACCCTGCATCTACAGGTTTTTTGATTTTTCAACGTGTCCAGTTGTGGTCGCCATATCTCAGAAAGGATGTGATTGTTCATTCGAGAAACCAGTGTGCTTGGGGAAGGATGTAGACCCAACACCAATGACGGAACGATGATATATTTCCATATAGGATGTTGCACAACAAACAACCTGCTGGAGGAACTCAGTGAGTCGAGCATCATTTGTGGGAGGAAAGGAATTACCGATGTTTCGGGTCGAAACCCTGCATCAGGACTCACTTGGAGGGGAACCTGCAAACTATGGTTTTCCCGTATCCTTTCTGCCCTTGTCTTTAATAGTTACATGTACATCAAAACACACAGTGAAATGCACCTTTTGCGCAGAGTGTTCTGGGGGCAGCCTGCAAGTGTCATCACGCTTTTAGTGCCAAAGTAGCATGACCACAACTTCCTAACCCGTACGTCTTTGGAATGTGGGAGGAAACCGGAGCACCCGGACGAAACCCTTTCTTGGTTGTATTGGTATTGGTTATAGTAAGGATAATGAGTAGATCTGTAGAGAGCAGCTTGCAACAAGTCACTGCGCTCTGGCGCCATCTTGCTCTTATTGTGGGTTTGTGGCTTTTATTGTGGCTAGAAGATGTGTGTTTGGGAGGTGCTGTTGGAGGAGACAGGTCAATAACATCAGTGTATTTTGTACATGCTACCGACTGCAGCCATAGTGTGTCATTAGTGTCGGGAGCAAATATTTAGGGCAGTGAATGGATTTTGAATCAAATGGCATACTTTCCCCCAGATGGTGTTGAGCTTTTTGATTTTTTTTCCCTTAACCCAACACAGATTTTCACCTTCAGCTAATGGACTGCTGTCAGAGTCAGGGGATATATTGTAGAGAAAGCAATATTTCGCTAAATGCATTACGATTCCATTTCCAGGTCATTCGGTTTGTTTGTTACAATAGCTGCATTTTAAGTAAAGTCCAACATTTGAATTCCAAAGGGAAACAATGAACAAAGGCAGTCAGATGTGGAAGTCAACACCCTTGTCAGGGACACTGCAAAAATGTGCCTAATTGTTAATTTAAAAGCAAAATCTATCATTGTATCTTTCTCGCAGTTGATTAAATAGGGCAATAAATCACATGCATGATACACGCCAATGCAACACCCAGTCATCTGTCAGAATGGGAATCAGAGTGCAGAATGATAAATAAATAGTAATTGAGAAACAGGGTGTTTTACATCCTCGTCTACAGAGTGACAACTTATGATAAAGGGCTTTCTCTGGTATTGGCTCATAAGCAGAAGTTTTCAGCCCGAATTTTCTACCAACCGCTAGAGCAATAAGAACAGGACTAGGTCACATGGTTCATCAAACCTGCACTGCATTCCACAAAGGGCTTCACAAACAGAGGCAATGAGAACAAATGCTGTGAAGTCACATTGAATCTTTATAGGCTACAGCTGGAATATTGTGCCTGGTTCTATTCACATCCTTCCCAAAATGCAGTGAAGGTTCATTAGAGGGTGCCGAGATTTACCAGAATGGCTCTGGGGTGGAAGGACTGGAACCACAAGGTTAGGGTGGAGACATTGGGGCAAATGTCTCCACCCTAACCTTAGTTAGATGAAGAGAACCTGTCCCCATTAATTGATGGTGCCAGGAAAAACAGGTTCAAAGTTTTTGGGAAGGGCTAACCGGGGCATAGAAGGAAATAAAAATACATCAGTGTTAGTGACCTGGAACCAACTGCCCGCAAGGTGGTGGAAGTGGAGATGATTTATGATTTCAAAAGGAAATGGTTGGGTTTCCTTTTGATCTTTTAGAGGTGTATAAAAATGATGAGGGGCAGAGATAAGGTGAATGCACACTGTGTTTTTCCCAGGGAAAGGGAATCAAAAACTAGAGGGAAGAGGGCTAAGGTGAGAGGGGAAAGATTTAAAAGGGACCCGAGGGGCAACTTCTTCACGCAGAGGGTGGTGGGTATATGGAACGAGCTGTCAGAGGAAGTGGTTGAGGCAGATACAGTAATACCATTTAAAAGACATTTAGCCAGATACAGTCCATGCCGGGATTGGGGTAATATAGACCATATGCAGGCAGATGGGACTAGTTTAATTTGGCAGCATGCTCGGCATTGTAGGCTGAAGGGCCTGTTCCTGGGCTGTACTGTTCCTTGTTCTACATGTTGCAATTATATAAAATATTGGTGAGGCTGCACTTGGAGTATCGTGTGCAGTTTTGGTCACCCTATTACTGGAAAGATGTTATTAAACTTTTTAATAACATTTAATAACATCTAATAGCAGCAAAGATTTACCAGGATGTTACCTGGACATGGGGGCCTGAATTACAAGAAGAGGTTGCGTAGGGTAGGACTTCATTCACTGGAATGTAGGAGATTGAGGGGTGACCTGATAGAGGTATATCAGATCATGAGGGGCATAGACAGGGTGAAAGACAGAGTCTTTTTCCTAGGGAGGGGGTGCTAAAAACAAGAGGGCATAGTTTTAAGATCAGAGGTGAGAAATTTAAAAGGGACATCGGGGCAGATTCTTCATTGCAAAGGGTGGTGCGAATTTGGAATGAGATGCCAGAAATAGTGGTTGAGGCAGGCACATTAGCAACGTTTAAAAGCCATCTAGATATGTGCATGGACGGGAGAGGTTCAGAGGGCTATGGGACTAGCTAGCTGGGCAACACAGTTGACATGGACAATTTAGGCTCTTTCCATGCTGGATGACCCTATGACTTGATGAAGAGCAGTGTAATAATGAGCAGATAATCTGTGGCTTATGTTGATTGTGGAATAAAATATTGGATGGGGACATAAGACCTTAAGAAGTAGGAGCAGGAGTAGGCCATTCAGCTCCTGGAGACTGCTCCATCATTCAATAGGATCTTGGCTGATCTGACATTCCTCCATGACACATTGTAACACAAGCTATCTAATCCTTCGACTGAAAATCAATGAAAAGGACATTGAGCTATAGGTGTCAGTATAAGGTCCCTTTCACTGAGAATTCAAGCATAACCCAGAAACCTCCTTCTGTGATGCCTCAGTCCATGATCCCATAGATGGGAATCCACAAACCAGAGGTCCATACATCCGTGCTTGGACAGTAACCACTGACAGTTTCTACCACTGACTCTGACAAACTTGGAGGAGAGTTTTTGATCTGCTGAAGTTCACTGCTGCCACAATTAGACTTGTGACTTGCACCACACAAGGACTAGTGGGAAGTCCAGCTCAATGTTCCTTGTGATGGTGGGAACAGGAGGTACAGGGATCTTCCCCCAGAAATCATGTGTTGAAACCCTCATACATATCTTTGTTTCTCCTGGTCATAGAGTCATAGAGACATACAGAAACAAAACAGGCCCTTTGACCCAACTCATTCATGCTGAGGTAGCCTTCCTGAGCTAATCCTATTTGGCTGCAATTGGCCCATATCCTTCTAAACCTGTCCTATGTAATGGACCAGACTCATGTAGTCTTGGTTTAGCTTCTACTTTATTCCATCCAACATCTCAATTACCAAAAACTGAAGTCTTGAGTGAAAATTCTCTCAGGTTAATCCTCACAAACTTCTCCAGCCTTCAGCCCTCCAAGATAATTGCTTTCCTCCAGTTCTGGCTTCATCCAGCTCTGATTCCTCCATTTACCTTCAACAGTCTGGAGTCCAGGCTACAGAATCCATTCCCTGCACATCACCACTTCTCCCTTCCCTGTTAAGATGCTCCTTAAAACTCTTCTCTGATCAGACTTTTGATCTTCTGTCCTGATATCACTAAGTGTCAGGTTTTGCTTGATCAGGCTTCTGTGAAGTGCTTGGAAACTTTTACTACAATTAAGGAGCAAAATAAATACTATTTGCAGTTGATTTTAGATTGGTGGTAATCCATAATAACTACTTTGGCATTTCAGAATTGCTTCGTTGCTCATTATTTGGTGTGCCTCCTGTTAGAGTGACTGTAAAGAATGTTTACAACATCCTTAATCCAAATCTTCACACTGACTCTCCTGAGGCTCTGCCATTCATATCAGCTCAGCATACTGGCAGGTTCCCATTTGTGCCTAGCCTCTGCATCTTGTTTTCGAGCCAATTACCAGGTCTCTGCTATATTTTACATCCTAATATCATGACTTAGCCATTAATCACCAAGGTGTACAATTCTTCAAAGGATTTCAGACTGTGTTAAAGATTTAGAACAAGTGTCTTAACAAGCATAATCCACAGTCCATGAGGCAAGCGAACTCATTAATTACATAGGCAAACTTTTCATAAGGCCAAACTTATACATTCGCCACCTTTTGAAGTCACAGAGGTTTGTTTCTCCAATAATTATAATGAGGTAGGATAAGCAAAGACAATATCCATCAAATGTGAAGAGGACTCCTTATTATTCTTTGCTCTTCTTGGGGAAATCATTATATGGGCACCAAAATATTTTCCGAATTTATTTCTTATTCCTTCTGTTTTCTTCCATCTCTCCCTCTTCCTAAGAAAGGATACACTTTCCATAGAGGGAGTGCAGCCAAGGATCACCAGACTGATTGCTGGGATGATCCAATGTTGTATAAGGAGAGATTGGATCGCTTGAACCTGTATTCACTCGAATTTGAAGAACGAGAGGAGATTTTACTGAGACATACAAAATTCTGCCAGGGATTGTCAGGTTGAATGTCAGTTGGATGCTTCCACTACCTGGGACTATCCAAAACCAGGGAGCACAGTCTCATATGGGGTATCAGGACAGATGAGCAGGAACTTTTTCACTCAGATGGCAGAGAACTTATGAAATTATCTACCTCAAAGGGTTGTGGAGGCCAAGTCACTGAATATTTAAGAAGTAGATAAATAGATTTCTGGATATGAAAGGCATCAGGAGGAAATTAGTATTGAGACAGAGGATCAGCCACAATCATATTGAACGGCAGAGCAGAATCGAAGAGTCGAATGCCCGATTGCTGCCCTGATATCTCTATTTTCTATCCAGAAGAGAGCAGCAAAGGGTATGACCTGGAACCTCGTCCAAGTGGCACTCGGGTCCCCAGCATTTAACCAACAGAATGGCCAATGGTGCCTTTTTAATGCAGCCCTTTTCATATGAGGCACCATAACAACATCAAAAATATCTTGTCTTTATGGAGTACCTTAAATGTGGTAGGCACATGAAAATATCACAAGGCGCTTCATATCATATTTACTGGATACATTCTGACCCCAAACCACTTTAGAGGATACTGGCTTGGGTGTTGCTGAGTGCAGCTCATAGCCTGCACTTGCTGCTCAGAGACCCAATAGCCCAGCTGCATCCCTAATGAAGAATTTGCTGGACCAATGTCTCCTCATACCTGCTTGATGGTCAGCACAGACTTGGTGGGCTGAAGGGCCTGTTTTCATGCTGTATGACTCTATCAATATAACTATTCAGTCCATTGAATCAATGCTGGCTACTAATCCTTGCTCAATCCCCTTTCCCTGCAAATTATTCTCTCAGAAACAGCTATCTAATTCCCTTTAGAAGGCCCTGGTTGATTTTGTTTTCACTTCCCTTACAAGCAGTGAATTCCAGAACTGCACTCAAATTCAATAGAAATAAAAATCGAGAGATCATTGCTGAATGACACGAAGAAGGAGGAGAACTGTAAGTAGTTTGAAAATCATCTGGGGGCAACACCTGATATTTGTTGAGGGTTTGATATGGGTTAGTGCAGCCTGCTATCTATTCTTACCATTGGGATTTCCCTTGGTTTGCATGCACCCGATTTGGATCTGTATGTCAATTTGCGAGTAGGTATGATTAGGTATGACCATGTGATACTCGGGTCTTGTGTAATGTAACCAGGCCACCTGGGCAGGTCAGAGCAAGAGCGTCATCAGAACAGATGGGAAACCTCTGGTTTGCCATCTGTCAAAGTTGTCAAGGACTTAAAGTGTTTCTGAATATCCCTGACATTCAAAGAATATTAAAATTGAAATAATGAAATTTAAAACATAATATATTATTTAACAATTCACATTTTAAAACATTAACAAAAACATAAAACATTGAACAGATATGCAGCAGGGAATTCTAAAGACACACAAGCCTCTGAAAGGAGAAATTCCTCCTCGGTACATTTTAAATGGGCGATCTCTTTATGTCGAAACCAAGCTCCATAGTTCTTGATTCCCACACAAGAGGAAACATCCTCTCAGCATCTACTTTACCTGGAATATTTCAATAAGGTCACTTTTCTTTCTCAACATCAATGAATATAGGCTCAGCCTGCTCAACACATATGCAGATTACAGCAGTGGAATGCACTGAGAGAGTTGAAGCAAGTTTGGGATTTCTATGTTGGGATACGCACACACCAAATTCCCAGATTTGCTTCATCCATGGGGATGAACGCCAACAGTTTGCTGTGGAATTGCTGCTGTTTATCAACCCTTTATATCAATGCATTGCCAATGTGCCAACATTGCCTCACAAAATCAAAATGCACCTCTGAAATATTAAGTCTTCGAAGTGCATTCAAATTTTAATCCCCCATTTCATAAACATACTCACAGAAGTGTTTCAGATTGCATGGACATTTGGAGTTTGATTGAGTCAGTGGGACTTTATAGTAGTTCAACGGGAATCATTTTTGAATTAGATTGTACTTATACTCCATGGTTTATGTCACAAGGCTCTCAGATGATAGGGAATAGGAAAGAAATATTAATGATGTGGAAAAGACATTTAAAAGAACGTAAGAATATGAAAACTAAGCCATATGACCCTGTTCTGCTTTCCAATAAGTTCATGGATAATTCTACAGCTTCTAAAATAAGAAACCAAAATTGTACATCTGGAGTGTAAACAATATTCCATGGATTCAGCTTTCCTCTCATTATTTAAGGAGGGAGACATTTACATTAGACACAATCCAGAGAAGGTTGACTCAACTGAAATATTGAGAAGGATGGACCTGCACTCATGAAAGGCGACCTTATTGAAACAATCTGAGGGTGCTACACCAGGTAGATGCTGGAAGCATATTTCCTCTTTTGGAGTAACCTGGAAATATGACGCTGAGTTTTGTAACATGTGCTCATTTAAAGGAGGAGGGATTTCTCCTCGAAGAGAATTATGAATCTTTCGAATCCTTTACCCCAGAGAGTGATGATGCTGAGTCATTGAATATGTTCCAGGCAGATTTTGGAACTATATAGAGGTTTACATGGATTGGCCAGAAACAAAAGATTAAGCTCAATGAGTAGGTCAGGAGCAATTTTACTGATTTTCAGAAGGCCTTTGATAAAGTATTGCTCAAGAAGCTTTTGTACAAAACTGGAGTAAATGTGATCGAGGACATTTTAAAGATTCATAGGGGCACAAGCCCTTCAGCCCACCAAATCTGTACTGAGCATGAAGCACCCATTTTACCCTCTTCCAGTCCGTCACACAAACCAGGCCATACTCCATACACTTCCCACTCCCTCAGGAAAGCAGCTAACATAACCCACCTCTCCTCTTACTACCTCCTTACTGTTTACATGACCATGGATAAATTTTGGATTCCCTTTCACCTCTGCTGCAGTCTGTTCTCAGACTTGTGCTTTGCCCCTCTTTGTTGCTTTTTTGCTTCCCCATCTGAATTTTGTATCGTCTGCCAGTACCACAGACCTGGGAAAGTGTCTGACATCGCAGTACTGGGTGGAGTCTTAGCATGAGAATAGTTTAAAAGGCAAACCTGTTGGTCCTTGGGAAGTTATTTCAGAAGCCATCTGCTTTAATGGGACTTTGAGGAAACAAGTGGTAACTTCAGAGTCATAGAGTCATATAGCTTAACAGCCTGGAAACAGGCCCTGAACAGGCCCAACTGGTCCATGGTGCCTTCCAAGGTGCCTTCCTGTTCTAGTCCCATCCTGCATTTGGCCCATATCCCTCTAAACGTTTCCGATCCACGAACCAGACCAAATATCCATGAACCCATCCGAATGAATTTTCCTTTTCCAGGTCATATTTGAATAAGTGATTCTCAGGGAATGCAGACTGGGATTTGAAGGTTACAAATACGTTAAGACCCTCTGGGAGTATTACTTGCCTCTGCGAGCAACCAAAATCGAAACTGTTCCTTACTGTTTTCACTTCTTCAATTTGTTTTTCATTTTAATATCTGCTGCATTTGAGTAACACTCATCCATGTAGCGAAGGTAAATAAATTATAAATACATTTAAATAAATAATTTTATTTACAGCGTGGTAACAGGCCCTTCCGGCCCAATGAGTCCGCACCGCCCATTTTAAACTCATGTTAACCTACCTGTACGACTTTGGAATGTGGGAGGAAACCGGAGCACCCAGAGGAAACCCACGCAGACATGGGCAGAACGTACAAACTCCTTAAAGACAGTGACAGGAATTGAATCCCGATCGCTGGTGCTGTAATAGCGTCACGCTAACCGCTACGCTACCGTGCCGCCCAGTAATAAAACACACACCACACTATTGGAACTTCCACCACACTATTGGAATTTGTCAGTGGTGATATAGTCTGAAGTCAGGAATATGTGTGACGTAATATTGGAGGTATATGTTTCTATACACCTGCTACCACCCTCCTGGGCGGTGAACAGGAGCTTGGGGAAAATGATGAGTTAGGTATCAACTAAATCCTTTGAAAAAAAAATCACTGGTATCTGCTATAGAGTCATAGAGTTGTACAGCATAGAAACAGGCCCTTTGGCCCATCATGTCTATGCCAACCATCATACCTATATATGCTAACCCCACTTGCCTGCATATACATATCACTCCATGCCCTGCTCATTCAAGTATCTGTCCAGATGTCACTTAAATATTGTTATTGTTCCTGCCTCACCTCATCTGGCAGCTCATTCCAGACACCAACTACACTTTGTGTGAAAAATTTACCCTTCAGGTCCCATTTAAACCACCTCCATCTTACCTTGAACCTTTTGGTTTAGACACCCTTACCACAGCAAGCAGACTGGTTATCTACGCCTCTCAGCTTCCTTTGCTCCAGGGAAAACAGACCCAGCCTATCCAATCTCTCTGTGTAACTCAAGCCCTCTAATCTAGGCAAGATCCTTGTGAATCTTTTCTGTCCCCGCTGCAGCTTAATCACAAAAAGAGGCCTTTCTCATTATGGCCTCTATCATGGCCATGCATTGTAAATCATCAATATATATTTGAATTGCCAATTGGTTTTATATGTGGAATCATAACATTAAAAGGAAATGATGCTGAAGTACTCATTGCTTGTAGGTCTGGAGACCATATTTTTAGGAGGAATAGAACTCCATAAAATAATCAACACAAGAATGTAACAAAATAGGAGCAGGAGTAGGCCAGCAGGCCCTCAAGCCTGTCCCTCTGTTCAATATCATCATGGCTGATCTATGCTGAGCTCCTCTTCTGCACCGGTTCCCCAAAGATCTCAATCCCCTGACCTTTCAAAAATATACCTACCTATAAATACTTCTCATCATCTAGCCTCCAGAACACTCTGGGGTGGAGAATTCCAGAGATTCATCACCCTCTGTGAAAAGAAATTCCTTCGCACCTCTGTTTTAAATCATTGGCCCCTTGCCTTGTAACTGTTAAGGTCCAGAAGAAATAACTGGAATCCAGACTTTTAACAAGGAATCTATTTAAGGCTTCCAAAAAGATTTTGAGAAGGTAAATAGTGACAGACTTTTGGTTCAGAAAACTGCTTGAGAAGGCAGTTAAGAGAAAATATCGCACCAACATTCATCAAAACACAGATTGCTTCCTCGCAAGTGACTATTCAGATAACACTGCAACATATCAAATGGAATTAGATATCCATTTGATCTTTAAAAGATGAATATAAAATGATAAATGGGAAGACCATGAAATGGCATTACATGCAGAAGATTGATCAAATGGAAAGTGGCAAGTTGGATTTAAAATTGCTTCAGTAATAGAAAGTAAAGTGTAATGGTCAATGGGAGCTTTAGTGACTGGAAGGCTGGATCCAGTGTGATTCTGCAAAGATTAGTACAAAGCTCCTTGCTTTGCGTGATATAGAGTCATAAAGTCATACAACTGGTCTGTGCCAACCAAGGTGTTTACTGGAGCTGGTCCCATTTGTCATGTATTAGTGATATATACTTATTTTCAGGGGACACAATTAAGACAATAAATCAAAATTAAAAAAGAACCGCAGATGCTGGAAATCTGAAATAAAAACACAAAATGCTGGAAAGAATCAGGAGGCCGGGCAGCATCTGTGGAAAGAGAAAGCAAGTTAACATTTCATGTCCAAGACCCTTTGTCCAACAGTAAATAAAAATTAAAAAGTCTGTAGGTGCTGGAAATCTGAAACAAAAACAGAAACATTAACTCTGTTTCTCTTTCCACAGATGGTGCCTGGCCTGCTGAGTGTTTCTGGCATTTCCTGCTTCTACTCCATGACTAAGATGTTTGCTGATAATACCAAAGCTGGCAGTGTGGTTGGTAGTGCAAAAGAAATTCTATGTGAAGGAACGTATCAAAGGATGATCAGATGGGCACAGAAGTGGCAAATGCAGTTCGATGGCGAATAATGTCAGGTAATTCACTTGGGAGAGAATACACAATAAATGGCAGGAAGCTAAGAAGAGTACAGACACAGAAGAGTTTTCAATGCAGAGAAACCAGGACAGGTAATTAAATTGGTTAAGAAGACTTTTAGGATACATCTTGATAGACACATAGTACACAAGAACAGACGGTTCAATCTAAAACTGTATTCAGCTTCCAGTTGCAAATATATTGGTGTACCTTCATGAAAACTATGCTCTGGGAGTTTGTTCTGCCGGGAAGGTCGGAGTGACTATTGCAGAATTTGAACCAAATTTCAATGTCACGACCTTTTTCCTGTTTTGGATCATGAATGCATCACAGCATGGTGTGGTGACTGCTTTGCCCAAGACAATAAGAAATTGCAGAGAGTTGTGGACACAGCTCAGTCCATCGCGAAAACCAGCCTCCCTTCTTTGACTTGAAGGGGACATTGATGTTGACTTCCCTTCATAGTTGCAGGGAGGGTGAGAACCAGGGTGGGAGGGCAGCAAGTGCAAGTAGCTGTGGGGAAAGCAGATGTTAAGCCTCCAAGCGAAGACAGAAATTGACTGGTTGATGAGCCTGGTGGGACTAATGCTCAGAGATGTGCCTATTTCAATGCATGGAGTATTTCAGGAAAGGCAGATGAATTTAGAGCATGATTGGCACATGGAATTGTGATGTAGTAGCCATTAGTGAGACTTGGTTGCAGAAGGGGCTGGACAGGCAGATCAATGTTCTGGGGTTCTGATGTTTTAGACATGATAGAGAGGGAGGTATTAAGTGGGGGAAGGGTTGCATTACTCATCAGGGAAAATGTCACGGCAGTGCTCAGAGAGGACATACTGGAGGGCTTGGCTACTGATACAATATGGGTGGAACTGAGGAATAAGAAAGGGATGATCACATTAATGGGACTAT
>JAUZTB010000117.1:8147690-8159318 GCA_034780895.1 Rhynchobatus australiae | reverse complement strand
TCTCATCCTCCTTCTCTCCAAAGAGAAAAGCCCTAGCTCACTCAACCTATCCTCATAAGACATGGTCTCCAATCCAGTCAACATCCTGGTAAATCTCCTCTGCACCCTGTCTAAAGCTTCCACATCCTTTCTATAATGAGGTGACCAGAACTGAACACAATACTCCAAGTCTGGTCTAACCAGAGTTCTATAGAGCTGCAACATCACTTTGCAGCTCTTGGACACAATAATCCGACTAATGAAGTCCAATAGTGCATATGCCTTCTTAACAACCCTATCGACATGCGTGGCAGCCTTGAGGGATATATGGACGTGGACACAAAGATCCCTCTGTTCCTCCACACTGCAAAGAGTCCTGCCATTAACCTTGTATTCTGCCTTCAAATTTGATCTCCTGAAGTGTATCACTTCACACTTTTCTGCGTTAAGCTCCATCTGCCACTTCTCAGCCCAGGTCTGCATTCTATCAATGCCCTGCTGTAATCTACAGCAACTTCTGAGTGAAGACGGACATCGTTGATGAAACTAGGCATTGCCTTTAATGCTCCAGTATAGCTTTTCATTGATAGATGAAAGGCACCTTTGAAGGTCAAGATCAGGAACGTATGACCCTCTTGGTGAGGCCTGCCCTCCTGTATGCCTCTGAGACCTGGTCCACCTACATAGGTACCACCACCACTGCTGTTTGCCAGAGTCCTCCAAGTTCACTGGGAAGATAAGTGAGCCAATGTTGGTATCCTCTTCCAGGCCAACTTCCCCAGTGACTGAGGCCCCAGTGACATTCAGTCAAAGAGTCAGAGAATCATACGGCACAGAAGCAGGCCCTACAGCCCAACTGGTCCATGCGATCAAGATGCCCATCTAAGTTAATCTCATTTGCTTGCGTTTGGCCCACATCCCTTTAAACCTTTCCTATCCATGTACCTGTTCAAGTGTCTTTAAAATGTTATTAATGTACCTGCCTCAACCACTTCCTCTGGCAGCTCATTCCACGTACTGGGTGAAAAAAAGGTTGTCCCTCAGATTCCCATTGAATCTCTCCCCTCTCAACTTAAGCCTATGCCCTCTTGATTCCCTAACCCTGTGAAAAAGACTGTGTGCATTCACCCTGTCTATGCCCCTCATGATTTTGTGCACCTCTATAAAATCACCCCTCAGTCTTCTACAGTCCAAGGAATAAAGTCCTAGGCTGCCCAACCTCTTCCTGTAACTAATAAAGATATCTCATAAATTTGCTCAGAAACATTCCAGACGTATTATCTACTCATATGTAGAATGCTGTTGCCACTGGCAAGAGAAATATTTAATGGCCTTCACTGACTGACTTGAAAAGGTGATGGTGAGGCAATGGTTAAGCTCCCTATGGAGAAGGGACACTCAAGGATTTGGTTGGTAGGGAGAGAGGACAATTAATAGCCAACCATATTGCTGTGGTTCTGAATTCATGGATAGACAGCACCAGGTAAGGGCAGCCGAATTTCTACCAGTTGGGTTTTGGTGCCTGAAACTGGAGGTCATAGCTTTGGGGTAAGAGACAAGAAGATGAGTGGAATCTGAGGGAGGATCTGGAACGCGCTGCCTAATGAGGTGGTGAAGGCCTGCACTCTCACATTTGAACAGGCAGGGCATGGAAGAATAACAGCTGGTAAATGTTTAGATTCAGATTACTTTCTTGTCATATACACCAGGGTGCAATGAAATTCCTTGCTTGCGTGAAATTCACAGAGAAGACCGTATATGTAGCAATAATAAATGCAGCAATAAATGCAGCGACAAGCACAATACTACAGAATGGTGCAAAGATGGGTACTTAATGATCAACATAGACATCATGGACTAAGCTGTTGCTGTTCTGTTTGATCCTATAACTGTGACAACATCAATCCAAATAGTTCATTATTCCAGATTTTATTTAATTAACTGAGTTTAAATTCCACATATTCCATAGGGGATTTTAACTCAATTTTCTGGATCATTATTCCATGACCACAATGCTATCATTTGCAATTTAAGTTGGAATTTCTACACTAATTCCTAATTCCTCATCGAATGCTTACCCTTCATCCTCCTCCCCAGCTTCCTGCTTGGGCTCTTCTCCTGCCCTCCCTGCCGTGATCCTGATGAGAACAGGGCAGGGGGAGTTACAGTGGTGCCACGATTCCTCTCACCTTCTGTCTATCCACCTGGGCATTGAGTGCAGGAGTTCGGACCACCTACTCTCTACTGACAAAGGTTCGCCAGCGTGTGAAGCCCTAAGCTATCTAATCTGATTCAGGCACATCCGAATCAGACCCTGTGCCTGTCGTAAACCTGTGTCACCAGTAGCTTGTACAGTTGAGACATAACGTCCCAAATCCTGTACTCAAAGCCCTGACTGATGAATGGGGAAATGGGATTGCACTCAGAGCCAGCATCGACTCAAAGGACCAAATGGCCTCGTTTGATGTTGTAAGGTAATATAAACATTAGATATTGGTGTGATAGGGTAGCTTCCCATAAGTATTCCTTTAGTGATGATGGTTAGAAGACCTTTATTTGCTGCTGAGTCTGTTTCCTTACTGCAGAGTTCTGACTGAAGCTGCAGCCTTCTGATATCAAATTCATGTTGATAGCAGCAATCAGAGTGCTGGCTGTTCTTTTTGTGTGCTACTGATTTACTGGCAGCCACTGGTAATATTATTCATCAGGCAGGCATTACCATTGATGGTTCAGTCCAGAATAGTGCCTTGCAGACACACTGTAATAAACCCAGCATACGCCTGCTAGTTATGGTGCCTGTATTTCCTTCACACTGTAAACAAGCAATGATGTCTCCCAGGATAACACCACAGAGCTTTGGACCTTTCACCCCAGGGAATGCCCTAGTGCTCTGTGTGTTTGTGTGTGCCTGTGCGTGTGCGTGTGCGTGTGTGTGTGTGCTCTCATTTGTGAGACGGCACAGTCGGCGCAGCTCCAGTGACCCGCGTTCAACCCCGACCTCGGATTGCTGTCTGTGTGGAGTTTGCATGTTCTCCCTGTGACTGCGTGGGTCTCCCCCAGGTGCTCCGGTTTCCTTCCACATCCCGAAGATGTGCAGGCTGGGAGGCCAACTGGCCGCTGAGTTTTGCCCCTGGTGTGTAGGAGAATGGTAGGATCTGAGGGGGAGATGCTGGGAATTTAGGGAGGAAAAACGGGATCGGTGTAACTGGATACTTGAGGTTCCGCATGGACACAGTGGACCAGAAGACTTCTTTCTCTGCTGTATGACTCTGCAACTCTATTCAGTCAGTATGGCCAACTGCGCATTGCAAGAATGGAGCTTCCAATAATGGACCATAATAGATGAAAGAACATAGAACAGTACAGCACAGGAACAGGCCCTTTGGCCAACGATGTCTGTGCTAACAATTACACCAATTTAAACTAGTCCCATCTGCCTGTACACGGTCTGTATCCCTCCATTCCCAGCCTGTCCATGTGTCTGCCTAAATGCCTCTTAAACTTTGCTATTGCGTCTGCTTCTGCCACCTTCCCCTGGCAGTGTGTTCCAGGCACCCACCACTGCCTATGTAAAAAAACTTGCCTCATAAATGTCCTTTAAGCTTCCCCCTCCCACCTTAAAGCTATGCCCTGTAGTATATGACATTTCTACCCTGGGAAAAAGACTCTCTCTACCCTTTCTATGTCTCTCATAATTTTATAAACTCTTCAGGTCTCGCCTCAGCCTTCCAGAGAAAACAATCCAAGTTTGTCCAACCTCTCCTTATAACTAATACTTTCTAATCCAGGCAACATCCTGGTGAACCTCTTCTGCACCCTCTCGAGAACTCCCACAGCCTTCCTGTAATGCTGTGGTCAGAACTGCAGATAATACTCCAAATGTGGTCTAACCAAAGATTTATGCAGCCGCAATGTGAAAGGTTGCAGTCTTCCGGGCTCAGCGTTGAATTCTACAACTTCAGGTGACTTAGTTTCTTGGCCTGTATCAGTTGTCCATCTGTGATGTTAGCTCTGCTTTGTCCCCCCACACCCCCCCCATTTTTTTCCTTTTTTCTCTCTCTGCGAGCGAAGGATGTGCCCAGTCTGACCCGCCGGGCATGTCTTCCTGCTCTGCATTTCACACTCCCACGTTCTTTTGCCTGTGTTCTCCCTCTCTAACTGCTCCCACTCACTCAGTGACCAGGTAGCCTTGTTTACAGCGTATCACCTCATTTTTACCCTTTCAGAGACTTCTCCCTTTCCCCGACCTCTGTGCAGCTCTGCAAACTTCTTCTGTTTCCTTAACATTAGCTCCGTTACTCTTCCCGCAGATGATAGGTCGTTAGCCTGCAGTGCTGGTTTGCACAGGACATTCGGTGGTCTAAAGGTTTCCTGACAGGAATCTCACACAAAGTTCCAGACCTTTCAAGCAGAAACACGAGGTTCAGTTCAAACCTCCAATATGGCAGCTGAGGAAATTAAAGCTCAAGTAATCTATTAAATCAACAATGAAAAAATAAGCTGGTCACAGTAAAAGTAACCATAAAACTACCAGATTGTTCAAAAGAGATGAGAGATAAGATAAGATACGATATCTTTATTAGTCACATGCACATTGAAACACACAGTGAAATGCATCTTTTGCGTAGAGTGTTCTGGGGGCAGCCCGCAAGTGTCGCCACGCTTCCGGCGCCAACATAGCACGCCCACAACTTCCTAACCTATGTGTCTTTGGAAACCGGAGCACCCGGAGGAGACCCACGCAGACACAGGGAGAATGTACAAACTCCTTACAGACAGTGGCGGGAATTGAACCCAGGTCATTGGCACTGTAATAGCGTTACGCTAACCGCTACACTACCATGCCTGCCCCTGTTTAGCACATTACCGTAGCTGTTATGCAACATGGAAACAGACATTGCCACTGGGTCCATAGCAACTATCAAGCACCCATTTATACAAATCCCACTTCATTTTCCAGATATTCCCATCAACTTCCCCCAGATTCTACCACACACCGACCCAACAGGGGCAATTTACAATGGCCAGCTAACCTGCCAACCCACACGTCTTAACGATGTGGAAGGGAACAGGAGCACCCAGAGGAAACCCACGCAGTCACAGGGAGGACACTGCAAACTCCATGCAGACAGCAGTGACGTCACGGTTGAACCAGGGTCACTGGAGCTCTGAGGCAGCGGCTCTACCAGCTGCACCAAGGACCAGAATTCAGTTGTGCTAACCCTGGGAAGGCCTCTTAGACATAAGAATTGACAACCGGTTATATAAGTATCATATTAGTTACATTGGATTTGCTTAGCACCAGAATGCAGGGCTGCACTCCAAGACTATCTGGCACATGTCTAATGAAGTCTTAATGGCTCAGTTCAGAGTTATAGTTGTGAATGACCATCAAAAAGCTTTTGTAATTATGTTTCTGAACGGTCTATAAATGATCATTCAGTGCATTGTTCTGAATGTTGGCACATTGGTTTGTTGGACAATTGCCTTCAGTCACACTGAAGTAAAAATTAACATGGATGCTACCAGATGGAGTCCTCTCAGCTTTAACAATGATTGAAAATTTCTTTTCATTGGGAGTAACCGACCCAGATTTATAAACCTCCCAGAAATGATTAGTTTGGGATAATAATACTGCATTTAGTCTATGCCTGTCAAACATAAGAGGGCTGCATTGCTTCAGATCTGATTTGGCCAATCTGTTTTAACAATGACACCACATCTGCTGTACACTCAGTTACCAGAATAGACTGGGAGAGAAGCATTATCATTTCAAGAGTCACTTTACATAGAATTACACAGATTTCACAGCACACATTCAGCTCAATTGTGCTTTGTCTCTGTATGAGGCTCCTTCCTCTCTTCTCCATCTTGTCAGCTATTCTTTTCTCCCTTGTACTTTGACAGTCCCTTCCTTATTCTTCTTAAAGGAACCCGAGGGCACCTGATAGAAGTATACAATATTATGAGAGGCACAGGTAGGGTAGATTGTAAGAAACTTTCTCCCCATGGCAGAGGTGTATAAGACCAGAGGGCGTTGTTTTAAGGTAACAAGTAAAAGGTTTAGAGGGGATCTGAGGAAGATTTTTTGACGCCCAAGAGGTGGTTGAAGTCTGGAACACACTGCCTGAGAAGGTGATGGAGACAAGTACTCTCACGCATTTAAAGCTCATCAGGATCATCACCAGGGCACAGTAGGCAATGGATCAAGTGCTGGTCAATGGGATTAGTGCATATAGGTACTTAATGGTGCATAGACTTGATGGGCCAAAGGGCCTGTTTCTGTGCTGTATGACTCTGAGTGACACTATGACATCCTTATCACTGACTAAAGAGCTTTATCCTGAATTTAGCTACTTATAGTCTTTATTAGCAACTTGCATGTGGTTGGTGGTGTGGCTATGGGTAGGTAGTAGAAACTTTTCCCCCTAGTGGGGTGTCTAAAACAAGAGGGCAGAGATGTAAGGTGACAGGTAGGAGGTTCAGAGGGGGAATCTTTTCACCCAGACGGGTGTTGGAATGCACTACCAGTGGTGGGGGAAGAGGCTCTCACAACGCTCCTCAGAGTCTCAGGATCAGGTTCATTATCACTGACTTATATGTTGTGAAATTTGCCAGCAATACAGTGCAAAGACATAAAAATTACTATGTTACAAAACAAATAAATAGGACAAAAGGGGAATAACGAGGTGGTTTTCATGGGTTCGTGGGCCGTTCAGAAATCTGATGGCGGAGGGGAAGAAGCTGTTCCTGAATTGTTGAGTGTGGGTCTTCAGGGTCCTGTACCTCCTCCCCAATGGTCATAACGAGGAGAGGGGGTGTCCCACATGGTGAGGGTCCTTATTGATGGATGCCCCCTTCTTGAGGCACCGCCTCTTGAAGATGACCTTGATGACGGAGGGTTATGTCAGTGATGGAGCTGACTGAGTCTATAACTCTCTGCAGCCTCTTTCAATTGTGTGAATTGGAATCTCCACACCAGGCTGTGATGCAAGCAGTCAGGATGCTCTCCACTGTAGAAATTTGTAAGAGCCTTTGGTGACGTACCAAATCTCCTCAAACTCCTAACAAAGTAGAGCTGCTGGCATTCAATTTGTGATTGAATGTAAGCCAATGGGACATTTCCAGCAGATCTGTTTGCGCCAAGGGAGAAAAGGAGAAATTATAGCTTGCAGCAGAAATGGCCGGTTTTGATGCAGAAGGAGAAAGCAAGTGCTAAAAGTTGGAGAGTTCATCATCGAGTCTGGATAGCTGCAACCTGCCCAGATGGAAGATGAGGTATTCTTCCTTAAACTTAGGTGGGCTCAGTACAGGAGGTGGGAGTGGGTTGGAGAATTAAAGTGGCAGGCAACAAGGAGCTCAGTGCTGCTGATGCAGTGTGAATGTAGGTGCTGTGCAAAGCAGTCACCCAATCCGCATCTGGTTTCTCCAGTGTAGGGGAGGACACCTTGTGAACACCGAATGCAGGATACTATATCGGAAGAAGTGCAGGTGAATTGCTGCCTCATTTGGAAGGGCTGTTTGGGTCCATGATAGTGAGGAGGGAAGATGCAAAAGTGTGGCTTGGTTAGGTTGTGAATCTCCTGTGGTGGCATCGGAGTTGTTGAGGACCAGATTCTCTGGCTCTCCACTCAGCTTTGGAGCACCCAGACAACAACAAAACATACGTCAGGCTGCTGTTTATTGATTACAGCTCGGCGTTCAATGCCATCATCGCCTCATACCAATCAAGAAGCTTCAAAACCTGGTCCTTTGCACTTCCCACTGCAGCTGGATCCTCAACTTCCTTATTGGGAGACCACAGCGAGGATTGGTTGTAACATCTCCTCCACGCTGGCAATCAATACAGGCCAACCTCAAGGATGTGTGCTTAGCCCACTGCTCTACTCTCTCTACACTCATGACTGTGTGGCTAGGCACAGCTCAAATACCATCTATAAATACACCAATGACACCACTGTTGTTGGCAGAATCTCAGATGGTGATGGGGCAGCGTGCAGGAGTGAGATAGATCGGCTGGTTCAGTGGTGTCGCAACAACGATTTGGCACTCAACATCAGCAAGACCGTGGAACTGATTGTGGACTTCAGGAGAGGGAAATCGGGAGAACACACACCAGTCCTCATTGAGAGATCAGTGGTGGAAAGGGTGAGCAGCTTCAAGTTCCTGGGTGTCAACGTCTCAGCGGATCTCTCTTGGGCCCAACAGATTAATGCAATCACATGACCAAGGCAAATCTTTCATCATTAACATTATGGAGCTTAAATATTGCCCAGAATCAGACTGCTTACTCAAATAGGACTACTACAGGAGCAGGCCAGAAACTCTGTATCCCATACAGATGACTCACTTCTTGACATACCAATGTCTTCCCATCATCTACAAAGCATAAGGCATATACAAGATGCTCTGCAGTCACTTGCTTAGGCTAATCTGACAGCAGCTCCCAAATCAAAACCCCTAGCACCAAGAAAGACAAGGACACAAGATACATAGGAACACCATCACCTGTATTACTCCTTCATGTTATCCACCACCTGGACTTTCTGTTCCTTGATTTTCACTGTGTCTGAATCTTGGAACACCTTACCCAATGGCATTGTGGGAGTACCTTCATGGGAAGGGCTGCAGTGTTTTGAGAAGGTGGCTCACCATCACTTTCTGAATGACAATTGGCAGTGCCACTGGACTCAGGACCCCCAAAAATGACGAAGAAATTTGTTGACATTTAAGAGAACTGTGCTAGGATGTTGCTTAAATACATATACATGGTGGCCATGTGAAATAAAACATTTTGGATTTGGTCAAAAGGGCATAGAGAAAAGTAATCACTCAGGATTAGCTTGTCAACCACTGGTTTGCATTGTGTTTTGGAGATCTGATAATGGAAAAGATATTGAAGCCCCAGAGAACAGAACAAGGAAACACTAAGGTAACGCAAAAATGTGAAACTAAAACTGTAGAAAGAACAATCAGAAGTGGGAAGGGAACAGAGAAAAGCTAGCAGAAGAATCATAGTTTGTTCTAGGAGCTGCACTGGAGAAAATCAAATGTGACAGTACAAGGTTAAAAATGTGGCCAAGGGTGTGCACTTCATGTTATCAATTTGTCATGCATTCATATTTTAAGTTATATATGTAAGTTGCTTTTTCTCCAAATTTTCCATTTGTTTTAATGAAGGGAATTCTTGCTTGTCCCCTTCTAGCCATCGTTAATAATGTGTCAGGATCCCTGCTCCATTTTGCAGTCGGATTTTGTATCATTTTTATTCTAGTTATTTTGATAAGTTTAGAGTCTTTGGCCTCTGGAGTAAATAAGTCATGCATTCCTTACTGTCCCTTGTATAGAAGTATGTTGGTAAGACTCAGGATATCAACATTGAATCTCTAACTTGTAGGCAAGGTAATGGAGTATATTAATTAATTCTTAACTCTTCGTAAAGTGGAACAGATGTACAAACTTGCGAGATTAGCACTCTCAATTAGCATCAAATATTTACATAAAATAAGTGCATATGCACATCTCAGAATTAAAAATTAAGGATATATTTCTCAGCATAAAGCAAATACCTTTTCTCTGCACTTGCAATTTCAATCATGCTGATTTCCTTCCTAGGCTAGGCCTAAACTCTGCTTTTTTGTTTGAAGACCACAGACGTTAATTACAGTTTTCTCAGGCAAATTTATCAACAGGAAAAAATATGTAAACTGCTTTGAGTTTGACAGTATGAGTTTGACTGTTTCCCTGCCTGGAAGTTTTAAGTATTTCTTAAGATCAATACACCAAAGTTGTACAGAAAAAGCATTAGGAAGTCACGTGCCTCCTTAGGTAGGATTGGCTTTCCATTGCAATATTAACGATTACGTCTTTCATTACAATATTAATGGATTACCTAAAACCCATTGATATTACATGGGTAGCCAATCTTTATAAATGACAGGTATCTTTTAAAGGGATAGTCCTAGTTAGTTAAGCAACTGCGAAAGATGTTGAGTGTCTACCCCCCCATGTACCCCATAAAAAGACTAAATAAAATTTAAATAACCAAATTATATTTCATTTCTTAAGTACTATTGAGATGTTCCAGGTTACTGTGCTTGGCCAAAATTTCAAGTGGATGGTGATATTGTGCCTGACCACCAAATGCTTTATTAAAAATCATTTTGGAGAAAATGCGTTGCTGTGGATATGTTGTGAAGCAATCCCCTTGGGCCTACTATTGTGCATACTGTCTAATCTTTAAAAACGAGATTGATGAAAAAAAACTGCTTCATTGATTGTTAAATGACAAATTTGAAGGGAAGGCTTACTTCTAAGGTAGTGGGTAATTATAATTTTGTAACAATTGCTTTTCTTTGGTCCAAAGATAATGTTGGATCAAAGGTGGAAGAAAATTGCAACCCCTTGGCATTGTGTTGGAAGAAAACTTTGAATTATGTCACTTTTCCCATTTTCAGTCAGAAATTCAAAAATAATTGTGGAAATTTGTGGTGTTCTCAAAATAATCTGCTTCTATACTCATGATATTTTAATTATACAGTATATTCCCAGCTATCCTTCATCCATGGGGAATGGTGGGTGCTGGTTGCATGAATACACCAGTTGCATGGGAATCACTGAAAGAAAACATTACTGTTCATCACGCAGTGGCATTCTATGCAAAAACTTCTAAACAAATTCCTGAACTATATGTCATCTCTGTGCACTTTTAAACAAAGATTTTTACACTGCAATTATTTTAAGGGGAAACGGTATTAATGTAAAGAACAGCAAAAATAAATTAAATGAATGACTTCCCTCACCATCATGTGAAGTGCCAAATTTTCAGAGAGGATGTTGCTGTTAATCAGTCTACAACTGTACTTTTCTTGTGTATAAAGATAAATAAACTAAAAATATCTTTTCACACTTATTTTAAGTGCTATTCAAAATTCACTGTTTGAGCTTATTTTCATTAAAACAAATTTTTGCTGGTTGGATAAGAATTCCGGATGCGTGAATACTGGATAAACAAAAATCTACTATGAGAATAGATTTGTTGGGTGACATAGTGCAGTGGGTGCTGCATTGTTGTTTTGCAGCTTCAGGGTCCTGACTTCGGGTGCTGTCTGTGTGAAGTTTGCATGTTCTCTGCGTGACGATGTAGGTTTCCACAGGGTGCTCCTGTTTTTCTCCCACATCCAAAAGATGTGCTTGTAACTTCATTGGCTACTGTAAATTACCCCTTAGAGCAGGTAAGTGGCAAAAGAATTAATAGGGGTAGTCGTGGCCATGTAAGGGAGAGAGGATAAGACCATAAAGAAACTAGGAATTGGATTGATGGGATCACTCTGTTGGTAACCAACATGGATTTGACAGGCCACATGGCATCCTTCTGTGTCATAATAAATAGAAGTAAGAATCTTATGCTGTACTTTAGATGGACTGTGCAGCTAATCTGCCATGTGTTTAATTTTATAATTTTATGTTTGTCACCAGCTTACATCCACAAAAAGTGAAGCCCGATTGAAATATCTCCTACAGCGGTTGCCTGGCTACTGTCCTGAGTCTATGGTAAGAAGGATATAGTCCAATTATTTGCAATTAACTTGGAAATGCTAGTTTACTTGCTGCATAGGAGGCTGTAATAGTTTGAGATGTTTTCTGGTT
>JAUZTB010000117.1:7529381-7540252 GCA_034780895.1 Rhynchobatus australiae | reverse complement strand
TGGGTCAGTTACCAAAATTTTGCTGTTCATTTGGTTCCCTGGCATGCATTAGAATAGTTTCAAAGTATGCTGTTGTTCAGTGATTATATAGAACCTTTTTTCATACTATGCAACAGTAAAATAAATTTTGTTGCTGGATTAACATCTGATATCACCCTGTATACTGTGATTTATGGAATGAAGAAATTGGCAATATTTAGTGCTGTAACTCTGGCACAAAAGTAAGCTTGACCTGGGCTATTCATACACCCAAGATTTGCCCCATTTTTGATTCTCACCCAATCCAGGCTGTCAGTTTGAATATAGAGTAGTCATGATGTTACGTTATCTTTGGTTACGTTCATTAACTGAGGCCATAATGACCAAAGTAACAAGCTTCAGGTCCTTGTTGGGTAAGTGGCAATGAATAGTGCATTGTCATCAAACAATGCCTTGTGATGATACTTTAATATATATGAATGCTGTCTTAAAGTTCCAGGAAGGCAATAGGGAAATGTAGGATCTTTCGTTTTTCTCTTGATTTTTGTTTTATTTCAGAATCAGGTTTATTATCACTGACGTATGTCGTGAAATTTGTTGTTTTGCGGTAGCAGTACAGTGCAGGATGTAAAAATGACTATAAGTTACAAAAGTAAATAAAAAGTGCAAAAGATGTAAACTCAGGTAGTTTTCATGAGTTCATGGACCATTCAGAAATCGAATAGTGGAGGGGAAGAAGCTGTTCCTGAAATGTTGGGTGTGGGTCTTCAGGCTCCTGTACCTCCTCCCCAATGGTAGTAATGAGAAGAGGGCATGTCCCGGATGGTGAAGGTCCTTAATGATGGATGCCGCTTTCTTGAGGCACCGCCTCTTGAAGATGTCCTTGATGGTGGGGAGGGTTGTGCCTATGATGGAGCTGGCTTAGTCTACAACCCTCTGCAGCCTTTCGACCCTGCACATTGGAGCCTCCATATCAGGCGGTGATACAACCAGTCAGAATGCTCTCCACTGTACATCTAGAAATTTGAAAGAGTGTTTGGTGACAAACCAAATCTCCTTAAACTCCAACGAAGTAGAGCTGCTGGAATGCCTTCCTCATGACTGCATCAATGTGTTGGGCCCAAGATAGATCCTCTGAGATGTTGGTGACCAGGAACTTGAAGCTGCTCACCGTTTTCACTGCTGACCTCTCAATGAAGACTGGTGTGTGTTCTCCCGACCACCCCTTCCTGAAGTCCACAATCAATTCCTTGGTCTTGCTGATGCTGAGTGCGAGGTTGTTTTTGCGACACCACTCAACCAGCCGATCTGTCTCACTCTTGTATGCCTCCTCATCACCATCTGAGATTCTGCCAACAACAGCGGTGTCATTGGTGAATTTACAGATGGCATTTGAGCTGCACCTAGCCGCACAGTCATGAGCATAGAGAGAGCAGAGCAGTGGTCTAAGCACAGATCCTTGAGATGTGCGTGTGTTGATTGTCAGTGAGGAGGAGATGTTATTTCTGATCTGCACTGACTGTGGTCTCCTTATAAGGAAGTCAAGGAGCCCTGTTGCAGAGGGAGGTACAGAGGTGTATTAGTGTTGGTGGGTAAATGAATTGTGTGATGTAATACTGAGACAAATGCAATCAGAGAACTGGTTATAATTAAGTTTCTACTTATTTAACCAATCTTGGCTAATGTGGTTTCAATGTAGCATTAAGCTTTGAGAGTTCTTGGACTTCTGAAGATTTAGATGTGGTAGTTCATGACACAGGACAGTTGGGGTCTCAGTTCATTAGTAGGTGGCAATTATCACCTTTCCTTAAGAATCATCATAAAGAACTCACTGAAAATAAACACTACCCTGAATTGCACTCCTCGACCCTCTCCCCCCACCCCCATTCCACAATTCGATAATCAAATAGACAATGCTTACTGCCCTTCAATTGTTTTATTATAATTGTGCTGAGATACGATTGCCTCAAAGATATCAGTCAAACCCTTTGCAAAACATAGTAGAGGCAGGTTTATTTAGATGTACTTGGACACTGAATGCCTTGACAGGATAATAGAAATATTTTCATCTGAGTTGGTTGATGATCTTAGCCATTTAATTTTTTAAAGTGGAGTTTATTGTCAGATGCACAAGTACGTGTGCACAAGTGCAATGAAAAACTTATTTGGAGCAGCACCACAACATCAGATAAGCAGCATTCACAAGAGAACAAGTTAATCATAAATTATACACTTTTTTTTCAAGAAAGAACAAAAGTAGAATGAAAAGTCCATTTTTGTGTAAAGCGGTCATAGTATTGTTAAACTGTGGTTATTAGGGTTGTGCCAGTTGGTTCAAGATGGGAAGTGGCTGTTCTTGATCCCTGTGGTGTGGGACTTCAGGCTTCTGTATCCCCTACCTGATGGTAGCTGCGAGAAGATGACATGGCCCAGATGGTGGGGATCTTTGGACATTGCTTTCCTGAGGCAGCGCCTCCTGTAGATACTAGTGGTGGGGAGGGATGTGCCTGTGATGTATTGGGCAGTCCATGACAAGTGGAAGACATTGTGATTTTGTTACTGCAAGGAATAGTTTAGCAGGCATAAGATGACTAGATCAAGCTTGGAGAAACAAAGGACTGTAGATGCTGGAATCTGCATCAAGCCTGGAATATGTCAGAAAGGAGATGGATTCTGGATCAGAAATGGTACAGGTGAATTTGAGGGCAGGGTGAGAGTCAAGGTGATAACATTGATAAGAAATGGATTAATTTGGCTAGTTTCAGATCACCTTTGGGAAGATACAACCAGAGGATTTGAGGGATTACTAGTTTTCATAAAGTATCCCCTAATTGGCAAATTTTATTTATTATGGAAAAGCAATGTTTGTGAATAAATTGGCCTTTACTGAATGGTGATTGGGGAAGTCGTCTCCTGTAAGGGTTAGTTACTAAGAATGACAGATGCACCTCAGCATATCAGGTGAAGGAGGGCTGGTAAAAAGAATATTTTTTAAACAGTTGTTACATCTGCAAGAATGTTTTTCAGGTTCCAACTTGCCCAGGCTTCTCTTCTCCGTGTGTGTGTGTGTGTGTGTGTGTGTGTATTACACACTTGCGCTGTCTCTGAGAGAGCTGAGTGCTGGGATGAGTGATTTTTAAAATCAGTGCAGGTAAATATAAGCTTTGTGCTGTGAGTCTTCTTCTGGTTTAGCATGACTAGTTTCATTGAGACCGGTTTATGCGTAATATCTTAAGTACTGAATAAACACTTCAAATGAGTAAGTTGAGGTTAATGAGAGGAAGAAACATAGAATTATTCAAGGACTTTTTTGCTCCTGGCACAGCAAAGATTCCTGCAGTGATTAAACACCTCAAAAAAACCCATTGTTGAAGCAGCTGGTATCACAGCAGTAAGCGAAGACAAATTGCCTCCTTTAATCTGTGGTGTTAATGGAACACCATTTGTTTCTCTGTATGGTTACTTCAGCTATCTTCTGGCCTGATTTCAGTGATGGACCATTGGTATAATAGTGACAAAACTTGCTTTGGCACCAGTAACTGTTTGCATTTATTTCAGGTTGCAAATAGAGATATTAAGACAAAGATAGGGTTTAAAGAATACCACAGAAACAGAGGTTAGGGAGTTCAGGAAGGGGATTTGAATTTTAGACCTGGCGGTAGATGGTACAGAAGCTAAGGGTTGATTGTACGAAGGCTCTTTTGTCTCCTCCTCAATACCTGTTTATGTGGCTCACTGCCCAAGTCTGATGCTGCTGCTGTGAAATACCGTAGGATGTTTTACTCAGTTGATTGTCCAAATGGAGCAGACTAATGATTTGA
Source organism: Rhynchobatus australiae (assembly GCA_034780895.1). Taxonomy (NCBI): domain Eukaryota; kingdom Metazoa; phylum Chordata; class Chondrichthyes; order Rhinopristiformes; family Rhynchobatidae; genus Rhynchobatus; species Rhynchobatus australiae. The sequence goes on along the minus strand of JAUZTB010000117.1, from coordinate 7,536,452 downwards.
AATCTTGACTTCCAGTGGCCATTTCCGCATGGTCAAATATCACAGGCAATTGTACTTGATTAAAGATGTTATTTTGAAGGGAAAGAGGTGAGCTGGCAGTTTGAAATGCTGCTTCTGCTCACCCAGTACTTGCCTATAGATTCAAATAATGCGATTACAAGTCTGGTTGGATCATTTCCTGTAGCAGTCAGGATTCTGATTAAGCAGTCTGAATCTATTGCTGCTTAAACATGACACAGCTTAAGATAAAGGACTGTACTCTTTGTACTTGGGGCTTTGGTCATAGGGTTAGTTCATTAACTTTGGCTGAAAGGTTTGTTGCAGAAATGTGTAGGTTTATATTCTTCAAGTGCCAATCATGAGTTTGTAGCTTTCCGCTTTTAGTAAACTGTATCTGCCTGTAATAAGAATTCCTATCCCCAGGGTTAAATATAACAAAACATAGATTCGATAGGACTCTCTTGAAAGTTTTAATTTAGTATTGCATCACCCTTGACCTAAGGAACTTCTAATAAAAATTGACTGAATTAAATTGTACCCACATTTATTTTATTCTGCTTAATTCGTGACCACTGAGTGGAGCAATTTGTTCAGAAAGAGAATATCATTGTCTTTTCAATTAATCTGTTTGTTTGAGTTTGAAGTAGTTAAGTGGCTATCAGAACTTGAGTTGGGGATGTTTAGATTTAGGGCCTCCACGGTATGGAACTAATTGCTCATTTTCCTCTTTTCTAGTCTGAGTGTACACAGCCACTTTTCTTCCTGGTCAGAGATTTTGCATGTGTCCAGGTTTAAGGTAGTGAGCAACAATCAGCTCTGTTTGAAACATGATTAATTTGATTTGTTCAACAAAGAACAGTGGATGCAGCTGCCCAATAAAGTCCCTTCTACTCAATAGCTTGAAATAAACTAAGATATTATTCATAATTATACAGGCAAACATCACTGCACCTACAAGGTTAAAAGGTAGGATGGCAGTGAGTAGCAGTAAGTGATACTCAAGAGACTCTCAAATGGTGAGTAATTTTCAATTCTATAGATGTTCTGCCTTCTTGGTTTGGTCTCCAGTCTGTGCTGCAGAAAGTAAGTAGCAAAGGTGGTGGGAAGGCATTGCATGTGGCTTAACCTTCAACCCCTGTACCTTTTGAGCAACAGGATTTCTTCATGTGGTGCAGAGGTAACTGCAGTAGAATGCAAGCCTACCTCACATACATGTTTAATCCTTCTTCATGTAAATTTCTCAAGTGATGCTAAAGCTTTGTAAAAACCCACCTCTCACCAAGCTTTTGATTATAGATCCTATATTCTTATGTAGCTTATAGTAGCATTTGCCTGGTAATTGCTTCTCTGAAGCAAAGTGGAACGTTTTACTATATTAAAGGTGCAAGTTGTTGTAAATTTTAATGAATCCATTAAAGTTGGTTAGTTGTCTGCATTTTACAAGAGCAGTCTACTTTTCACGAAGCTAAGAAGGGGTCCAACTCTCTACTAGCCCTGGGGTGCCAAAATAATTGGTTTCTCTATGAACAGTTAACAGAGAACAAGTGGTTATATTGGTGGCAAGTCTCCTGTGTTACTCTGGGAGTAACAAAAATTACAAAGTTGTCACTATAGTTGTGTCTTGTGATTTTGTACATTGTAGGGGTTAGGAAGCACTTAAAAATTAAAGGCTCAATTGTATATCATCTTTTGTATCCTTAGAACATCACAAAACCCTTCGCAACCAATGAAATACTTGAAAATGTGGTTACTGTTGAAATGTAGGAAATACTCCAGCTAGCTGTGCACAGCAATAATCAATCATCTGTTTGTATATAGACTGGTTGAGGAATAAACACTGACCTAAACTCAGCTGCTTTGAAATAGTGCTAATATTTCCACCTGTTAGGGCAGATGGGGCCTCAACAATATAGCAGTTCCTTTGAAAATAAGAGCTTGACCCCTCAAGTTTGCCCCATCATTCAGTATGGTCATGGCTGATCTGCCTCAAGCATCTCCTCTTCTGTGCTAGTTCCCAAGGCCCTCAGTTTCCTGATGATTTAGAAATGTATCTACTTCCTCTTTGAATACCTCCTGTGATCTCGCCTCCTCAGTCCTCTGGGATAGATAATTCTGGGATGGCACGTGAGCCACAACTAGTCAAGTGTTCTGCCCCTTAAGCCATGGCTGGTAGCCGTGCAAGGACAAATCCCTGCATCCTGTATCGCTACCATTGGGACACTGAACCAGTACTCATAAATGAAGCTAAAGGTTAAACTGTTTGTGTGTGTGTGTGTGCGTTAATTAGAGTGAAAAGATGCAGACAACTGATCTCCTAAGAATCGATCTACCAATATAAAAGAAGAAGTGTTTAAAATATTTATAACATCTGCAGCGACTTTTGCAGATGCTAGTACTTTAAGGAATTATTTGTGTACCTTTCTTTAAAAAGCTAATTATTTCCTTGTTCAGTTAACTTAATGACAGGCGGGTCAAGTAATGAGTGCAGAATCTCTAGCTCTTCACGTGGAATGTCCCCCCCTTCCATTTGCTTCAGACCACACACCTGTGGACGAGTAGATGACTTGCTTCAGCGTTCCTGGTATGTTTTCTGCTGCAGAACATTTATTCTTTTTGTTGTATGAACATTAAGTCTTGAATAATTGCCCAGACACCTGGGAATGTAGAAACTGCCATATTTATGTTGAGAGGTTGAGAGGTAGAGTACCTTGCTTGAGAATAAAAAGAAAATCAATTATAGCTTTGCACACTATTTGTTGTTTGATAGATGAAGGTTCAGTGGCTATCGGAAGTTAGAAGCAGGGCAGTAAGTTTCTGTGCAATTACAGGCAGAATTGATGGCTCTTTTATACCATATTTTTTGTCCCCAGCGTTTTGTTCCCTTTGAAAGTGAAAAGCAAGAGTTTTTTTTCACCAACAAGGGTCTTGGCCTCCAGACAGTTGAGTGTGGTGCTGACATCAAGTTTTACTGTTGATGACTAAGTGCAAAGACTCCAGGGATTTGAACACAGTCATCCAAACTGACATTCCAGTGCAGTCTTGGGTGAATTCTGTACTGCCGGAGATGTTGTCTTTTGGATGAGAGGTTAATCTGTGGCCACTTGGGGAGTGCAGAAAATTCCAAGGCACTGCTCAGTCATAAAGTCATTATGGCACAGAAGTAGTCCATTCTGGGAGAAGAAGGAAAAAGCAGTGTTTTTTTTTCCTTTCTCCACCCTCACACCCCCCTGCCCCCAGCCCAGGAAAACTGGATCCCTACTGGAAATAGATTTACCTCATCACTTTGCTGTTTTGGGACTTTCCTGATTAAATTGTATGGTGAAATTCCTTCATTACACTTAAAACACTCAACAGGCTGTTAAGTACTTTGCTTTACACTACATCAGGATGTAACATTAAAGAAATCTAATGATATTCTTTGGATATAAGAAATTGAGATTTGTGCCAGTGATTTGGACACCAGCCCCTCCCGACAATGGCCAGATTAGAGTAAAGTCTGAAAATCTGTTTGCCAGCTCATGCCTTGTAAGTTTTTTTTAATCCCTATTATTTCAGAGGAGTAAGGGTGGAAATCCAGTTGAGCAACAGTAGCCTATTGTCTAATATCCAAGGATAATACTCACAAGGCTTTGATCGCAAGGCCATAGAACATTACCCATTTCCGTTCCTCTCAGCACTATTAAGAGGTCATTTTTTTCTATGCTGTAAATCCTAAGAGTTTGTAAAGATTAGTTGTCTAAATAACAGGCCGTTTCTAATACACAAATTGGCCAGTTCTGGACCATAGGTTCCAGACAGGGTTAACCCATAAAGCTCAAATATAGATTGGGTCTTTTGTTGCCAGTACAGGGTAAATGACAGAGTTCTCCACTGACCCATTGTTTTCAGGTGAGGTAATTTCACCCCTCAGTTCTTTGTATTTGAGAGTAATTCAGCCTCTCCCTGCACATTCCTCCTGTCAGTTGTGTTAAGGTGGGGGATGGCTGAATTTGAGGCCATTGCTTTAAAGGAAAATAAGCAAGCAAACATCTGTGAGAAATATGCCAGATTCAAAGGTTTTGTGAAGCATGAACTGATGTGAAAAGACAACATGCTTCTATTTTAAAATGGTCTGACAGCAGACAAAGGACCCAGTTTTATTATGAGCCTTTGTCCACCACCACCTGATTTGTAGGCCTTTGACAATTAAGAAACAGGATCTTTTTCTCTGGTAGCTGGCTAAAAAGCAGGACAAAAGGCATTTACATCATTACTTTTCATTAAAACACATGGATGTTTGCTAATGACAGTAGATATAGGGGCAAATTTAGAACAGGTTTTTAAAGAGCACTCATTTAAAAAAATCCTTTTAAATCTGATCTTAAAAATTACATTGAACTGCTTGGTGAGATGGAAACATGAAGTTTGTCACTATGAGAAACACAAATCTACTATTGTAGAATGACTTACAATTGATTCAATAAATGTGACTGTTGTTTGCAGTCCTAACAAATTGGTTCATGGGGTTTTCAGATTTTCTTTTATCCGGTGTTTAAAGGTCTCTTCTAAAGAATTAAATAACAACTTTCCCACACAATGGACCATTTGGGTCATCTGTTGAAGCAGGTGTTCATAGTCCATAAGAAGGTCCTGCAAATTACCTTTTACCACTTTGTCCTCATTTCCTTTTTTCCAATGTTTCCCAACTTTTTCAAGCTCAAAGCACATTCAGACTTTCTGGAGTACATGATCCTCACCTCCTCCACATATCGCCTTTTTGAATATTTAAAGAAAATTTCAGTGTTAAATCTCTTTGTCTGATCCTAACATTAAAAACTCAATGTGGTTTATTTTGTTTCTGGCCAAGTACTTTACCTCTAGTACTTTTTCATTGTACATCTATTACTATTAGTAAATCAAAAAAAACAACTGCAGATGTTGGAAATCCGAAACAAAATCAGATACTGCTGGAAAAACTCAGCAGATCAGGCAACATCTGTGAAAAGAGAAGCAGTCAGTGTTTTAGAACTGCAGTCCTTCATTCACTGTTTCTTTTCCCACAGATGCTGCCTAACCTGAGTTTTTCCGGCATTTCTCTCTTATTTGTAATTCTTTTTAAAGATTTAAAAATAATCATCCATGTTGACAGGATGGGTGTTTGATTGTAAGGTGTGATTTCAACTTATTTGGAAGTTGCATGTTTTGAAGCATTAGAGCAATACGCACAAAGTGCTGGAGGAACTCAGCAGGTCAGGCAGCATCGATGGAGGGAAATAAACAGTTGATGTTTTAAGTCTCCCCTGAAACATCGACTGTTTATTTCTCTCCATAGGTGCTGCCTGACCTCTGAGTTCCTCCAGCATTTTACGTGTGTTGCTCCAGATACCAGCATATGCAGAACCTCTTGTGTCTCTGTTAAAGCATTAGAGACCAAGTGGAAATGGGCAAGTTGATTCACTGGTTTAAAAAAAAAGTGTAATGGAAATAGTATTCAGTCATGTCACTCATCCTTTTAATTTTGGTGTGCTCATATTTACTGTTGTTGATGTGGCAGCATCAGAATATTGCCTTTTCATATTTTTCCATTTTGCTTTGCTTATTCAAAATCTCCCACTGCAGCTACATGTGCTATAACTCAGCTTAATGCTTTTTTGATTACATACAGTGATGACAAGTCATTGGACTGTGTGTGATGTCCTGCCTTGTACAATAGAACTGCAATGTGAGACAATTCACATTGGCTCTGTCCAGTTATTTTCTGTAATTCATTTTTTGCCCTTATATTCCATGTTGCTCTTGTTTATTTATGTTGTCACACCATTGGTAAAACACAGTTATAGGGTATGATTTCAAATGATTTTTTTTGCTAAAAATCAGTTTTGTTGCATCTCGTATCATTGATGACTTATTTGTGAATTAGTGCATTGACAGTTTGAGGACTTCCACTCCACTATCTCATTCATTAGATTTGAATGCAAAATTTGTGCTGAGATTCAAGTGGAGTACAATGCTTACGGAACCATTGCCTTTGTGATTGAGATGATAAACAGAGGCCCTGTCTGTTTTCTCTGCACATAAAATATGCCATGATGCTAAGCCAAGTATTATTGTTCCCAGTGTTCGGTGCAAAATGTACTCACAGCTAATTTTATTAAAACACATTATCTGGTTAGAACATTAATGTTTGTGGGAGCTTTGTGCGAGTTGGTCGTCCCTTTTATATTTTTTACAGTGAAATAGTTACTAAATATCCAAACTATCTTGGTTGTGTGAAACTCTTTTATATATAGATATATATGAACTAAAGACAACAGTACCTTCCCAAAACTATTAAGAAGCATACTATTAAGAAGCCATCGATCACAGAAATGGTAACTACCTTGTAATTTATGCAGCGCACTCATTAATTCTTTCACATAGAAGACTGTTCAGCCCATTAAGTCTATGCCAGCTCATAGGGGAGCAATCCCATTGGCCTCATTCCCTCTCCTTATTTCTGTATATACTCTCTGCCTTGACTGTCAACTCCTGGTTGATTCTTTTTACCATTAACCTGTAGCAAAGATTTAAATAACAGTAGCTAATCAACCAACTTGCCCACTTAGGAAACTGGAGCACCTGGAGGAAACCCACATGGTCATGGAGAGAATGTGCTAACTCTGCACCCGAGGTCAGGAAAGAGCCCTAATCCACTGAGCTGAGGCAGCAGCACTAACTGCTGCACCACAGTGCAGCCTCACGGTTCTGTTCACAGGTGCCTATGGTGTGAAACGTCCGTATCTGGTTAAGACTCTACACTGTAGGAGAAGGGAGCTGGCTCAGAGTATGTTAACGAACATGACTAAATAAAATGATGATCGAAACTTGGCCAAAAAACAGGCAGGTTTAAGCAAACAGTTGTGGAAATTTACGAAACCATCGCTGCAATGTGTAATGATTTAATTATAGGATTACAGATGGTTCCAAATCTAGATTTGTCGTCAAGTTGAATATTAAGTAGCTGCACAGACACAGTGAGAAATGCAGCATGGTGGAGCCAATGAGTCCAGTTAAGCATGAGAGAGATGCCAGCATACTGTTAATTATAGAGAA
>JAUZTB010000117.1:6436382-6447827 GCA_034780895.1 Rhynchobatus australiae | reverse complement strand
GTGGAGGCAAAGGGTTCAGGTTGAGAATCTGCATCAGGATTGAGATAGCCAGTATAAAGAGGGGAGGGGTGGGGAGGAGCTGGCAAGTGATAGCCAGTATAAAGAGGGGAGGGGTGGGGAGGAGCTGGCAAGTGATAGGTGGATACCAGTAAGGAAGGTTTGATAGGCAGATGGAGCCAGGTGGGGGAGGGAAGGGTGGAGATAGCAATAGAGGCTGGGAGGTGATAAGTAGAGGCAAAGAGCTGCAGTCCATGAAATCAGATGAGGAAGGAAGGGTGATGAGTGGAACTAGATCAGGGAGGGCAGATGGGAACAGTGGGGGGATGGGAGAGGAAGGGCCAGCGGACCAAGTGGGTTGAGTGTGTGAGTGATAGGCAGATGAAACCAGGTGGGTGAGGGGAAACTAGGTAACAGAGTGGGGTGGGGGAGGGTGTGTATGAGAGCACCTGAGTGGATCAAAAGGAACAGGGGTAATGGATTACCTAAAGTTGGAGAATTCAACGTTCATGCTGCTGGGTTGTAGCCTACCCAGCTGTTCCTCTAGTTTGTGCTTGACCCAATCCTGGCAATGGAGGAGGCAGAGGACAGATGGGTTGGTGTGGCAACGGGGAGCAGGGTTAAAATGGCTTTCAGCTAGGAGCTTGAGATGGCCATTGTAGACAGAGCACAGATGGGAATTGGACAATTGTTTATTCACTCACCACCCTGTCTTCTATTTAAATAATTTTTTTCTAACCCATCTCCACATCCTTTAGAAGAAAACTGGGCTAAATATTGTTCTCATATTAATTTGGTTATAGATCCCAAAACTTTGCTGTTAGTGCCCTTATTTCTACCATCTCATATACTCATCACTGCCATACTCTTTTGATCTTTCCAAATCTTGTGTGGCCTCATTCCTCCCCATTTCTCTACTCTTGCAGATTTTTTTTAATCTTCATTTTTCAGGATGTGGGCATGTCAGGTAAGGCTAGTACTTACTGATCCCTGATGGTTCTTGAATTGCTGGTGACTTCCCATGTGTAGTTCTTCTGGTGAAGATGTTCCCATAGTACTGCTGGATGGCAAGTTGTAGATTTAGCAATAATGAAGAGGTGGTGACGTACTTCCAAGTCAAATGTATTTGTGACTTGGAGAGGAGCCTGCAGGTGATGGTTTTTCATGCTCCTGTGTCCCTTGTAGAGGTTGAGGATTTCTTGGTAGCTTAGAGGAGTAACTGCAGTGAACTTTGTACTAGTGCATTGGTTCAGTGTACTAGTGCAGTGCTTATCCAGGCAAGTGGAGAGTATCCCATCACATTCCTGGACGTAAGACTGAAGACTCTAGCTTCATTCTTGCTGAAGATGAGTATTGTCCATTACCATTCACAACTCCATGTGATAGGATTTCAGAGGTTTGATCTGATCTGTTGGATGTAGCATTGCTCAGTATGCTCTCTGCATTGCATGCTGTTTGTTTTCTGCTGCTTGAAAAGCATGTAGTTGCAGATTTATCAGGTTGGCACTTAATTGTTAGGTGTTTCTGGCACTGCACCCAGTTTGTCCTCAACACCTATCGAACTAGTGTTGATCTGACTGCCCGGAGGGGTATGCTGGGCCATGAGATTACAAATTGTGGTGGTATACATTTCTGCTTCTGCTGATGTTCCACAGTGCTTCACTGAGCCTCTTTCAGTGGAACACAGATCTGTTCTTTCACACTTAAAGCAGCATGATATGTATTCTTCATTTCTGGTCTCTTAATCGCTCTGCTTTTGGTGGCCTTCAGCTGCTAAGCTTTCATGTTCTGGAACATTTTCTAAACTTTACCCCTCTCCTCCATCAAAACATTCTTCAGAATGTTGGTCTCTCTGTACAAGTTTTGGTCTCCTACTCTAATTTCTTTATGTGGCTCCGTGTTTGATGGATGTACTCTGCTTTGTTGAAGCTACTCTATTAATATAGGTTATTGAAATCTTAGCTCTTCTCCAATTCTGACTCTTGTGTGACCCAGATTTTAATAGTTACTGTACTGGTGAATGTGCCTTCAGCTACCAAGGACCTTGACCCTGGAATTCCCTCCTGAATTATCTTTGTCTGTCCCTCTCCCCTCGCCCAGACAGTTCATAAGATCTACCTCTTAGATTAAGTATGTCCTATCGACTTTTATCCATTAATCTCCTGGGAAGCATCTTGGGACATTTTGCAGCATTAGAGGTTCTATATTGGTAGAACTATTGTTGCTTGACTTTGCTTGGACTATAAATCTCGTTCAGTGTTGGGTCTGGGTCAATTCGACCTTCGATCCTTTCCAAAAAAAAATCTGGCGTTGAATTAAGAAAGAAGTCTTTCTACACACACTGATGTTGAGATTTACTTCATCCCTTGTCATTCCCTAAATGATGCAACAGTCTCTATTAATGAGTGTTTACACTTTTTGGTAGGAATAAAAGTTATTTTGCAGATTCTGTGGGCCCACTTCCTTCATGATAAAGCCTCACATTGCAGAGGGCACCTCTTACTATGTTTTAATGATTGCAGAAACATGTAGGCAGAATGTTTCTGGTTTGCCAGAAATCAAAGTAAGAGGTTGAGAGGACCGAAGGGAGTCATTTCACAGATTGGTGAAGGGTCATCATTAATGAGCCTGGTTGTATTTCAAAACAGCTCTCACTTCTCACTTTAAATCTCACCATTATCATCTCTCTGACATCAAAGGTCCTTGTATGAAAATGAATTGTATTACTGGTTCCTCGGCAAGCAAAGTCTGTAGTCACTTTTTAATACAAATTACAGAAATTTTGAGTAGGTGACTTGTTTTCACTAAACCTTGAGAGGGCTTCCAGAAGACACTTGGTTCAGACTCCCAAGTGAAGGATTGTACCCCCAGCAATGCAGCATTCCATTGTTCTGCACTGGGAGTCTCAGCCTTGACTAAGCTTCAGATCTATGACTTTTCATGTGAAGAGTGCTCCAGACTTTGTTAGCTGAGGAAATCAAGCTGAGACAGTGTAGTTGGACCTATGACTTTTCTGCCTAATGTTGCTGCAGTCAGAGCAGCTTAAGATAGATGGTCTAGAACAACAGTATATTTAACCTTTGCTTTCAATTCTAACCATTGCTAGGAAGAGCTGAAACACTTTGAGGCAAAGATAGAGAAGCACCAACATTATCAGGAGCAGCTGGATTTATCCCACCAAAAGCTTAAACACGTGGAGACTATTGGGGACAAGGAACATTTGTCTAGAAACAAAGAAAAGTATAAAATGCTGACCGAAAAGACTAAGGAACTCGGATACAAGGTAAACGATTCCCTTCCATGTCAATTTTTAATTCTTTATTTGGGATGCCAGTCATTTGCTGTGCTGTGAAATGGAGCATTCAGGATAAAATGAAGACTTTTATCCATGGGAAAGTGGACACTGTTAATAAAGCTGCTATTTTTTACCCATCCTTGGGTACCCCTGAAAAATGGCAATGAGCTAACACTTGGATCGTTGGAAATTTAATGCTGAAGCTGTAACTCATAGTAAATGAAATTCTGACCCAGCAGCTATGAAAACAGCATATTTAAAGTCTGGGAAGACAAATACAGGTAGGACCCTAGGGAGTGTTGTAGAACAGAGTGATCTCGGAGTACAAGTACATGGTTACCTGAAAGTAGAGTCGCAGGTAGACAGGGTGGTGAAGAAGGCTTTTGTCACGCTGGCCTTCATCAGTCAGGGCATTGAGTACAGAAGATGGGATGTTATGTTGCAGTTGTGCAAGACATTAGTGAAACGGCATTTGGAATATTCTGTTCAGTTTTGGACATCTAATGGAAATAGGAAAAATACCATTAAGCTGGGGGAAAAAAAAATGCAATGAGATTTACGAGGATGTTGCCGGGACCCGAGGGGCTGAGTTATGGAGGGAGAGGTTGAGCAGGTTGGCTCCTTTTTAATTGGAGCATAAGAGAATGAGGGGTGATCTTACAGAGTGTATGAAATTATGAGGGACATGGTGAATGCACAGTCTTTTTTTCTCACAGTTGGGTAATCAGGATCTAGGGGGTATAGGTTTAAGGTGAGAGGGAAGAGATTTAATAGGAATCTGAGGGGAAAACCTTTTCACCCAAAGAGGAGTCAGTAAATGGAATGAGCTGTCAGAGGATGTGGTTGAGGTGGGCACATTAACAGCATTTAAAAGGCACTTGGACAGGTACATGGATAGGAAAGATTTAAGGGAATATGGGCCAAACGCTGGCAAATGGGACTAGCTTAGATGGGAATCTTGGTTAGTATGGACCAGTTGGGCCGAAGGGCCTATTTCCATGCTGCAAGTCAGGATGAAGAGTGATTTAGAGAAGTTGCAGGTGATAGAATTTCCATGTACATTCAAACTCCAATAGTCCACAATCTGATTTTGGAAGTCCCAGTGGTTTAGCATCTGACTTGCTTGGTTCTGTTTCCTGTGCTTCCTTTGACTGAACCATTTATTATATTACTGTATAACATCCAATAGTGCAGAAAATTTGTTATCCAGAGTCTGGAGCATGCCAGATTATTGGAGTTTGACTGTACCTGCTTGTCTTGCCTTTCTACACTATTGATGTGGGAGATGCTGTCAAACTAGCCTAGGCAAATTGCTTTTGTGTGTTTTGTGTTTGAACTCACTGCAGCCCTGGCTCACTGACTGTGGACAGCAATGAGGTTTAAGTCAGTGCCCATGAGAACATCAGGAAGACAGTCTTGTCCTGGATGGTATCAGATTTGAATATTATTGTAGCTGCATTCATCCATGAAAGCAGAAAGCCTGCTGGCTAGCAAATGAACTTGGGAAGTCAGAAGGTGTATCCACTGTCTGACCCGTTCTTTTAGCTGTGGTACTGTTACATTTCTGGTTAATGGTGATCTCCAGGGTGTTGTAGTAGAAGGGTGAGGTGTATTGGACAATACCGAGGGGGATGGTGTGGCTAAATACACTTAGGAACTACAGGGAAGGAAGGTTTTCTTACATTTCATAACCGACTGAAGTGTTTTCACTATTGTAATAGAGAAAATGTGGTGGTCAGACCAGCAGAGCAAACTTCCACAAACGACATTGATGAGCAGATAATTTAGGTTTTTTTTTTTGCAAGGCTGAAAGCTGTGGATCTGGAAATATAAAATGTTGAAGAGAGTCAGGCAGCCTCTGCGGAGAGAAGAACAGTTAATGCTTTGGACTGATGACCTTGCTTCACATGTTGCACACAGGAAATATTAACTCTGCTTCTATTTCCAGCATTTGAACAGAGTTATTGCGTCTTTCCAGCATTTTCTATTTTGGTCTTCGGGATGTGTATGGGACCACTTCCCAGCTCTTCCTTGAGGTAGTGCTGTGCATTCTTACTGAGAGAAGTAGGACTTCACTTTAATGCCAACCTGAGAGTTTAAATTCAATTAACTAAATAAAGCCAGAATATTAAATAAGGCTAGCCTCAGTAACATGATCTGGAACTCCCTCAGCATTCAAGGGAGAAGTGGCTTGATACTTGAAGAAAAATAATTTGCTGGACTGTTGGGAAAGAGCATGGGAATGGGACAGACTAGGTGATGGGCTGAATGACCTCCTTTTGTGTGGAACAGTTCAAGTTATCCTATAACATAAGCTCCATGCAATAATCAGTGTAAGAGGGAAGTGGAGAGGTATTTCTCTTCAGTGTGCCCTTGTTATTATTGCCAAATACTGATGTCATAGTAGTTTTATTGTGGCGTAAAACCCACGGACTGCCTTCTATGTTTTGGCTTCAACTTAATTCCTTCCCATGACAATGATATTTTGTGGTTTCAAATTTGTACCTGTGTTTTGCCCTTATGGGTGGTATTGAAATACAGCCATTGTTGGAATAGTCTGCAGATATTCTTAGCTTGGTGACTGTGGAAGAACACTTGGTGGGCTGAAGTTTGAGACACACAAGTAAGGATGGCTGGGGGAAGTTGTGTTGTTATTAATGAACAGTACTGATATTTTTGCCTTTTTATCAATCTATACACTATAGTCACGGAATCTAAACATTCTTGCACTGTCTTGTTTGTTTTAGGTAAAAAAGCATATGCAAGATCTTCTGGCTAGACTCTCAAGGGGAGGGCTGAACCACAATGAGTTGTGACTCCTCTGTCACCCACAACCTTTCGTATAACCAGATACAGTGGGAACACTGCAGCTGAGATAGGTACCAAGTAATCAATCATTGGTTCAATCAGCACTCAAATATTTCTATGGTAATTGTCCCCTTTTGTACAAATAATTGGAGCTACTGGAATGGAATTCAGTAGCACACTAGATTTGTTATTGCCTGCACTGAACCACAAGTTGCTGATGGAGATGCTTTACAAAAACTGTCTAATCAAATGCACCACCTCCGTTTAATCAAAATCATTGTAAATTCAAAACTTACTGTATATTGTAATTTGTAAGTTGGCTGATTTTTAGTTTCAGTCAGGAATTAGGTTTGAGTTAATGAATGCTCAACTCAGCTTTGTCTCAGTAATTGAACTTGTGAAGTGAAACACAAGTTACTCAGATGATGCACCTTCTAAGTTGCAACTTATCCATGACAGGCAATTGTTTCCCAGAGGGGGTGAGGGTGGTGTGGGATCATTCCTTTCTGTTAACAATCTCCTCTGAACTATGAGCTTTCACTGAAACCCTTACCAAGGCCTCTCTTGCTTTCAAATAGTTGCCAGAGGAATTTATCTTTTGTCATGCCATTGCTTCTCAAGTGCCATAAGGGTCCATTCTTGGTCACTCATGACTCCTTACTAACAGATGTGGAAGATCCTGATAACACCCAGTTCAATCTCCACCTAACATCAAGTGAGTCATCCTGATCTCTTATTGAATTTGAATGTGGTTGATGTGTACCTAAGCATCATTTGTCTTCCTTCATTCTCTAATCCTTTTTTCACGACTTCAGTGCTGTCAGATTCTGTGATCCAACCTTGGATGATTACCGTTTCCTCCGGTTTAACATTCGGAACGACTGCTCTCACCATTTCTCGCCACCTTTAATTTCTCATTCAACTTTCCTCATCCACCATTTCTTGGGATATCCCAACCAGAGAAAGGTGCTGCATGTAGATCCTTGGGGCACTGCAGAAGTAATGGAATGAAGAGAAATCACTGAAATTACTCTAACTACAATTAGACAGACAAGAGTGGGCGAGATAATGGGGACATGCCTTAAATGTGTTTAACTGTACCCTTTACTCCAAGAGCTGCTTCTAAAGCCATAAAACTTTCTTTCACCTCTGCACCATTGCAGACCACCATCAGTCGCCCCTCTGCCTCCCATTTAAAATCCTCATCCTTGCAATTCAATGCACCAACCTTCCCTATCTCTGTAACCTTCCCAACCCCTGGAGAATTCCAAAGACAGATGGACTATCAGCAGTTTTCCTCATTTCCAGACCTTTGGAATGTGCAAACATGATAGAATAGCTGAAAGAAATAAAGGATGAAAGCTAAATTACCTGGGGCTTGGGGGAAAGCCTCCCAGCTCAGTATTTGTGTTGTAAAGACAAGGTCATAAAAGCTTGAATGACATCAGTGTTTGCCCTATGCTGAGCTTTGGCTGAGTGCTTCATTTCCCAGCTTGTGGCCAAGCATATTGTTGCTTTTGTTGATGACAAGCAGTGAAGCAATGTTGGACTGGAAAGAATATGTTGCAGCTGTTCTACAAGACAGCACCATTGCAGACATTGCCATAGTTGGATGCACTCCCAAGAACAAAACCATCTGGGCGTGCAGAAGCGATGGTGTTTTCGGACAGATTACATCTCAAGAAGTTGAAGTGATCATCGACAATGACAGGAAGTCTATCCTCCAAAATGGCATAACCATTGGCGGGAAGAAGTATTCCATCATCCGAGATAACATGCTGTTAGAAAAGGATCCCTCGATGGATGTCAGGACACTGGGTGATGAGGGAATGAGCATTTGTATTGGGAAATCTTCCAAAGCTTTGATGTTTCTGATGGGCCAGAAGGGAGTTCATGGAGGAGTCATCAACAAGAAGATGCACGACATGGTGGACTATCTAAATAGAAATGGCAACATCTAAGTAGCCAAGTATGAAATAAAGCTGATGATCCTGTATTATTTTGAGGGGGCATTTTTCTTGCTGTGTAATTAGACTGGAAAATTGTTCAAGGGTTTTGTTTAAGAGGTCTTCATTGTCCAAATTCAATGGGTCTTTGATTTATAACAACTCACCTGCCAATGCTGAGACCTGAAGCTTCTGAAAAGGTCAGCTGCACAAATGTTGAGTGCATTTCCTGAAAGATCTTTGATAAGGGGTGGTCTATCCAGGGCTTTCAATTGGTGCAACATTGCTTCTACCCTCTTACTCCACTCTTCTGGATGTGAAGGTCAACTTTCTGATCAAGGTTTTTACCTGTCCATGACATTTTAATGACCTGTGTATATGGACCCTGCTTTTGGAGCTCCAAAGTGTGTACTGTTTCTCAATTTATGAAGGACTTGGATCTGTTCCCTCTAATTCTTGTGGCTGTTTTGTAGACGGATCTCCATCTGCCATTGTTTCTCTACCCCTGCCCCCTTGTTCCCACTATGTAACTTCCTGCTTCCGATTGCACAGCTCTGCTTCTGACTTGCAATCAGTGCTCATCGCCTTTGTTCTGGTTCACTTTCCACATGTTAGATTTTGTGTGCTTGTGCATTTTGCCAAAATCTTATTCAGTACCTTTTCAAATGCCTGCTGCATGTCCATGTAGATGACATCCCACAAGATGGTCCTTTATCCAACAAGCAATTAATATCTTCCTGGAATCTTTCCTGTCATAAGTACAGCCACCTGACTTTGGAGATCAAATCCTACATTCAGCGTACTGAAGAAATGTTTTGTTTTTAAACTTTTTATGGGTGGAACAATTTTGAAATGGGCATACAGTGGCTTAGAAAGTTCAGAGAGGGAGTTTATCTCAAGATACCTGATTGAAGTCATGTTGTGGGATCTGAGGGAGAATTTTTTTCACACAAGAAGTGTTTAGAATCTGGAATGCACTGCTTGAGGAGGTGGTGGAGGGAAAGACTCTCACAACACTCAAGAAGCAGCCAAGGTGTAGAAGACTACAATCAAATGTGGATAAAAGGGAGCAGATGGTAGACACCATGGATGTGGGGCGAAAGGCCTGTTACTGTGCTGTGCCATTTTGACCCTGGGATATGATATGATATGGTCTACTGTTTGACTGAGG
Source organism: Rhynchobatus australiae (assembly GCA_034780895.1). Classification (NCBI taxonomy): domain Eukaryota; kingdom Metazoa; phylum Chordata; class Chondrichthyes; order Rhinopristiformes; family Rhynchobatidae; genus Rhynchobatus; species Rhynchobatus australiae. Next base: position 6,438,610 of record JAUZTB010000117.1, on the reverse strand, counting down.
TTACCACGAATGACAAATAGAGGAAGGTTTGATTTGCCACTTAGACATTAGGTGGCTATATTACCCATTTCTCTTGGATCCTTGGACACAAATTGCAGAGATAGCGCCAGAACATAGCGACTCATTGCAAGCTGCTCTCTGAAGATCTACTCATTACCCATACTATAACCATTCTACACTTCTAAATTTAAACTCAGTCACTTTCTCAGTCTCTGTAGCTGTGATACTTTGTACTGTTATTGTTTTTACTGTACTACCTCAATGCACTATGTACTAACTAACTCAATGTAACTGCCCTGTGTAATGAATTGACCTGTATGATCAGTATGCAAGACAAGTTTTTCACTGTATCTCGGTACAGGTGACAATAATATACCAATACCTGTTTGGAACTGCTAAAACTTGTGAAACCCAGGAAGTCTTGAGACAAGTTGCAGGTAATATATTAGCAAGGTTACAAAATTGGCTAATTAACAGAAAAATCAAGATACATGAGTCATTTTTGAATTGGCAATCATTGTACCAAGGTACAGAGAAAAACTTGTCTTGCATGCGGTTCATACAGATCAATTCATTACAATAATGCATTGAGGTAGTACAAGGGAAAACAATAGCAGATTTCAGAATAAAATATTACAGTAACAGAGTGCGGGTAGACAATAAGGTGCAAGGCCATAACAAGGTAGATTGTGAGGTCAAGAGTCCATTTTATTGTACTTGGAACTGCTCAATATTCTTAACAACAGGATAGAGGCTGTCCTTGAGCCTGATGGTATAGTTGTGCACTGTGGAGTACTACCGCCAGATTTTCTGATAATGCAAATATGGGTGGGTAGGTGTGAGAAGGACAGAGTGAGCCTGCAAAGGGATATAGATTGTGAGTGTGCATAAAGTGCACTGTGAGAAACTGTGAGGTTATCCATTTTTGAAAGAAGCATGAAAAATCTAATTATTTAAATAGACTACAATTGAATTTGAGGTCCCTGGTGCACCTAACAAAGCATTGGTGTCTAGATGCAGCAAATCATTGGGAAGGCTACTGAAATGTTGGCCTTTGTTGCAAGGCTATGAAGTAGAAAAGACAGAAGTTTTGTTGCAATATGACAAAATGTTGATGCAACTGCACCTGGGATACTGGGCATAGTTTTGGTCTCTATTTGAGGAATGATGCACTTACAATGAATGCAGTGAAACAAGATTCACTGGGTTGATTCCTTGTTCAGAGGGGTTGATGTATGATAAGAGATTGAGCAGCTTGGGCCTATGTTCATTGGAGTTTTGAGGAATCTTGAAATCTGAGGGTTGACTGTGTGTATGCTGAGAAGGAATACTTAGAGCTGGGACAAAACAAACTCCTGGAGGAATTCAGTGGACCGGGCCTCTTTGGAGGTAAATGGACAGTTGAGGTTTTGGGTTCAGTTCAGGTTCCAGCATCTGCAGTCTCTTGAATCTCCATTTAGAGATGGGGCCTTCGCCTCAGAATAAGGAAACACCTAAAAGATAGAAATGAAAAGGAGTTTCTTCTGGGGGATGTGCCTTTTTGGAATTCTCTTACCCAGAGAGCTGTGGAGCTAGAGTCATTGAATATGTTCATGACAGTTGACATTCATTTGAACTATACAGAGGCGAGGGGTAAGGGGAGAGCCTGGAAAGTAGTGTTGAGGGCCAAGATTGGATCAGCTGTTGTATTGAAGGGTGGACCATGCTCAGAGGGCAAAAGAAAAGATTGGTTGGAAAGAAAAAATACTCTATAAACAACATCAAATCAATCTTAGCCATCCATAGTGTTTATTGAAGTCAGGTTGCTGAAGTACTGAAAACTCTCCAAAGTACAGGTGGAGGAACCACATTTGAACAAGTACAGTACACATTGTGGGGATTAAAAACCTGGTTACGCTTTATATCCAAACATATTGAGAATAAAAATGTATGTAAACATGCCCTGTGTGTATGTGTGTATATAAAAAAAACTACTCTCAATTTGGTAGTTGCAGAGTAATCAACAACTGACTGATTAATAAAAGAAATTCCTTTCAACCATTTCCCCTATAACCCCCAACCCCCCCAGCTGAGTCATTGCAAAGACTTAGCCACGCAGACCAGAAGGTTCCAGGTTTGTGCTACAGGCAGTGTGCTGATGGCAGTGTGTGCAAAACAATTGAGCTCAGTACCCTAGGATAGGAATGGATAAATATTGTAGCCACTGCTCCAATTTCTGATTCCTATCT
>JAUZTB010000117.1:6085698-6096649 GCA_034780895.1 Rhynchobatus australiae | reverse complement strand
TTACTAAATCTTCTCTTTTCTAGAGCTATCAAATTCTTTCTTTAGTGCAGTGACCAGAATTGGTTACAATACTCACAGTGTGTGCATTGTTTCTGCTTTATCATCGCCATTTCCGGTCTCCTATCTTCTTCCTCCAGTAAAAGCCCCATTGGCTTGGGAATTTTTTTTTATGTTTACTTATTTAATTTTCTGTGTTGTTGGCAAGGTCAGCAGTTATTGCTCATCACTAATTGCCTTTGAACTGAATGGCTTGTTAGACCACTTTAGAGCCAGGAAATATTGATATAGCAAATCATAGAAAGGCCAGAGTCGCTAGGAAGGTATATTTCCTCCTCACTAATAAACCAGTTGGATTTCTGTGACAAAACTTAATGAACTGATTTTTTGGGCTGCTGCTGGGGAATCTAAAGCTTCCATTTTCTTTCATGCAGCTTCTCTTTCAGGTTTAGGTTATCACTGATTATACCCTTTCCCCACACTCATTCCCTGCCAGTCTCCTCAGGCTTTCCACCCCATTCAACCCCCTGACTAACACGTGTTGAACTAACAACATCTTGCAATGCTTTCGCTGCCAACGATCATCTCTATTTCTGACTTTCCTTCTCATCGATCATCTTACAGCAGGACCTTCTCTTCAAACTTTCCACAGTCTTCACACCCACCACGATAATGTCCCAAGACATTTATTTTGCATTCTCCAATATCACCTTTGGTGCAAGTTTGCAGAGGAAATGTTTGGATGTGCAAGGCCTATTCAACTCTTTGCAATGCCATGGGCTCCATGAGTGATAGAATATTAAGGCCTGAAGTCTTCGCAAAAAGCCCTCTGAAGTTCATATTAAGGAAAATCTAGTATTACAGCTCTTCAAATGCACATCCAAGTACTTTTTAAATGTGGAGAGGATGGTGCAGGAAGAGAAAGAGTAGGAGGTCCAACTTCAACTATGTGTAGATGTTTGTGGACACTGCAGTCATTAGATTCATAAACACAAATTTGGCATTCTATCAATTTATGTACAAACAGAACAACAACAATTATAAGTCATATATATAAAAAAGGAAGTATAGGACTCACCCTTTTGTGCATGGTGTTGAAATTATCAATAATTATACCAATGAAAAGATTTAGAGTAAAAAATGTTCCAATGACAATAAAAGCTACAAAGTAGAAGAGGCTGTATGGATTTGCACCCATTTCTGGTTGAAGGTCAATCTGCAGAAGATATTACAAATGTCAGTATTTATTGTCCAATAGAATCATCACAACTTAAATTTCATTCAGCAGCAGGAGGCCATTCAGCCTGTCATGCTTATGCTAGTCTAAAAAGAAATCTTCAGTCTAATCCTATCTTCCATTGCTAGATCCATGATACTGTAGGTTACAGTTCTTCAAGTGCACATCCAATTACTTTTTAAATGCAATGAGTGTTTCTGTCTCCACCTTTTCAGCCTTGAGTTCCAGCCCCCTGTAATTATCTCTGTGATTTTTTTTTTGCTATTAAGTTCTTCTAAAATAGCAAACTATGTTCATTTCCTCAATTGTTACTTTCTGCGGAAGTAGCATTAATTAACTTCAATTAATTAATTATCTTACATGATCACCATTATAACTAAATGATATCTTTAAATACAAGTACCACACAATAAAATGCTAAACTAATAAATAAACAGTGCCGTCAGTGCCTCAAATTAAGGATTAAATAAGAATTAACTACTAAAAGCATGGTAATCTCTTGTGCATCTTATATGAAGTGGATACATTCTGATAATGTCAGATAGAAGCAGCTCCAATGGGACAGGAAGCTGGATTTCTTATCCCTTGTGCACATCCTAATTAGGAGCTTTTTATTTTAATTGGAGGTTAAATGGAAAATATAGTGGAGATTACCATTGTTGGCATAGGTATTCAAAATACTGCTCTTTCTGCTGGTAGTATAGGTTTCTAAAGATCTTTACAGAACATTCAGTAATTCAGACTGCTCCTCTTTGAAATTAGAAGAATACATTCAACGATGCTAATAAAGAAATTTTTTTTTGTCAATGCCATTAAGTCCTTTCCTCTAATATAATATATTAGCAGATCTTTGAAGTGCAGATTATCATGAACTTCTTTTATTGATGTTTTTCTTCAGATCATAAATCCCCTTTGCTTTTCTCAGTGTCTCTTGTCTCTGTGAGCCATAAGTAACACGTAGCTTGCTGTTGTCTGACACTAGGATGATCGAGACGTGATGAATGGCCTTCTAATTTTCCCTCCTTGTTTAGGATAGTGCATGATCCTAATGACAGCTCAAGTCAGTAGCATGTAAATCAATTTAATGCTTTCGCAGTGCTGCAAGAAGTTGTTTCTCTGGGGCACCTGCAGAGATTATTTTGACTGGTAGCCGTTATTGTAAACCTAACAAAGCCAAATATAGTGGCAGGATACGATGACCATCACTATTTGGGGTGATGATGGCTGTCAACCCTGCTGGTTCCGTCCTGTTGGTGGGACAGGACGTTTCTAGGGATTGTGATAGAGCAGTCTGGGAAGCTGGGTGAAAGGTATGATTTTGGGAATATGATCATTTCAGATTTTTGCTTGACTAATCTGGAGGGCAGCTGTCCCAGTTTAGACACCGTTGTCCAGACATTTGTGAGGAGGACTCTGGAAGGTTGACCGGGCTGAGTAATGTTGGATCTGGATTCACTTCTGTGTGGTGCAGGTATGATACAATTCACATCATTTATAAATAAGAGCAGGAAAACTGCAGATTAGTGAAGTAGATGTGTTTCAGCAACAACTCGACTAATTCAGATTCATCATCACAGAGTCAAGTATTTAAAAAACATCCAGTTGGCAAATGAAAATACTTAGCTAGCAAGGTGGAATTCTACCTCATTCCTGGATTATTAGTCCAGGTCTTTCATATACTAATCTGGCGATTTATCTACTAATCTAATAATTTATCCATTGAACCATTTAGCCCTATTTTGTCAATGACTCACTCCTCCTCTGCTGACTGTGGCATGTTGAGACTTCACTGCAATCAAAGGAAATTAGATGATTTGGCTGGAGTTTTAAGTATTCATAAATTAATCTCACTGTAAGTTAACCCAAAAATATTATCATAATACTAATGTCATAAAAAGAGCAATTTATATTGCAGGGATCATAGGAGTTTTTTGTGAGGCGCTTTCTCCATAAACTAAAAAAGAACCAAGAAACCTACCCCGCGGGTATCAGCGGCATTTGCCATAATTTCTAGCCAACCCTCAAATGTTGCCTGTAGATATAAAGATAACAGAGAAGTGTGATTAACATGAATACTGTAGGCATGACAATACTATAATTGAAATTGAACATTGTCATAGAACTAACTTGTAGTATTGTAGTAATTTCTCTAACGAAGTATCCTGACTTGAAATGTTGCACTGGATCATGCTTGACCCAGCCCTTGCCTTGTTGTTACCACCCCCGTGATGGCTATGGCTGCACTAAGCTTTTGCAGCCCTGCAGATCCACATGCACTTGAGGCCTTGCTGCTGCGGCCATCCCTCAAAACGGAGTGGACTACCCACAGCGGTGATTGTACCTTAGATGATGAAACCCAAGGCTCTTTCCATTAGCCTTCTGGTGTTCAGTAATTTCTAAATGTCTCTGAAAATCAGAGACATTTAAAATAGTTGAAATAGATTTAAGTAATTCAAAAATTAAAATTATTTTAAAAATATGTCTTTGAAAATGCATTTAACTGAATTAAAACATAAATATTAATTAAAATCAAGAAAAAAATGATTAACCATTTATCTTCACCTACCTTTTCCATCCAAATTGGTGACCTCATTCAAATGAATGACTCTGTACTAGGTAGGTTGGTGTAAAGCTGAAGGGCCAGATACAAAGTGTATCCAGCCCCCTGCTTCAGTATGATCTGGGATTACCCTGGATTCAGGGCTGAGCCTCGGAGTGCAATCAGAAGTGCCATCCTTTAACCTCCATGTGTTCTATATTTCAGCATTGAGGTGTGCACATGCAGCAGTCAGAGACACACTGAATGGCAGAGGGTGGATGGGAACGGTAGCCCACAACAGAGTACAAACTGGTCCATTAGCTTTGTTTCATTTTCTACAGGTTCTGCCTGACTTGCTGAGCATTTCCATTTCATGTTTTAAGCTTGTAGAGTATTTTGCTTTTGCTCTAATTGTTTTCAGTCATTCTGATTTTGCAGACTGTTTCCTTTAGCGTTGATCACAACATGGATGTGCTCACCAGGTTAACTTACTGTGACTTTTCTCTTTTTACAAGCCGTGTGCTGCTTGTTGTCTGTTTTACAATATTTGCTGACTTGAAAGGAAAGCTAATGCCCTAACTGCACAGTTAAGCGAAATGTATTAAATTAATTGTTCTTTAGTCATTTTTCAGAAAGTTAAGCTTGTTTTAAAGCTGGGTTAAAAACCTAATGACCGATGCGAAGATACAGTTTGACGGAATCCTAGTTGTGGCCTCTCAATAGCAAACTTCAAAGAGGCTTCGAGGAGGCTTCCTGGGAAGATGTTAAATGTGGCAACTCCCACAAACTTCAAATATGTATCCTGTTTACATTTTGCAGATTTTCAGACAAGCCACTCAAAATCTGCATTGTTCAGTGCAAAATTAATTGGGGCATATTCATACCAGAAGAGTTTGGCTTTTGAAGCTAGGCAACAAAATTAGAAAAAGTTCCATTACCTGACAGCAACGCTTTGCATCTTATTTAGAAATACCCTTTCCCACATTATAAATTTTACTTTTGTAGACAGGACTTACAAGGGGAACACAATGCCTCAGTACTTTTAACCAAGGCACTGAGAAGAAAAAAAGGTGTGCAAAATGCTTTACTGTCTCAGTGTTTTACATCACTGCACAGTAGGAAATACAGCAACCAATTCCAACAAACAGCAATGAGCAGATAATACTCCTTTTCATTGACATTGATTGAGGGATAGCTATCAGCTAGCACACCAGGAATATTTCACTGGCTCTTCTTCAGCTTGGTCCCTTGGCATTATTTACGTGCACTTAAGGTAGGAGATGGGACCCAGGACAGCAAACTTGGGGCTGAAAGATGGCAAACCTGACACTGGATGGGACTCCAGAACCAAGAAGTCAATCTGGATTTTTGTCTTCAGTCTCTGGAGTGGGACTTGAACCCACAGACTTTTGATTAAGAAGCAAATTAGCTGGCAGTTAAACCACAGGTGACAACACATGAAAGGGATTATTCTTTGAATTTAATTATCATTTGAGAAATGGCTAAATTAACTCATTAATAAGTAATTGTTGTTTCAAAAAATGTAACATTTAAAGTTTCCTCTTGCTCCATTAACACTGAATTTTTAATGTCGTGTAAATTTTCCCAAAGTCTGCAGGAATTAGTGATCAATCTCTAAAGTCCTGTGAACAATTGAAAAAAATAAGGGTAATGATTTGTTTTAAGTTTTGAAGGTTTAGTAATTATAATTTTTTTTTGGACATGGGGTTAACCATAGAACCATGGAACAATACAGCACAATACAGGCCCTTCGGCCCACCGTGTTGTGCCGCCCATCAAACTACACCTCCCACCATCTAACCCTTTCCTCCTGCATATCTCTCTATCCCACATTCCTCAAACACAAGGCCCTCACAATATAATGCGTCAGTAACTGTATTGTGCCGGTGACTATACACACAAAAAAGCTGCCTGATATATGGGATTTTATCCTCTCATATCTTAACATCAGACCAAGGATGACATTTTTGGGCTGTTGCTAAATATTGCTATAGTACCCAAAATTGAAAGGTACTCAGGTTTTCAAAAAAACTCGTTCTTGATAGGAGCCAAATTAGATTTTCTTGCAACAGACATCAAAAACACTCATGTTGTCATGCAAGGCAAAAAGGTAACACTGCTATCAGCAAGACAAGAAGTAAATCTGAATAAAGATCAATAATGCTATCAAATGCTAGGTACACACCATCGCATTATAGAAGTGGAAGGAGAAATATACAAAGTTAAAGAAATTGGTTAAAGGAGGAATTTCAATTATTACAAAACTACGCAGCTATAAGAGGTTGCACATCATTCAGACCAAGTAAACAAATGCTTAACAAAGATGAAGTCACAGGAAATAAACCAGAACATACAATAACTAAAGGACTCGCTGGCAATAGTGGCAAAATGGGAGGACTAACTCTGAAAATCAGAATAATGGATTTTAAAGAAACTGGGAACAGAACTCAGGAAAATAAGATGGACAAAATTGGCAAGCGATGTGGAATGACAATGGGAAACATTTAAAATGGTGTTCAGAGACCTAGAAAACCTATTCTCAATGTGCAAGAACATCCAAGCACTAATGAATGAACAAAGATGCAAGGAAAAGACTGAGGGTACAGTAAGGGGCATGGAGGAAGTTCATGAACAGTGGAAGAATGCATGACAAGGGAGTTCATGAATAGATTAGAAGTAAAAAAGATTATAAAGACAAAAAGGAACAATGAAATTAAATTATCACCAGACAGAATAACAGGACAATATACCAGCACGAGTTAAAAAGAAAAGCTTGGATTGAAATAGAATTGTGAAGGGCAGGTCAGAATTAAATCATAGACTGCATAAGTATTAAATACTGTTTCAGGATTTACTACAGAGACAGATGTTTCATCTGAAGATGATTAGAAATGATACAACTGTATTTAACTAAACAAAGAGAAATATTAAACAATCAAAGTGAACATCAGCTTCTGGCAAGTCTGCGCGGCTCAGTAAACAAAGCCCGGCTGTTCACATAACCTGACGTTATCAACCTCCTTACAAGATGAAGTGCTCGCCAGCCCTTTGGCATTGCAAAGCAACTGAAATTGGATGCATTTAAGGTAAAGCTCAATGAAAACATGAGTGTGCAAGGAAGGATATGCTGTTAGGGTTCGATGTAATAAGGTGGGTGGAGAAGTATTGAGCTGGATTCTGTGACGCAAGCCCTTTGTAGTATTGGTTCCCAAGATAAACAACATTTATCGATCGCCGTATGTTGCAGTAGGACTAAGCATAGACCAAGGCCACTCAATTCACCCAGATTATGATCTCACCCATTATACCCTTTTTACCTTTCTTCTGCCTATACCTAGCTTCTCCCTAAATGTATCCACATTACTTGTCAAAACTGCTTCACATGATAAAAGCATTCCACATTCTAAACCTTGAACAACAAAGTCACTCCTAAAGTGGTTGTGTTTGTCTGTGCTAAGGATGCCTCCACAACATCAAAACCTCTAACTTTTGGATTAACTTGAATCTCCTGACATCACCTGCCCCTTTTTTTGCCCCCTGACGAAAAGCCCAGCCTGCTCACATTTTCCTTCAATTATAAAACCTTATCTCTGACAGCACCCTTCTGAAGCTTTTTTTTGCACATTCTCCAGTTTCTTAATATTTTATAACACGGAGATCTGAGCCGTGCACAGCATCCCAAGTATGACCACTCACGTTCAGTGCGTTAAACATAATTTAATTTGGCTGCTTTTCCATTATATTCCTTCAGAAAGGAACACCTGTGTTTTAGTCTGGTTTTGGCCTTGATTATAATCCCTAATCTGAATGAAATTCGCAGTGGTGCAGTTAGTAGAGCCACTGCATCACAATACCAGCAAACCCAGGTTCAATCTGGAGCTCCGGGGCTGACTTGTGGAGTTTGCACGCTCTCCCCCGTGACTGCATGAGTTTCCTCTAGGGGCTCTGATTTCCTTCTTGCTAGAACTCCCTTCTGGCTAGTATAAATTGTCCCTAGTGTTCCGGTGGGAAGCAGAACCCGGGTAGGGTTGATGGGAATGGATGGGGGTAAAAGGGGAAGAGAATGAAATGGGATTAGTGTAAACATAGGTGCATGATGGTCAGTGTGGACCCGATGGGTCAAAGTACATTGTTTCCGTGCTGTATCTCTGTACGATTCTATAACAGTACCTGTATTATGCCTGCAGTAAATTCATGCCCCACATCAAGCAGGTAGTTCTCAATCAGGTAAAAAGCTGTTGCACACATCACCAACACGTGCTGTTGATTGTGGATGTTGACACAACTACAAAAGAAACAGCTGGATATTAGCACAGCAAGTGGTCAGGTGGCATTTCCAGTATACGGGTTATTTTGCATGCAATGCATAATTCTTCACAACAATAAAATGTCCTTTGCCCCCCTAATACCTACTGCAAAGGCACTCAGAAAGCCTTTCAAATTCCCAAAGTATTGGCACTGAGATACAAGAGTCAAGGTAAACAGGGGCTTATCTATTTCCAAATGTAGGTTTGGTCTCTGTACCTTGACCTGTTACCCTGGTACAGTGACCAAGTAACTGTGGGGAACCTGCGATATGAGGGGAATGAATAGCACATAGGCACATTGCACTGATTCACCAATCGATGTGTTAACTCAGGTGAAGCTAATTTGTAATAGTTCACTCAAATATAGTCCAGCAACAGCGTCAGTTCGATGTTATCAAATAAAACCAGGAGCTGCTCTGAAATCAGGTCTCCCCTCATTAGCAAACAGTCACAATGATTCTTTGCTACGATGAAGAGTTTTATTTTATTTAATTTGTTGCGTAACAAAGGTTTCACTTGCTATAAATTGAACATATTGGAGATCACCTTTCAAACACAGGTCTGTGAAAAACAGCAACATTTAACAGAATTTCTGACTGGGTGAACGGGACGGAATACAAGAAGCAAATGGTTATTCAAAATGAAAAGTACTTCAGCCTCTGCGCTCTTTCATCTGGCAACACTTGCCATTGGATGAGTAACTTGTGAGCTTCAAGCTTGTCAAAACAAGCTTCGTTCTGTTTCTCACCACCCATGGCTATTGGTATCCCCTACAAAAGCTTTGGGTTCACAATACCTCCCACTAATTAAATTTTCATATAACACAGGGTTCTTTAGGAACATATCCCATTAACTGGGGTAGACCAGTGCTGAACAGGCAGTCATCCATTTCAAGTGAGTTAAGGAAAGTTCAGACAAGATGTCAGAGGTACCCCACACACAGAGTGGTGGGTGCCTGGAATGCACTGCCGGGGGTGGTGGCGAAGGCTGATACAATAGGGACATTTAAAAGACTCTTGGATAGGCACATGAATGTAAAGAAAAATGGGAGGTTTTGGGCTATGTAGGAGGAATGGGTTAGATTGATCATAGGTCGGCACAACATTGTGGGCTAAAGGGCCGGTACTGTGCTGTACTGTTTTATGTAAACAGTTAGGGACATCTGTGGCAGGGAAAGAATTGAATTTTCAGTCAATGACCTTTTATCAAACTGCAGGAAACATCAACACTTTCTCTCTCCAGAGATGCCTCCTGACCTACTGAGCATTTTCAGCATTTTCTGTTTTAGTTTCAGATTTCCAGCATCCACAGTATGTTATTATTGTACTGAAAGTCAAAAGATGAAAGCTGAGTTAGAAAGTATTATTTGTTAATGGCTGTAATGGACATGGGCATGTCCCAAAGTTGTGAAATTTCAATTGCAATATCTGCCTTTCTATTATTAAAGACATTTACACTTCTCAAGCAATGGCAACTGAGCAAATATTCCAATTAAGCTTGGAAACTATAGCCGTGGTATGGCTGTTCAAGGGATCTACAGAATTGATCTGTGTAAGAAAAGGCAGAAAATGGCAAAATCCAAGCAATAAGATTCAAGTTTCATGTGGGAATCCTTGTAGATATTTTGGGGAGAATGAATCATTGGGCTGTAAGTACATGTGGGAGTCGAGCTGGGTATTTGGGTTACACTGCTGCTACTGCCAGCTGATGGATGCTCATCAGCACTTTGCCAAACTCAGGCACATGGGACTAGCTCAGATAAGCAACTCAGTCAGCATGGACGAGTTGGGCCAAGACTCTTACTCTGTCTGAGTAAACATCAGTCAGTGGTTAAACAGGTGGCAGCAAGTCTGAAGGTCATGTGTTCAAGTCCTGAACACAAAATCAAGGATGGCTCTTCATTCAAAATAACAGAAGGTAGCCCATTTTTTGAAAGTTGAACCAAGTTTACTTCTGTCCCTCAGGTTCTTTTTTTTTGGGGGGGGGTTCAGAGGTGACAGTGCACACACCACTGACATTGCTTGCTTCATCTTTGTACATAGTTATGGTCTTAAAGGGAAAGCAATTGCTGGATTCTGTCACATTTCAAAAAACAAAGCCACAAAGCAAAAAGAGAATGCAGCTGAATAAGTCACTTGTATCATCCACTTGTGGAGTATATTGGAACAGGTGACTGTGGTGGTTGGGCTGTGGTCATTATTGCTAAAAGCGAGGGACTATCAGCTGTCACGTGCACATCTCTGGACATTTAGGTCCACTGTGACCAACAGTACGAATGTTGGGAATCAATTACAAGTGGCAGCTGACATTGTCAGCAACTAAAGATAATAACAGCTCTTACAGTTTCCAGTTTTCCAGCACAGGGGTTTTCCTCATTCTATGTTGGACCTAATGTAGAGTAACTAATGGAGAGCAAAACGTCAATTATTGTCTCACACAACTATTTGAATAAGGTAAATGAGATGTACTTTAGTCTGACAATCTCAGTGCTCATTTCTAAACCTGCCAAAAGTGAATGCATTTGACAGGTTTGCAAACTTCTACAAAGCAGGCAAAGTCATAAAATAACCAAGCAATTTCTGCAATGAGAATTTGAAGCAAAAAGCATACTGCTGGAAGAACTCAGCAGGTCGAGCAGCATCTGTAGGGGGAAAGGAATTGTTGACGTTTGGGGTCGAGATCATGCATTAGAGAATGTGAATGTTCAAAGTTTCTCTGCAATATTTTTGGTTCAGATCTGCAGCACTCTTTTTATGCTCATTAGGAATTTCTCCCTTTTTGTAAGTATACATTATTTTTCCTAAAGTGGGGAAATAAAACAGCACTGATGAGATAGCTGCAGCTGATCAC
>JAUZTB010000117.1:5926572-5937409 GCA_034780895.1 Rhynchobatus australiae | reverse complement strand
AACAACAATTCTGAGAACCCCTTAAAGGCCCTTAAGTTAGTAACCATTTCACTTAGACTAAGACCCAGCATAAAACTACCTGTTCCTCTAAAATAAACTATGTAGTTCTTAAAGTCCTTACGTTAAAAGGACGTGGGGGAGATATCTGATTGCCTCTCAAAATTTATCTGGCATTGACTAGATCCCTGCCTCATTCCAGATCCTCTGCCTCATCCACATTCCCGATTTGCAGAAGTCTTCACACAGCTAAGCTCGCAGATTGCACCTTCATTTGCCTCTCATCTTTTTTGCTGATCACCTCCCAACCCCTGCACTGACCACCCTCCCCCAAAACTCGCTGTGCTGCATTGAAAACACTACACATGGAACTACTTTGACTTGGGTTTACATTACCGATTTAGAAGCTGTGAAATTTCTTTTCAACTCCATGAAAATAAAACTGAGTAAAAGAGTGCTTTCTAATTTTTCTCCAAATTATTCAGCTCTAATTTTAAAAGTGCCCATTTTACTCCACCATCTAATTTGGAGAATACTACTTTCCTGGTAAGTAGTATTTGATTTTCACATAAATTTCATAGATTTTAGAAGATTAAGATGATACAATTGAAATTTACAAGAAATCTAAGGAAACTAATAGTGAAACATAATGCAGTGATGGGAAAATCTAGGACTGGCAAAAATTAGTGCCAAGGTTTTCAGCAATGAAGTTAAGAAAGACCTTTATACAGAAAGCAATGGTAAACATTTTCAATGCTCTTTCACAATCACACTGATGAACTGCTTCATTTTAAAATCTGAGATAAACTGCTCAATATCATCTAATGCTGCTTTGAAGGAACATACGGCAAAGATTGGCACTTGGGCCAGTGTCACAGTAATCTTGGTGAACAACGAATCCAATTGAGGGGCTAAGTAGCCTACACAAGTTAAAATGTTTGCTTCACACATGGTACAAAGGATGGTTGTCTATTTCAAAGCACCAGACAGCCGCCATTGATTAGAGAAAAGGCTGCCCCTTTTTCCTAACTTCAGTCCTGAAGAAGGGTCCTGACCCGAGAAGTGGACCGCCTGCTTTTCTCCACGGATGCTGCCTGGCCTGCTGAGTTCTTCCAGCATCATCGTGTGTTTCAGTCGCCATTAATTATTGCCAAACATTCAGTAAAACCAATCCCAGCAGAGGTCATCTCACATGTATGCTTTGAAGCACTAACAAGTGGGTGCAATGGTTATCTTGTCTTATAGTAATCCAGGAGCTTCAATTGAGTGCAGAAATTACGAGCTTAAACCCCACTCTAACAACCTAGAAATTCTTTAACTGCTTTCAGTTTTCTGAGAACTGGCATCAATTCAAGTTACCAGTCAAACTGTCACAAAAAGACAACCAATTCACTATAGCCTTAATCAGCAAAACTTGCTGACTTTGTACAGCATGGTCTAAATGACCCCAGTCTAAAATCAAAAGATCTCTTTTTTAGTCACATGTACATTGAAACACACAGTGAAATACATCGTTTGTGCAGAGTGTTCTGGGGGGCAGCCCGCAAGTGTCGCCACACTTCCAGTGCGAACATAGCATGCCCACAACTTCCTAACCTATACGTCTTTGGAATGTGGGAGGAAACCAGAGCACCCGGAGGAAACCCACAGATACGGGAAGAACGTACAAACTCCTTACAGACAGCGGCCAGAATTGAACCCGGGTCGCTAGCACTTTAATAGCGTTATGCTAACTACTACACTACTGTGCCTGCCCCAATAACGGACTCTTAACTACTCTCTGGATTTATTAACGGTTTAGGAAGAAGGCAGCTCACTGTCACCTGCCAAGGACAACTAGGGATTAACAATAAATGCCAATCTTGCCAATACTGCCTTAATTCAGAGAATGAATAGAAAAGCGCTGACCACTACCAGCAGAAATATTGATCCAAAAGTGAATTACATTATAAAATGGATTGAACAGACTTTGAAGTCTAGCCTTGAAATTCAGACAACAAATTGTTCGGGTGTCATGGTTATGGGCTTTCAACATCAAAACAAAATGACAAAGCCATTTTAAAAAGTAAATATAGTCAGAGACAGAACAGCATCCTCCAGAGGTTGCTTGAATTGGTCAAGTCTCTATTGGGAGTTCTGTATTGAATTCTGCTGAATCCCAAAAGTACAAAAGATAAACAGACATCAGAGAAGGTGCAATTAAGGATAATTGTGAAGGAAATAAGGACTAAAGATGACAATGGTGGGAGGACAAAGAGGTTAAAGTGTAGCCAATTGTCAAGAGAGGTAACACCAGAGAAGGTCATTCTGTCACATGGTATGACCATTGCCCTTACTGTGAGCCAAGTCAAGCTCAGCAAACCTAACCCGAATCAATGACCACATCATGGACCTTCCTTGGCTCTGTACCACAGGAGCACTACATACCATGCATCTGGCCATTATAAAAGAGCAAGCGACTTCAAGGAGATATTTAAAGGTTCACAAAACACAGTTTTGATATTTCTCTACATTAACTAAAAGAGCAAATTAGACAACCCAACATTTATTCACAGAGAACCATTGCTAACACCCAGAAATAAAATATGCCTTAATGCGACAATGTGTTAATATTTCCCCAAAAATGCCAGCACAGAACATACTGTACTTTTGGTTCAGCTCCAAATTAAAATATAAAATAAAAATCAAGGTTTGAACTTCTACTCAGATATTGATATTAAATCACACAAGTTACCCCATCTGTACAACTTTAGCTTGTGTGTCATTGGTTGAGCTTTAACCTTCATATTTCAGAAGCATATTTAAGTAATGAAATTTAGTGGAAATATATGAATTATACATCAATATCACAGCCTGAAGTTTCTCTGAGAAGTTTTATAAAATGCTATGAAAATAATGCACCATCTCTTAAGTGACAGTACCTTGATTTCACCGTCATTGGCAAAGTTGCCCAAAGCTGCCATGATCTTTGGCACAGCACCAGCCAGCGTCTCCTGTACGGATTCCTCCGATCGCTTGCTGATCCTAGCCAGGCAGGGAAGCAGATTCACAAGATATGGCCTAGTCAGGGATGAAAGATAGGATTAAACAAAAGCAAATTTTACTCACCCAAGACAAAAATTAATCAAGGTCCAATATTTCCAAATACAATATCTCAGCGTTTAGTGCAAGATGTGTGTAAATATAGTATTTGCTCATAATTTGTAAAGCTTTACAACATTCAGCACTGGGTACTTACAGTGAATGACCAACAGAAAACAATCAGTTTCAACTTTCAATGACAAGACATTTCACTGTCAGACTTGGCACCTTATACTGGCGATACACAGGCACTGTAGGAAATTGGGAAGCGGGAAATAGCTCAGATCTACAACACTGAAGCTGAGGGCAGGGAAGTTAATTCTATTACCTTGCTGTTCCTAATTTCAGCAGCTTAGTAAGTATGGATGGGAGGTTGCTTGCACAGAAAGGTATGATTAAACAGAAGTACAAAATGGAGAATCTTGGCTTAACCATTCCCTTATTCCATCCACTCTTTTCAGCCACAGAGCATGTATAAGGACCTGAACCATTAACATGATAATATTTTATCATTTCTTGACTAATTTTATTTTACTCAGGGGGTGCCAATGAGCCCAGCTTTACATGGGAGCAAAATAAGCAGATAAAGTAACAGGAACAAAAACTGAAAGAATTCAGCAAGTCAGGCAGCATCTGTGGAAAGAGAAACTACTCAACATTTTGTGTCAGCAACCTTTCTCAGAACTGAGGAGGGGGGAGAGAGTGAAGGATTTGCAATTTAAAACCAAAGATGGGAGCACGTGTGAGTCAGACAAAAGCCTACATGGACACAGGTTAAGACAGGTCAAGTGATAAGGAGCATGAGTGCTGACATGTTAAAGAAACAGGATGACAGGAAAATAACAGAAATCCTGAGTTAAGGAACGATATTAAAATCAGCCCATACACCAGAATTCAGTTGTGCTCAAGACATCACCTTCCCTAAAGGAAGGGAATTTGATAGACTTGAGCATAGAAAGCCCTCAATGTCAAGCTGGTACAGCTTTTCCAATATAAAGGCAGCAATAAATTACAAATGGTGTACGTGATTAGGTAACTGACCTACACTTCTGTGGACGGACAAGGTGAGCCAGCTCAGCAAATCTCCAAAGTGCAGCCCGTAAGCTTCTTGATGAGCCATTCTGCACAACAGAGGAAAAGAACAACCGTGTGTTGAAAAGTAATTGACAATGCACCTCTCTAACCTATTTCTTCCTAGACGAAACAAACCACTAAGTTCATGGAAATACCATTGCTTCTTCCTCCTGGTCACACATATTCTCACTGTGGCTATGTGGTAGACTTGGAACACTCAGACTACAGGCATTGAATGAGCACAATCATCACATGGACTTTAACAGCTCAGAGGCTTGCTGGTTGCTTCTCAAGAGGGAGTGACAATGGACATCAAGTGCAGATTATGTCAGTCACATTCAAGCCCTGTAAGTATTTTTTAACCTGGTAATTTCAAAACCATTGATCAGCCCAGATGAGATTTCCCACAAAGAATCTAGCTTAAAAAGTTAGATTAATAATAAATCTGTTTCTAGTCCAGAGTTTGTCAATACAATCACAGATCAAATATCCTGAGAAAATTCCTCCAAAACATCACCTTCCCTTAATTTCAAGGTTACACAGTTTTAAACAAATTAGCCTGCATGAACCAATTCACCCTCCTAGCAACTTAGCCATCGTGTTAGCCTTCTAAAAGTAAATCATTTTTATTGGCATCTGCTTATTTCTGGCACAAACATCACCAAGAAACAAGGATAAGGTTGCATTGAACTGTGGGGGATGCACATTTTGGTGGGACTAAAAGAGGTCACATCTAACGTTTTCAGGTGAATAACGATCCAATGACACTATATTGAAGCCATGCAAGGACATTAACCTTGGCATCCTGGCCAATAACACAACCTCAATCAACATATAAAAATAGATCATTTGGTTATGTTGCTGTTAGAGTTTGCAAATTACCTATGTTATTACACTTCAAAAGATACTTTGGGACATACAAGCCTAAGGAAACTGCAATACAAATGCAAATCGTTCTATCATTTCTATCAGTGTGCTGGAATAAATGCTGCTTCCAACAACTCATTTGTTAAAGTTAAAATGCATATTGAAGGTGAGAAATTAACAGCAGCATAAAGACCAATTTTATTCTGCTAAAGTTAGAAAAAGATATTCTGCTGTATGGTTTGATAAATCACTTTAATAGACAAATTCAAAACAAAACACAGGAGGAAGAATTTTAAAAATAACTACGTATTGTAGTCCACGTTTCAGCAGCCAAGCTAAAATGTTCCACAAGTACATGTTAAGGCAGTTCGTTCTAATATTTCACTTCATATAATTACATCGTAAAATCATTTATTAGAAACATTCTTCTAATTGCTTACCAACCTTTTTAATTTCTTTATATAATTCTAGTTGCAACCGCGGTAAATTTGAGTCAGTCAGGGCCTGTTAAGTAATAAAAAAATAGATTAGGGACAAGATTTTTACAATATTTTAAAAACTTTAGCAAACACAAGTTTCAAATATTAGAGTTGGGACTGTTCTATTTAATTATCCAAATGGAACTACAAAAAAAAAATCAAATAAGACTCCAGGACAATATTTTTTATTTCATTCCTCCTGTTTGTTCTTTCTTCTTTGCTCTGTTCTCAGTGTTGAAATTGGACTCCTCACCCAAAATCTATTTCACCATTCATTGCTCCTTGATTTTCAAACATTCAAATAAGCCGGCTTTGTCATTCCTGTTTGTAACTTCAATTTCTTTTTCACTCTTCTCAAATCCAGAACACTGCAGATTGGACATTTACACCACTCAACTTGGTTTCTCAGTTGACTGTATGAATTGCCCCCAGCTGCTGACATCTGCACCAGTTTGTCCCACTGCCAAAAATCCAACCTGCACCTTGTGACTTTGCAAAATGCCTGTCCAAGTACAAATTCTAAAATCAGCCTGCTTAATGAAACCAGCTTTTAAAAATCTATCCATACCACAGAACTGCTCTGTCCTCATGCACAGGAAATTCAAAATGGGGAAGATAGTGAAATCATCAGTTAATTTTTGATCAGCAACTTAGCTCAGCCACAGCAAAATTTAAGATAGAGGATAGATGTGTATATCAAAATACTGAAAGATAATAGAGTGCAAATTCTACAGAGAATAATCAAAACCACACAAGAAAGCAAAAGCCCCACCTTTCCATTTCTTCCATGAACAAGTCCCAATCTATCCTTTGGTAAGAAGAGATCACGTTTGACAGAGTCAAACAACAAATAGCCAAACTTTTCCAATCTAATAGTTTCTTCATATTCTTTCCCCTGTACTTTACCCTCTCTCCTCCACCTATACTTTTGACCTGATTAGAGTAGAAAAAAAACTTGTTTCAATCCTTTTGAAAAATATCCACCCCTTTACAAGAATATATGAAACAGAAGTATACCTTTCAGCCCCTCATGCTTGTTCTGAGAACATAGAGCACAGTACAGGCCCTTCGGCCTACGATGTTGTGCCGACCTATATAAACACCTACTCCCTGATCGACATAACCCTTCCCTCCTACATAGCCCATAACCCTCCATTTTACTTACTTCCATGTGCTTATCTTTTAAATGTCCCTATTGTATCAGCCTCTACCACCACCCCCAGCAGTGCATTCAAGGCACCCACCACTGTGTAAAAAATATACCTCTTTCCTCCTCTGACAAACTGACGTCCTCAGATATTGGCCATTGCCACCCTTAGATTCCCACTATTCCCTCCCCCATCTGCCTATCACCCTTCCTCAGCTGGATCCACCCATCACCTGCCAACTCATGCCCCAGACCTTCCCTCCACCTTTTTATACTGGCTAGTACCCCTCTATCTTTCAGCCCAGGTGAAGGGTCTAGACCCTAAACATTGACTGTCTACTTCCTTCCATAGATGCTGCCTGACCCGCTGAGTTCTTCTACCTTTTTGTGTGTTGCTCCAGATTCCAGCATCTCCAGTCCCATGTTTCCACAGTACAGGTCTAATTTGCTTGGTTAGAGAGACAAACCTGTACATAATATATCTCACCAGTGAGACCTTGTACAGATGTACTCAAATCCTCTTTTAATAAAGGTCAACATACAATTTGCCTTCCTAATTGCTTGACGTAACTACATATTAACTTTCACTGATCTGGTCCTTCTGAACATCAATATCCTTCAATCTCTCATTATTTCTATTTTTTCTAGCAATACAGAGCCTCTCAATTTTCCACATAACATTCCACCTACCATACCTTCACCCATTAACAACATAGTTATAGTCCCCCTATTTTCTCTGCAGCTTTCTCACAGCTTACTGCCACCTAGTTTTTAAATCACCTGCACACTTGGATATATTATGGTTCCCCTCTTCAAATTCATTGATATAGATTGTGAATGCTGCAGCCCTTGTACCAATGCCTGTGGCACCCCACTGGTCACAAGTCTATAGTGTGAAAATGATGCGTTTCTTCCTATCCTGTCTTCTCTTCATCAATTCTCAATCCACACCAGTATATTACCCCCAATTACCATGCATTGCATTTCAAAGGTCTTCTGAAAGTCAGTTACACTTGAAATGGTTCACTCTTTTTTTTACCTAGCTAGTTATAACTTGAAAAAGATTACAACTGAGTTTCTCAAACATTCAGAGGGGTGTCGATGGGAATGTGGGATTCGAGTTGAATTGGCACTTGATGATTGGCGTGGACTCAGTGGGCCGAAGGGCCTGTTTCCATGCTGTACCATTCTATGACTCCACGATTTACCTTTCATAAATCTTTGTGACTCCGCTCATTCCTATTATTCTGTTCCTAGTGCCCTGTTACCATTTCCTATCTAAAAGATTCCTGCATTTTCTCGACTACTGATGTCAAGCTAAGTGACCTACAATTTCCTGTTCTCTCTCCTTTTCTTAAATAGTGGATGACATGTTTGAAATGAACATTTAGTTCAGCAGGCTAATGAATGATATAAAACAGAGCAGCTCCCTCCCTCAATGTTGATAGCATCACAGGACAAAAACACACCCCAATCTCTTAATCCATGCAAATACATGTAGAATGTAATATTTGAAAAAATCAATTTTCTTATATAGCAGCTTTAATAGTGCACAATCTCTCAACGCTGTTATAGAAGCACTGTACAACAAAGTTGAAGGAGCAAAGATCATCTTTGTTGGGAAGAGGGGGAAGAAAGGCAAGAGCAAAGCTGAAGTTACAGAAATAGTATTTGAATTCAAGTAGAATTCAATAAAATTCCAACAGAAGAACGTGAAAATGAAGATGAGAATTTTAATATTGCATGACCAAAAACCAATGCAAGTCAGTGGACAAAGGTGATGAATGAATGAGATGAAATGGACAGCAATGCTGTGGGCAACATATCTAGAGAATATGAAAGGCTGGCCAGAGATGTATTGAAATAATCTACAGAAAACAAAGGCTTGGAGTCTCAATACATAAACTGAGCAGGTGAACAGAGACTACCTTATCACATACCCAATACATTCTCATAACATTCACCGCATTAAACTTACTGTTTTGCCCTTATCGCCACTGATTAACAACTATTTTGTGCTTTAAACTCATTTCTGTGACAAGTATCAAAAACCAAATCAGAACATCGAAGTCTCCCAAATAACATTTGCAGCAGTAATGATGCCATGTTTAACTTACCTTAATAATTTTATTTAAGCATTCATCTGCCACCATTCGGACATCAGATTCTGCATCATCACAACAGAGCAAAAACATCTCCATTGCAATTCCCAGCAACTTCTGAAATTCTGGTGAGTTCCTAAATAAATATGAACTAGTTATAAACAGAAGGCTGTTTTTCTCCAAAATCAGGACTGAAAATATGATTTCTACCACCTCCCATCTTCCCCCCCCCCCACCCAAAAGGTAATCCCGCATCATGGTATACTTCAGTAAACAATGAGGACCTAATCACATATAGCAGTTAAAACAAAAATCAAGGAGCTTTTGTTTTTACTGTTATACGTGAAGGGTTATTCGACAAGCTTTGAACTAAGCCATGCAGGATATTGAAACAGATAACCAAATCATTTCCAATGGTAGGTTTTAAGAAGCAGCTTAAAGAAAGAGTTGGAGGGATTTAGGAAAGGAATTCCAGAGCTTCAGTCCTCAGCATCTGAAGGCATGATGGTACAATGACAGCTGGGTGTGTGGCCAAGGCCAGAATTGAGGAGCACAGTACCTCTGACAGTTTCGGGGCTAGAGGAGATTAGAGCCAGAAAGGGTAGGAGGCCATAGAGAGACTTGAAAAGAAAAATGGGAAGTTTTAATAAATCAAGGAGAAGTCAGACCACTGCCATTCTCTAGCGATACTGATCAAAGTAGCTCTGAGCACACATGG
This sequence comes from Rhynchobatus australiae, assembly GCA_034780895.1. Taxonomy (NCBI): domain Eukaryota; kingdom Metazoa; phylum Chordata; class Chondrichthyes; order Rhinopristiformes; family Rhynchobatidae; genus Rhynchobatus; species Rhynchobatus australiae. Next base: position 5,927,944 of record JAUZTB010000117.1, on the reverse strand, counting down.
TATTGTACATGTTGCATCAGTGCATTGAGCACAAAAAGTTTGTGCAGCCAAAAGGTGCAGCTGTGTTTAATGCAATATCACTTCAAGGACATCAAGTATAATTGCTGTCCTTTCAGGCTGAGACAAAGCTAACTCTTACTCAATCAAGAATATTAGAAAAGCTACTTTAAACATCTTATTTTGTTTCATAGAAATTTACTGCATGTGATATCTGAAATATGACTAGTGCACAACACAAAATGTACATCATCCATCATATAGCATGGACATTAACTTCCCAGGTGTTTCAGATGGGGAATCCAGGTCACGTACAGGCAGAATACCAGGACTGCATATTTAGCCTATAATGTGCAAATTCAACTGCCCTCCCACTTTAAAAATCAAACACCTTGTCACATTGATATACAAAACAGGATACATGAATTTACCCAAGTTCAACTATAACCTCTCACTGGCAGCAGTGATGCACTGCCTCCACTGGGGGAAGATTCTAATTATAAGTTTACATAGGTAGTCATTCAAAAGCAAAATACTGCAGACACTGGAAATCTGAAAAAACTCTGCAAGATCAAGATAAGAGTCCGCAGTTACAAGTCAACAACCTGCCTTGCTTGGGTAAGGAATTCTAAAAATGACAGGGTTAAAATTGAACCTTGCACTCTAAGCACAATGGACTCAGTGCATTTCTATGAAAATTGGTCTGTTGATTTACCTCTATTTTCTTTAAACAATTTTAAGAGTAGTTTGAACTCTATCAGCCTCTTGATGCATCAACACAATGGGAAGCAATCAAAAATGAAAGGATAGCTGGTCCATCCTTAATGCTCAATATCAATTTCCTCAAACAGTTCCTCTCTACCTACTCACTACTTCCAGCTGCTTAACATACCTTACCCATTTAACTAGCTTCCTCTTTATGCTATAAAATTCTCTGTGGCAGCAGTTCCACATCCTCACCACACTCAGTCAAGATGTTTATTCCAAATATATTATTTGATTGCTGACTATTTATATCTTTAAGCATGCATTTGGACTCCCACACTGATAAAGACTCTTGCTGCATGATTCAAACTTTTGACTGCCATCAAGAGGTTTCTCAGCTTTCTCTCCTCTTGAAGGAAAAGAGTCCAGGTCTGGTCAGACATTATTAACATTTATGTCAATTCTGATAACATCCTTGTAAATCTTCTTTCCAACTTCTCAAATACCCCAATATACTCTTTATAATATGGGAATGAGCACACCATAGTATAAGTAACTTCAGTACAACTTTTCTGCTTTAAAATTCTATCCTAAAATAAATCCTGCTTTCAGCATTTTATGGTCTTATTAACTTAATGCTGCTTTTGGTGTTCTGTGTATCTGTATCCTC
>JAUZTB010000117.1:5900112-5912215 GCA_034780895.1 Rhynchobatus australiae | reverse complement strand
TATCTTCTACCTGATGGAAGAGGAGAGAAGAGAATGTCCTGGGTGGGTGGGGTCTTTGATTATGCTGGCTGCTTCACCATGACTACGAGAAGTAAAGACAAGGAGGGGAGGCTGGTGTCCGTGATGCACTGGGCTGTATCCACAACTCTCTGCAGTTTCTTGTGGTCCTGGGCAGAGCAGTTGCCATACCAAGCCATGATACATCCAGATGGGATGCTTTTATGGTGTATCAATAAAAGTTGGTGAGTGTTAAAGAGGGCATGCCAAATGAAGATAAGGGGATCTGAACAGAGTGAATAGCGTAGATGGGTCAAGAAGTAGATGTCACAGGTGGGGAAGACAAAAAGGGAAAGAGAATTAAATGTGACACAAGGAAAAACTTTTTAATTAAAAAAATTGCAACATTTGGAATTTACAATACACTACCTGCAGATGTGGTGGTGGAAGGTTCCATTGTGTCCTTCAAACAGATGTTGAATATGATGGATAAAAGTTTGAAAAGGGCCAGTGGGTGGAACAAGCAAGCTGGTTCAGTAGAGCCAGCACGATGGGCCGATTAGCCACCTCCTGTGCATCATCTGTGTCCAAGGACAGGTGAAGAGCCAATCCATAATTTTATTATTCATTCATGGACGTGGGTGTTGCTGGCAAGGCCAGCACTCACTGCCCATCTCTCAAGAAAGCAATGGTGAGTCACCATGCTGAACCACTACAGTCTTCTGAAGGTACAGTTGCGCAAGAAGTTCCAGAATTTATTGAATCTGCTTTTATTTAAAAGCATTAAATAAAAAAATTGACGCTGCCAATCTGCTCAACCGACACACCCAACCCTACCCCAAATTCATAGACTTGCCAAAAGTCATTTGGGAGTTTATTTTATTGCTCTCTGATTTTAGTAAGTTTGTTATTAACAATATTATCTCTATCAATATAAATTAGTTTTTGAAATCATAGAATTACAAAAATAGAACAGGGCAGGTTTGACAAGGTGAATGAACACGTTGAGCAAGTAGAACTTTTTGTTTAAAAGCCACTGAATGACTGAACACACCTGCCACATCCCACATGGTTGAAAGCAATCATTTCAGCAGGAAATACAACAGCATTGTTGCTAAGTAACCCGAAATTATGTGCATCCTAAATAGAGAAATAATGACAAAAACTAAAAAACTCAGCCAGTCAATCAGCAATCACTGACAACATAACATTGAAATGAAGAAACTGCCTAAAACATATTGACGTTCTCAAGAATGACATTGACTGATCCGTTTGCATTTTGATCTTTTATTTTCTGTTTAAATATCTGTGTGCATTCACATTTCAGTGTCTATATTTATCGACGTACATTTTTTTGCATTTGTCTGTATATGTATTTTTGTGTAACTGGTTGTATATCTCTGCAAGAAGCAATAGATTTGTGAGGGTACAAGTACTCATAGCGCGGTTGTGTATATATCTGTGAGTGCAAGTTTAAGAGTGTGAATCGTGTACATGATACTCAAAGAGCATGCATCGGGGGTTGTGTATATATTTGTGGGAGACATCATGCATATGCTTATGTGGCTGTGAGTGGTTTTGTATTTGTTAGTGTGACTAATGCGCGTGTGTGCGCCCCTTCAGAGAGTCTGTTTACTCACTGTTTCTGCCCCGGCTCCTCGCTGGACGGGCCCTGCTGGAATGACTTCAGTGACTCGAAGGCCTTCATCAGTTTCTCCATGGTTGCCATTTTATTAGGGAGCGAGTGTGAGGTGGTTGGGGGGGGGGGGGGGGAATATCCTGTGGGGAGGGGGAGCTCGGCAACCTTACTCCACGCCGAGGGATTCGAATCCGAGACACAGTCAGGCAGACAGCCCCACTCAGTGCCGAGCAGTGCGGAGAGACAGGACCGGGCTTGTTCCCACACTAACCGAACCGCCAGCTGTTGCCAAGCCCGGCGTCCACCGCCATCTTGCTGAAGAAATGTCCCACAATTCGTCCACGGCAACCTCACCTAACCCGACGCCGGGTCCTGCCCCGCCCCATCCCCTGATTGACGGCCGCGCCGACCAGTCGGTGTGTGGTCCACCGCCAATTAGATCGCTGAGTTCGACTTAGAGGGCGGGGTTACAAAAAAGGAAAGGCCGCGCACAACAGGGTATGGCCCGCCTTTTAATGATGGACGGCCTTATAGACCAATAAGAAGATGGTTTGTGATCATTTTGATCAATGACGGAGGGGGTTAGGGGCGGAACGGAATGACACACACTTATGCCGCGCCGCCCATTGATTGACAGCTCCGCCGAGCAATGACCTATCGACGGTAAAATAGTGGCTGGGACTCGGCGTGACGTCATAATATGACGTCATAGCTAAAATCCGATTGACGGGTCTAATAACCAATCAACAACCAGAGTTTGTTTTGTAGCCCAATGAAGATCGAGGGTGAGGCAGAACAGGAGGTCCCGCCTGGCTTGCTCGGCCATATTGATTGATGTGCATGTTGTCCAATAAACATCCGCGTTTTGGTATTTTTAGACGTAAGATGGACTCAAGACCAATGAGGATCGTTTGAAGGCGGGATCTCCAAACTCCGAGGGACGTGGCCTCTCACGAACCACCCGCCAGTGGTCTGTTGACCAATAATCAATGGACCAATGATGGGCGCCTGGGGCGGGACGTCACTGCTCCAAGCTAATGAATGATGGACGTGTTGACCAATCAAAGATCACAGCGTCTCCACCGTGGCCAATGAAAAGGAAGATGAGGTGAAAGGCGGCGTGAAAGGAGCAAAGGCGGGAAATAGTCACTTGGTCGGGCAGCTCCTATGGGGAGAGGGATGACTGAGTTCATGGTTCAATACGGGCTCAGTCAGTCCAGATGTGACTGGAAATCCCTGCCCTGGGTAGTTGATCAAGGGTTCCTGCAGCTCAGTTTGCAAAATTTACATGGGCAAGGAATTTCATTGCACCCTGGTGTATATGACAGCGCCGGCGACCCGGGTTCAATTCCGGCCGCTGCCTGTGAGGAGTTTGTGCGTTCTCCCCGTGTCTGCGTGGGTTTCCTCCGGGTGCTCCGGTTCCCTCCCACATTCCAAAGACGTACAGGCTAGGAAGTTGTGGGTGTGCTCTGTTGGCACTGGAAGTGCGGCGACACTTGTGGGCTGCCCCCAGCACACTCGATGCAAAAGATGCATTTCTGTGTGTTTCGATGTACGTGTGACTAATATCGTACCTTGGGGACCTTGCAGCTGTGGTCATTCTCCCTGGAGCAAAGAAGACTTAAAAGTAGATGTGCAAGATCACGATGAGTTTAGATAAACTGAGAAGATGGGAGTTCTTTCCATTAGCAAGTAGTTAAAGGACCAGGGGCCCAGACTGAAAATGTTGGGCAAAGCATAGAGGGAACGTGAGGAAAAGTTTTTGGGGCGGCACGGTAGAGTAGCAGTTAGTGCAACGCTATTACAGTGCCAGCAATCAGGGTTTGATTCCCGCTGCTGTCTGTAAGGAGTTTGTACATTCTCCCATGTCTGCGTGGGTTTCCTCCCACATTCTAAAGACGTTTGGCTAGGTTAACATGGGGTTTAAAATGGGCAGCATGGACTCATTGGGCCAGAAAGGCCTGTTACCATGCTGTAAATAAAAATTTTTTTAAAATTTTAAAATAAATTTAAATTTAGGGTCCTGTAATTTTCTGCCCAGAAGATAATGGAGGCTGGATCATTAACATATATTAAGATGGAGACAGTTAAATATTTGGAAGATTGAGCAATTGAGGCTTGTGGGAAACTAGCCCAGGAGTCAAGACCAGCAGAGATCAGTCATTATCATATTGAAGGGTAGTGCAGGTTTGAGGGGCTGAGTGGCCTACTCCTGCTATTCTCTTGTTAGCCTGACGTTAGTTCCAAGGAAAATGCTGGAATCTATTCTGATGCATAAACTTAGAAAATATGATAGCTAAGAGTCAATGTGAAATTTGGGAATATTTACCAATAGGGAAATCATATTTGACTAATAAGAGTTCTGTGAGGATTATCAACTAGATGGGGGAGGGAGATCAGTGGGTGTCTTGTATTTTGATATTCAGATGGATTTTAATAAGTCCCCCACAAGAGATGGAAGGAAAAGGTTACAGCACATGAAATTGTAGGTAATGTAATAAGTGAAATTTGTAAAGTAATAGTAATAACAACTCAGGAACAGCTTCTTCCCCTCTGCCAATGGTCCATGAAGCCATGAATACTACCTCATTCTTTTTTCACTATTTTTTTTATAGATTTTTGTGTCTTTGCACAGTAATGCTGCCACAAAACAAATTTCACATCATATGTAATAATAAATCTGATTCGGACTCCAGATTAAGAATTGGTTAACAGTAAAATAAGAATAAACAAGTCCCTCAGGTTAGTGGGCTGTGACTGGTGGGACCACAGGCATCAGTACTTGGGCCCCTGCTAATACATAACCTATTTGGCTGACGAGACTAAATTTTATATCTCCAGATTTTTTGATGTAACCAACCTAAATGGGTACATGAGCAGCAATGGGGAGGGCAAAGAGGATTTTGACAAGCTCAGTGGGCAACAGCATGGCAAGTGTGGGAAAACACTTACGAGGGGAACCATATTTGACTAAGAGTTCCGTGAGAATGTGTTTCCTAGAGGAACGGGGAAATGAGTGGGTGTCTTGTCTTTGGATATTCAGAAGGATTTTAATAAAGGTCCCACACAAGAGATTAGAAGACAAGGTACACTACACTTCAGCCGGGGAAAACCAGAAATGCTGAGCATTTTTTTTTAAAAGTGGTGAAAGACTGGGAGGTGTTGATCTCCAAAAGGGACCTGGGTTCCTTGAATGCAAGTCACTGAAAGCTAACATGCAGATGCAACAGGTAAATAGGAAAGTAAATAGTTTGTTGGTCTTTATTGCGGTAGTAAAGTCTTACTGCAGTAATAAAGGGCTTTGATGAGCTTATCTAGAAGAGGGTCAGGAGATCAAAAGGAGGAATTCACCAGACAGGAGGAGAAATGAACTCTGCTAGGCTGGGGTTTAGAACAGCGATACAAAATCCTTCCAGAGCTTGACAAGGTGGAAGCAGGGACAATACTTCCACTGACCAAGGGGCCTGGAACTAGGGACAGGACCAGTCTCAAAATAAAAGGGGAAGCCTTAAATGAGCAGAAATTTCTTCATACAGAATTCTTTACTCAAGAGGGTGTGGAAATGTGTTATCAATTACATTTACAACAGAAAGCAATAGATTTCTGGATGTTGAAGGAATCAAAGACACAGGGGGCAGGGCAGGAAATGGTATCAGAAGAACAAAAAAAAATTAAGGATTTGGTGAATACCAGAGTGGTCTCACAAAACAAGAACATTTTAGACAGATATACGGGAAAGCAGTACTGAATATACTGTAAGGAGATGGAGAATACGTGCAAGTGAATTGATAATCTAAGGACGAGATCTAGAAAGAAATTGGATTTCCAGGACTGCAAGACTTCACAGATTATCTGTTTTAACATATAATCTGTTCAAACAGTGCTGTTGGAGTTCTTTTTAAAAATCAGATGTAACATTCAACCCAGGCAATTTCTACTCTTCCAGGTGGATGCACAAGTTTCTAGATCAATATCTGAAGAATATCAACTTTCCTCCCCAGTGCTCATTTCAAAATTTGCTCACTAACCCTGGGCTTCATTGGTAAATTGAACCCAAGATACTCATGTTAAGATGGTGGTGAGCCATCTTATTGAACAACAGTCCAATGGTGACTGGTGCCGGAGAGTTGCCCTGATGGATAGCCAGCACAGATATGATGGGCTGAATGGTCTCCTCCTGTGATGAAACCATTCTAAAAGTTAGGCCCATCAGGATTGATTAGCAGACATGGAGGGAAAAATAAAGTTAGAAGTTCGGAACCCACTTCTGCAAGTGCATGGGGAAAGGGAGTGATATGGAATTGGGTCCCAGATCAACCATATCCTCACAGAATGGTGGAATGGGCTCCAAAGGAATGCATCGCCCACTCCTGTTTTAAACTCAACAGATCTCACACACATACTTGCTATTTCAGCAATGAAAGTAGATGAAGGAGGCACAATTTTAAACTCCACAAGAGGCCGATCTGTGGCTAATGTCAGGAGGTCTCTCAACAGGCTTGGGATGAACAGTTAATGGAAATTATTCAAGGAGCTGCTGGAGAGGACAGGACAACCATAGATTCATCTTGATGGATGAAGCAGCTGGGATCAGACCACTTTCCCAACCTCTGTGTTTCATCTGAGTGTATGAAAATGGCAAATCTCATGAATTCCAGAAAGCCCAGAGCTAATAAGCTAAGGCACCATTATGGGGATGCTTCATTCAACTTGAGACCAAGGAGATGTATACAAATGGCAGTATTTATTAATTTAAAACGTTCCAACATAAAAACATTGGGTAAGAACCTATCAAGATTCCTAGTTTAGAATGGATATACACACCAAATTTTTTAAAAAAAGAAACAAGACTTATATTAGCACGAAACCAGTCATCAGATGTAATGGAATCAGAGCTGTTCAACATGATTCTAGTATTCAGACGAAGAAGCCTTATCACAGATACAATATACAACATGCTCGTTTTAAATACAACTGGAGAATCTTTAATGAGAACAGGCAACATCTAAAAAGTGAAATGGCACTTAGTGCAAGACACAAACCACAGAAGTCAATATTTTTTGAATAGAGAGGTCATTAAATTAAATCTTTCACAGCTTTTAGAAAATGAATCATAGGTAAAATACCCAACACAAAAAGAAAATATAGTTCTTTTAAAAAAATGGTTTGGTACAGATGAATCTGACATTGTCAGAACTTCACGTTTTTGTTAAGGTAATATGGGAATGTTTCCATTGATTTACGAGGTTACGAAGCTTTCAGTGTACTGCCAAGAACAATGGTTCACATCGGTCAAATAAGCCACAGTTTTAAAATTGCACGGCGGTCCAGGATTCTCAATTGACATTAATGTGACTCAGCCCACTTCCAGAATCAAGCTAAGTTTATTAATGGTCATTTATATTTACATGGGACAGATTACCAGTGGGAAAAGCAGGGGTGTCACATTCTATCAGATTGGAAAGAGGTATTGAATCTACCAGATGCAGTTTGTCATGGCATCGCCTTGCATTATTTGGTGCTTTGGAGGTTAAATGTGTCCCATTTCTGACCACACCATGAACCACTGGCCTTGGTTATGATCCACTTCAATGATTAGCAATAGGCCCATAAGCACAGCAGAGGTCCAATTCCAACAAGATGAAAAAAAAAGCAAGCGCAGACTAGATCCCCACTATTTGCACTTGAGGTGGAGTTTAACTGCACACACAGTGCATTTCCAGGCCACAAACACACTCAAGTACACATCCTCTCAAGGGCATATGTACACATTGATAGAGACATTCACGCGCACGCACACGTATTTACAGACACACACACACACCCCCACAACACAGCACGCATTGGCATCCCGAGAGCAACTGCTACTGTGCACAGGCCCACTCCATACTAAATAAAATCCAGCTGAATGTCACGAGTTGCAAATAGCACACATTTACATTGCTGTGCTTTTTCTGTTTTTAAAAAAATAATTAAAAATAAACTTTTAAATAGATAATTCACAAAGTCATTCCTGTTAAAATTAACATACGCATTCAAGTGGAACTTAATATATGGCTTTTTGTACAACTTTAGTTAAAATATACATCTAAGACATAATTCAAATATAAATGTACAAAATATGTAAACTCATACAGCAGTTTTTTTTGTCGAAATATAATACATTTTAATACATGTTCCCAGTTTAACCTGAAATCTATCAGTTTCTTTTTTTTCAGGATAATCTACATTTGGCTCATTAACTACAGGATTTTTGCAGGGTCGTCATCTTCATCACTGAAGCTACTTTTGAAACACATCTGCAACAAAAGGAGGGCAAATGAGTCAAGGCAGACAGACAAGCTTCACAGTTGCACCAGACAGAATTTGATTCTGTATCACATGAGGAGCTACAATGGGCGATTGTTTAAAAACTTAGGGAGAGAGAGGTTTAAGGAGAGATGGAAACAATTTAGAGTTTAGGGATTTACATACTACCAGGGATTAGAGGGTATATGACAAAAACAGGGCAAAAGGCAGAATAACGCAGGACAGAACTGCCCAACTGGTCCATGCCCACCACAGCTTTCTCTCTGCCTGCATTCGGCCCATAACCCTCCAAGCCCCTATCCAAATGCCTCGTAAATATTGCAATTGTATCCGCCTCGATCACTTCCTCTGGCAGCTCATTCCAGGTACTCACTACCGTCTGTGGAAAGAAGTCAACTCCCAGGTCTGAAGTCTCTCCCTTCTGATCTTGTATCCATGCCCTCTAGTTTTGGGCTCCTCAACCCTGGGGAAAAGACTGTGACCGCCCACCTTATCCATACCCCTCATTCTCCCATGCTCCAAGGAATAACGAACCAGCTTGGCCAACCTCTCCCGATAACACAAGCCCTCCAGTCCAGGCAGCATCCTTGCAAGTCTCTTCTGCACCCTCTCCCTATAAACATAGTGACCAAAACTGTACACAATATGCAGCTTCAGGAACAGAGGAAATGCCAAGAAACTTGAGGGGAAAGTGACATGGAAAGGGGTGGAATCCATTAAGCAATGGAGAATAGCTCACCTCTCGCCTGCAGAGTCTGTACCACACGCCTCGCTTGGGAGGTGGCTCAGGCTTGTTATTGTCCAGGTCCGGTGATAATGTCCCATCACTCCCATAGGTATTCACTTCTTTAAAACATTCTGTGTCAATCATCTGCAGGACAATTACAAAACCAGTTCAATGGGAAATGGAGACACGAGACAGCAGGTACTGGAACCTGGAGCAACAAACAATCTACTGGAGGAATTCAGCGGGTCGAGCAGCATGTGTGGTGGGGAGGGGGGAAAACGGTATGGGGAGAGGAATTGTCGACGTTTTGGTTTGAAACCCTGATGCAGGGTTCTAAAACGTCAACAATTCCTTTCCCCTCCCACAGATACAAGCCTGAGGGCACATACCACCAGACTTAAGGACAGCTTCTACCCCACTGTGATAAGACTATTGAATGGTTCCCTTATACGACAGAGATGGACCCTGATCTCACGATCTACCTTGTGACCTTACACCTTATTGCACTGCACTTTCTCTGTAGCTGTGACACTTTACTCTGTACTGTTGTGGTTTTAAGTGTACTACATCAATGCACTGTACTAACCCAATGTAACTGCACCGTGTAATGAATTGACCTGTACGATCGGTATGCAAGACAAGTTTTTCCACTGTACCTCGGTACAAGTGACAATAATAAACCAATACCAGATGCTGCTCGACCTGCTGAGTTCCTCCAGCAGATTGTTTGTCGGGAAGTGAACATTGCTGGCATTTATTGCCCTGAGCTGAGATCTTACTAAACTAGCAGAGCCTAGATTCATCAACCAATGAAAAATAAAATCAGCTTTTGACATCAGTTCATAGCTATGCATCAAGAATTGAACTCTGCTTTCTAAAAACACCAGCTGAGGTCCAGCTGGAGTACTTTTCTCGATTCTGGACACCACCCTCTTGGACAGAGGTAAAGGCTTTTGCAGAGAATAGATCGCAAGTTTATGGAGAGGCTGGAGCAGCTTAGACCGGTCTCCTCGGAATAGGAGAAATGTTAGACCTTTTTCCACACAGAGGGTGGTCAGTATATGGAACAAGCTGCCAGACGAGGCAGGTACAGCAACAACATTTGAAAGGCATTTGGATAGAAAATGTTTGGAGGGATATGGGCCAAACGTGGGCAAATGGGACGAGCTTAGAGGGACATCTTGGTCAGCATGGACGAATTGGACCAAAGGGCCTGTTTCCTTGTGTATTACTCTGTCAAAAACCATCGATTGTTTAGAAAGAGGGAATAAAGAGTAAACATCCTGTTGGCTGGTGGGATAATAACCAGAGGTGATGGTTTTAAAGATGATCGGCAAAAAGTGTAGAGGCAATATGAGGAAAAACTTTATACAATAGGATAGTGGAAATACCTTTAGCAAGAGGATTGGATAATACTTGAAAAAGAAACTGAAGAGATATGGGGAAAGAGCAGGAGAGTGGAACTGACCATTGCCCTTCTAAAAGGGCTGGTGCAGATTCACTGGGTCAAGGGAACTCCTCCTGTGCTTGTACCACTGTGCAAACTTTCTGACAACCGGCTTGGCTGTTATAAGACTATTGAACAGTCCCCTAATACAAGATAGACTCTTGACCTCACAATCTACCTCATCATGACCTTGCACCTTATTGTCAGCCTGCACTGCACTCTGTAACTGCAACACTTTATTCTGCATTCTATTATTGCTTTTCCCTTGTACTGCCTCAATGCACTGTTGTGATGAAATCATTTGTGCAGATGACATGCAAAACAAAAGTTTTTCACTGTACCTCGGTACATGTGACAATAATAAACCAATTTACTAATTAAAATAATTACCGATTTAAATTATTACCAGTAATAAACCAACTTAAATTACTAATTTAAATTAAACAAACTAACAACAAACCTCAGATGTTTTAAGCTGGCTGACATGTGTCTGCATCAGTATAACTTACCTCATTTTGCCAAGGAATAGAGACGCTGCCAGTGACAAACTTGGAGTAAAAGTCATCGTCTGTCGGATCCAGGTTCACCCCTTTGACTGTGGAGAACTGCTCGATGTCCAAGACGTCTTTACAATACACTGCTCTGGGCTGGAAAGCAAACAAAGATAGTTTCTGCAGCACCTTCCACCTATGCAGCTGCAGTATTTTTAAGTGGGTTCATTGCTTTTGTGTAGGAATAAGCCTATAAAAATCCTTGAGATATGCAACAATGATACATTTACAAGGAAGCAAAATGGAAAAGGCTTGTACAGAGTGTGCATAACGGCATGAATCAGCTGAACAGAGTGGCCTGTTTCTCTCAATGTGGAACTCGATGCAGCAATCTTTTTTTAATCATGTTGTTTGAGTCAACTGTGGTTTCATCAATATCACTCTCGCCTAGAGCAGAAGACCACAGATTGAGTACAAGAGTCTAGACTGATACTGCAGTGGAGAACCAGGGTAGTGTTGCATTGTCAGAATAGTGTCTGTTGGACGAAATGTAAAGGCCTCAAGTATCAGGTGGACATCATGGTTCCCATGGAACTATTTCAAAGTTGTCAGGACTGATAGTTATCCCTCAATAATTCCAAAACATTCCAGCCATTCTTGCATTGCTGTTTGTAGGAGCTTGCTGTGCACAGCTCAGCTGCCAAATTTCCTGCATTATAACAGTATTATAACATTATAACTGCATTATAACATTCTTCAAAAGTACTTGTTGGCTGTGAAGTCTTTTGGAGCATTCTGAAAAGGACGTGAAACACAATATACAAATGCAGTCTCTCTCTGGATAAATACTGGCTGGGACTCTGGGACAAACTCCCCTCTTCTCTTCAAAATAGTGGCTGAGGGATGATTGAGATTGAACTGAAGGTCAGAAGTTGGGAGTGTGAATGGTACCCCTGTGACCCTATGGGTTTCCTCCAAGTGCTTTCACCTCCCAGACACATGGATTGATAGGTTAATTGGCTGCTGTAAATTGCCCCTCATGTGGGTGACTGGTAGAATCTGTGGGGAGTTGATGGGAATGTGGGGAGAATAAAAATGGGATTAATGTAGGATTAGTGTAAATGGGTCAACTATCGATGGTCAGCATGGAATCAGTGGGCTGAAGGGCCTGCTTTCATGTTGTATCTCTCTATAACTATAGGAAGATCTTAACTATAGGAAGGATATCAGTAAGATTGAAAGAGTGTACAGAAGATTCACTAGAATGTTGCCGGATCTTCAGGAGTTGAGTTACAGGGAAAGATTGAACAGGTTAGGACTTTATTCCTTGGATCGTAGAAGAATGAGGGGAGATTTGATAGAGATTTACAAAATTATGAGGGGTATAGACAAAGTAAATGTAAATAGGCTCTTTCCACCTAGATTAGGAGAGATAAGAACGAGAGGACATGGCTTTAGGGTGAAAGGGGAAGGGTTTGGGGGAACTTCTTCAC
>JAUZTB010000117.1:5631629-5642283 GCA_034780895.1 Rhynchobatus australiae | reverse complement strand
CCCAGCTGGACTTGGTGTGTGTGATTTGGTAGGTTAATGACCAGTGAGCCATTAATTATTGGCCCTGTTGGCTGTTATCACAATGCTCAAATTGGGTTACTCTTGAGTATGATTGGAGGGTATGGAATGAGAGATATTTAACAGCAGATATACTCAACATCCAGCTCTTGATTGATATAACTGTTCTGGGTGGGAAGAGTAAAGTCACAAGGAAAACCATTTTAATTTGGAAGTGAGAATTAAATTCTTGCAGGATTCTCCTTCTCTCCCATTTACTACCACTTTTCAGGTTCAAGCTTAACGCTAGAGAGTTCAAAACCCACTGTGGAAGCTGGGGAATTTAACTTAAGGAACAGCGGTGATGGTGACCCTGAAACTACAAGATTGTCATAAATGCCTCTTCAGGGGAAGAAATCTGCTCTTAAGACAATCTGACCAATCCAGGACTCCAGATTTTTGATGCTCTTAACTTATTCTGTTCAGAGGTGATTCTAGATGAATCTTAAATGCTGGCCTTAACAGCAAAGCCAAAATTTTGATTTAAAAATGAGCTGTTCATGACATAGATTGTCACTCCAAGGACAAGTGAGAGTGTTCCACTGTCACCTTCCTCCACTCCCATAGTCACCAACCTCCATCCGTAAGTGTTGGCTTTGCCTTCAGCTGCCTACGTGCTGGAACTTCTCTTTTGTCTTCAATATCAATCTCTTTAACTGCTTAAGAATACCTGACATGTACAGTCTGTACATTTGGGAGACCGGTGGTATGCATTTGCTGGCTGCTTGCAGGGCTGCAGGCACCTTCTGCTGGGTGGGAACTTGGCTCATGGACACATTTCTGACTTGCGAACCGTTCAGGTTACAGACAGTTCACAGGAGCAGAACCCTGCCGTAACCTGGGGACGACCTGTACAACAGTTTTACAGGAAAGCCCCGGAGGCTACAGAAGTACATTTTCAAGTGAAAATATAGAATAGTCTTTGGCCATTTTACTTTAACCCATCAGGACCTCCTGTAAGCATATTCATATTCAATGAAATGTTCACTTGCAAACAGTCGATCTGTTAAGGTGGTATTCTTTATTGTTTTTTTTTGTGCTATCCTGAAATCGTGTGTATTTTGTACTGAATTGCAAGTAAACATATCCATTTTACTTTACACACAAGATGGCTGCCTTCAGGAGCGAGAGGGTGGCCATCCTACCTCAGCGAGAGCTATTGGTCCTTCCTCCCCACCAGTCACAGCACAAAAGTGTACTTAATAATTCCAACACATTTCCCTTCCTAGTAGTCTATTTCATGAAAAAACTGCAGGAGCAACATATTACAGATACTGAGTCTGAATTAAAAAAAAACAGAATACTCTAACATCTGTGGAAAGAACAGCATAACTTTTTTTTAAAAGCTAACCTCAATGTCCTGTTTGCAGTCCTAAATTTAATCTCATCTTTTGTGTCCTTAACTAGCAACTTCCAACCTGTATCCCCAGTGTCCTTTTTTAGCTCATTTCCACTTGTTTAACCCATTCCCTGGTTGCGTCCGCCTGTTTTGTATCTTCTTGTATCAAACCCCTTCTGTTGGCATAGTTTAAACATGATTAATTCTAGGATTGTGGGAGAATGAAAAAGTGGGGTTTTTCAGTGCAAATGCTGAGACAAGATTAATAAGGTGAACACACGTATCTTGGTAGCATAGCGCTTGTACTCTGTACTACAATTCTAGGAATGGAGCCTCAGGAATCTGGCCCAGGGGGAAGGCAGTGGCTCTTGCACCCAAGTTGATATCGCAGTCCACAATGAAGACCCAGAGTAACACCTTCAGGAGCCCAGGGAAATTGCATTACACGTGTAGCGAAAATCCTTATGCCAGTACTAATCAGGTAAATGGAAGTGGGAACATCCAAAAAAGACTGGTGGGGAGCCACTTTATCCTGCCTGTTTTCTGGACACTGCATGCTCATTGGAATAACAGACTAGAAGTCAGAAAATGGAACAGATCTCTGTATTCCTAGGTTCTAATAATTTCAGACTTCAATTTCAGCCTCAACTCTAATAAAGGAGCGCTGGTCCTGATGCAGAGGTTTGACCCAAAACATTGACAATTCCTTTTCCCTCCACTAACGCTGCTTGACCCACCAAGTTCCTCCAGCAGACTGCTACTCACTCTAATAAATCACAAGGTTAAATCCAGAACCAGTTCCCCCTTAGCCCACAGCCATTCGTTGTAAATGCAGCAAAGGTGTGGCAATGGATGGCTGATGGTGTCAACATACAACCCGAGAAGAAACAGCCAGCAATGAAAAGAAGATGAAGAGAAGAAACAGCTTGTACTGTGCTGTAGTGTTTTATGTTCTATGAGTATGGCTACTTCCTTGAATAAACTAAACATTACTCTATTGTGGGGTTTAAAGAAAGGATTTTATTTAAGTAACTCCAAAAATGTTACAATGAAACTTAAAAAAAATTAGATATGATTTTTTTGTAAGTAATAAATTTTTTAACTTCATGTAGTCATACAAAGAATTGAAAATGTAGAATAAAAATCAAAGTTTAGAAATGTTCTGTATGTGTAGAGAATAACTAACTAAAATGAGAAGTTAAACATGAATAGGTGGCATTATTATCTGACAATTGTAACCAATTAACAGAAAACTTAAAATTGCTTAGAATACAGAAGTTATACAAGGGTAAAATACAAGCGTAAAGCCAGTGATGCCATGCAGTCCTTATTACACACCTCATCTGCAAATTATATTCTTGCTTTTATTTTTGCCGCCATTTCCACCATGGCCCTAACTCAACCCACCAGCAGACTTACTCTGAAAGGGGAGTGCAGCAGCTAGACATCAACACAGTGACGGTCTCGTCACTTTTCCAGCATGCTACAAATGTAACACGATACCCAAACCAAGACCTCCTGTGGGACTGGAGGAATTTCGACCAAAGACCGCAAGCAATGCTGCCTGTAACTAATAGGGTTGAGGATGGTTTTGGTGAGGTGTTATTTATATAAACTGATGTCGCACAAGTAGATGCTGTAGAATTCCATCAATCCCATTTAAAATAAACAACGTTAAGGAGTCTCTCTATTTATCCAAGTGACTTGGTTAATTAGAATCCAAGTTCAGGGGTCGATGAGAGAAGGTCTTTGATCACCACGGGGAACCATGATATTCTGATGTTGGAGCAGATGGGAGAGGGCTGAGTTTAGCAGAAACTTGCTCCACTTCCTGATCGAATCATTATGGATGGGGATGTGGGGGAGGGTCATACAACATAGTTCATACATCAAAGAATACTGGTGATGGGATGACACATTACAAGCAGCTCTGCCCACTGCCTAACTAGAAAGGACACCTTAACTGAAGTATATGGACTGCAGGATTTGCAATTGATGTTCCTCCATTAGTAAAGGTGAAGGGCCCTGGCTCAGAGTGAAAATGTATCAGCTCCCTTCTATTCAACTCCTCCAATAACTCGTAGCAGTAACCCTTTGGTTGCTGAATAAGTTGTTCTTCAATACTACGTATGAACAAAAAAAGGACAAAATGCTGGCCATTTCACAGAATTTCTACTTAAACAAAACATCCTTTAAATGCCACATTTATCTATGCAAACAATCACTGAACTTCAAAGTAATAAAGCCGGAGGGCTCTTATGTGATGAAGCACTATACAAATCCAAGTAACTTAGTTCATGCCAGATTCCAGTATAAAAACACAACTTTTCCATCACTGTAATCTAAAACAGTATTTCACAAACAGAAGAGTATCAGACAATTGATGTGGTGACAAAATGTGGGAAAATGAGTCACCAGATTCCAATAGCTTTATGCTCTTGAACGAGTGGCTGAGGGACACACAGCAGCAGTACTAGTCAGAGCACCCAAAGGAAACTTGTGCATTCCAGGATAGAACCTGCTTGCATGCAACAGGCTGCAGCAATAAGTTTCCTTAAGAGTTTGTGTTTGCACAAATAGAAGGGAAGCCTGCCTTAAAGTGAAAAGAACAATAATCATGATTCAGCAATACTCAGACCATTTCTCATTTTATAAAGTTAGCAACTCATGATCCGTGCCAATCTACATACCACATGTAATAATCTTCCTTTAAACATTGCTGGCTAAAAAGGTGTGCAGCATCACAATTGGCTGGTATTCAACAGTCATGCACAGGATGTCTCTCATACACGTGTTAAAATGTTGGTCTCTACTATAACATTTGCATATTACAACAAAGCAATTAATTCATCATTACAACATAATCTCATTATAAAGGCTTCCTCTGGTTTCATTGTTCTAATTCTATCCCAAAGTGGTAAACCATGCTGAGATTAAACACTTGGTGGGTTGCACCTACTGCACTGAAAGAATTAGCACCTCTGTTTTGTGTCAAAAATGTCCTGTTACTTTCAAGATCATTTGAGCTATACTAGACATTTCTTTGCATTTTGTTACATGGATGTTTTTATTAAGATATAACACTAGACGATACAACCTTGTACATTCTAGAAATGAATTAGAATTGAGGACATTGTGCCTTTCCTGCTTTAAAAAAAGGCCTTTTCTTTAGGATTCACTTTTCTTCTTATTCTTCTTCAGGAAGGAAGGGGTGCGGAACTTTTTCTTCTTCTTTGAAGGTGACTTGCTGGGAGACTCGTCGCTGGCTGCGTCAGTCACCTCCTCAACCGGTGACGATGGCACCTGCTCAGGAGGTGGTGGGGAGGGCACTTCTTGCCGCTCAGCTGTGGTCAGCTCTTCAAGCTTCCTACTCAGGTCTTTGCTTGGGCTGTCCGACTCCTCCTTCCCAGGAATCTGGACGGTCAGTGGTTCTGAGGGCTCATCAGGGGCGAGTTCAGGCAGGGACTGTTGGAAAGTTGCAGCACTGTCATCCTTGCATGTCTGTTCCACTTGCAATTCTGAAGAATTTATAGAAGAGGACAAGATAAGTGTGCGAGTATAAATTTTGGTGACAGAATCTGTGTCCTTGCTGCAAATTTTTTTTTACAAACAGGATATCAAATGGTCAATTCCAAAAAGACTGAAGCTTTTGTTTCTTTTAGAACCCAGCTATTCTCTATGTCTTTGAAGCTATTATGTAATTATTCCAATATTTTTCCCAGCCAGCTTCTCAAAGATCTGGAGTCCAAAGTATGGACCTACATCAAGTCACCCATAGCTCTATGCTCTTTAACAGACACTGCCTCCCAGTCCAGAAGCACCTCAAATTCAAAATTCTCATTCTTGAGCTTAAGGCAGTTCATGGTCACCTCTCCCCACAACCCTTGTCCATTTCCAACTTCCTTCATGCCACCACTGTTGGCCATCCTTACATCTGTCTAGACCAAGCTCTGGAATTTTCTCACCAAACCTTCCCATCTGCCTCTCTTCCTTTCAATCACTCCTTGTAGCTCAACTAGTTTTTTGTCACACATCCCAATATCTGTATTGGATTGGTGGCATATTTTATCTCATTATGATCCTTCACAGGTCCAGTTTACCAGATTAAAAGACAAAGTTAAATGTTCAATGTTGCTCTATGTTGGGCAGTGTTGCATTAAAGACTTCTGTGCAAAGGCTTTGCAATAGTTCAAAATCTGCAAGTTTTGTGTGTTCACATTAGTGGATATAAAATATGGGTCTTCCCTTCCCGGGAAGAAACACCCAGTTTCCATTTATTGGCACCATAAGCAGAGTGTAATATCGCTGTTTGGACAACAGCAAGCTTAACTATTAACATGGCCCTGGTATCATCACTTTAATACACCTGCTCAGTTACTCACCTTTACCATATAACCCAATCTTGAGCAAGTGAAAAATTATCACTTAATAACTAAAGACTTTGGTTAGACCACACAAGCACTGTGAATGGAACTGATGAAGAGCCAAAAAAAATCCCTGAATTGTTAGCTTGTTTCTCCATCCAAGATGTTGCCCAACTTGACGAGTCCATTTTGTTGCAAATTACTGCCACTTGCACTATTTGGTTTTTATAAATTTTCCATGGTATGAGGTGAACCCGGTGAAGTTTAGATTAGGATTAGATACAGGATAAGTAGCAGAACCACAATACCCTTGCAGGAGATAAGCAATTCCACAGCCAACAGATCAGATCAAAGCTCTGGTCCTGCAGCATCCAGTTGCGAATTGGAGAAGACTCTGAGTATGCTGGCCTTAAACAATGGTACAGTCTGACACACACCCATACAAAAGAAAGTCTGAAGCGTTTGTAACCATCTTCAGCCAGACGTTCTGAATGAATCCACTGGTCTCCTTCCAAGATTTATGCTAGCACTCTTCAGCCAATTGATTTATGGTATTCATGGTGAGAAACAACTGACTACACCGAAGGTGACAGAGGCTCTAACAATATCTTGACTGTAGTGCTGCACTCCAGATATGGCCTGTGGCACATATACACCGTGGCCAATTTGTTCACTCAGAGCTGTACCACACAAAAATGGACCCTTCAGCCCACTACATCTGCAATGACTATTTTGCCCATTTACACTAACTCCATTTCCGCCCCCCCATTAAAACTGTATCTTTCTATGTCTTGCATGTGCCTGTCTAAATGCCTCTTGAACAGAGAAATTGTATCTGGTTCCACTACCACCTCTGTCAGTGCATTCCAGATATTAACCACTCTTAAAAAAAACTTTCCCCTCAGATCCCCTTTAAAACTCCTTCCTCTCACCTTAACCCTATGATCTATTGTTTTTCATACCCTTTAACATGGGGGAAAAAGGATTTGACTATCAAACATATTATTAATGTTATATACAAGAGCCCCTCCCCCCAGGTTACAGAGGACCTGACATACAGAAATATGACTTCATACAAATTCTCCCATAAATTTTTGAAGGATTTTTCAAGATGGGCAAGTTAGTTATAGAAATGCAAACACCTGCAATTATGAAATGGGGGTAGCTAATTCAAAAGACACCAAGTCTTCAAAAACTGAGTACATTAAACCTTCCTGCAGTAATCAAACAGAAACCATTGTCTGTTAAAAATTCAGGCTGCCGGTTCAGAGCGGGAGGCTATTTAATTGATTTGCTTTGGAAATTGACCAGGTAATCTCTTCTGTCGTAATTTCTAACTTACTTTATCAATGTAACATCTATTGATACTTTAAGGCCAATGAAACCTGCCATCAGATGTTGGACACACTGATTCTGTACCACTGTAACTACACGGGAAGACAATAAATAAATGTTCATGTTAATTAACCCTCATTGAAATTGTTAGTTTCTGACTTAAGGGGAAAAAAATTGGATTACAGACAGTTCTCAGGAGCAGAATGCTTACTTAGCTCAGGGGCTGCCTGTACTTCTATCAGGTCACTGCTCAGCCTCAGTTATTCCAGGGAAAACAAGCCCAGCCTATCTAGTCTCTCTTATAAATAAAGTCCTCCAATCCAGGCACCATCCTGGTGACTCTCCTCTGCACTCTCTCCAAGTGCAATCACATCCTTCCTATAGTGTGGTGATTAGAACTGTGCGCAATACTCTAGATGGTGTCTCATCAGTGTTTTGTAAAGTTGCAATAAGTGTCTCAACTCTTATATTCTATGAAGGCAAACATGCCATATGCCTCTTCACCACCCTATTCACCTGTGTTTCCACTTTAAAGGAACAATGGACTTAGACCCTTAGGTCTCTCTATTCATCAACATTCCTTAGGACCTTACCATTTACTGTATATGTGCTACCCTCTATTTGACTTCACCAAAATGCATTACCTTGCACTTATTGGGATTAAATTCCATCTTCAAATGCTTCCCCCAACTTTCCATCTGATCTATATCCCACTGTAGCCTTAGACTTGCGATTCACACCATCACTTTTCACGTCATCTGCAAACCAACTAAGGATTCCTCCTACATTCACATCCAAGTTGATAACATATATTACAAATAGCAAAGGTCCCAGCACCAATCCCTGTGTTATACCACTTGACACAAATTTCCAATCAGTAAAACATCCTTCCACCACTAACCTCTGATTCCCATCAACAAGCCAATTTTGGATTCAATTAGCCAGTGTTCCTAGGATCCCATAAGCCTTCACCTTCTGGGCCAGCCTACCATGCAGGACCTTGTCAAATGCCTTACTAAAGGCCATGTAGACAACATCTACTGTCTTGCCTGCCTGTGTTACCTCTCCAAAAAAACAATTAAATTAGCGAAGCAGGATTTCTCCTGCACAAGGCCATGCTGACTATCCTGATCATTTCCTGAATTTCCATAGCAACCTGGAATAGATCTCATTAGGCTCTGAACATAAAACATTACAGCACAGTCCAGGCCCTTCAGCCCACAATGTTGTGCCAACATTTTATCCTACTCTAAGATCTATCTAACCTTTCCCTCCCACACAGCCCCCCATTTGTCTATCATTCATGTGTCTATCTAAGAGTCTCTTAAATGTCCCTAATGTATCTGCCCCCACAACCCCTGCTGGCTGTGCGTTCCACGCACCCACCACTCTCTGTGTAAAAACTTACCCCTGACATCCCCCTTATACCTTCCTCCAATCACCTTAAAATTACGTCTACTTCTACTGCATTGTCTCTGTATCTCTAACACTTCATTCTGCATTCTGTTATTGTTTTATCTTGTACTACCTTAATGCACTGTGTGATGAATTGATCTGTATGAACGGTATGCAAGACCTCAGTAGATGTGACAATAATAAACCAGTTCTAATTCAAGGTCAGCTTACACGGTATTCAAGAGTCCAACACTTTTCCACTTTGCCATGGGTCTGAAGTCACATAGAGACTAAACTAAGAAAGGATAGCAGAGTTGCTTTCTAGAAGTGAAGCTGGTGGGTTTTCACAATGACCTGGTAGTTTAGTGGTCACCTAGTTACTTTAGAGTTCCAGAGTCACAGTGTCAAAAAGACCCTTTGCCCATTGTCCACACCAATCATCAACCATCCATTTACGCCAATCCTGCACTAATCATATTTGTACTCTGCCCAGATTCCCATCAACTCATCCCAGACTCTCTCACTCATCTACATTCTATGGGAAATTTATGCTGGCCAACTAACCTCCCAATCCATACACTTTTGGGATGTGGGAGGAAACCGGAGCATCCAGAGGAAACCCCAATGGTCATAGGGAGAACATGCAAACTCTCCACAGACAGCATCAGGAGTCAGGGTTGAACCAGGCTCACTGGAGCAGTGAGGCAGCTCCTCCATTAGCTGTGCCACTGTGCCACTACTTTTCAGGGTCATTAGATCAGACACAGAATGCCTCATCCAGTAGTGTACTCACTGTCCCACTGTACACAACAATGCACTATCAACCAGCTCAACATACTATCAACCATTGCAAACTTCAATCAAGGGAGGGACAACATCGGTTTTTGATTTGCTATGAATCTTTTTTGCACTATCGCACAAAGGCAAGATCATGATGTTTTAAAGTGGGGTGTTATTAACAGCATGTTATGTGAAAGTGCTGCTTGAAGCAATTGACACACTTACAGAAAGTACAGGCCAAGTTCTCATTACAGACAAATAAATAATACAGAAAGATAAATATATACAATTGCAATGTTACTAAATAAAAATATACTAAACCTTGAAACAAATTCAAGCAACCAATGACAGCCAGGTGCCAACAAAATTAAATGAATACTTCACAAATAGCAACCTCAATAATACAATTTAATGAATAGCATCATGGTAAGTTTACCCGGTATGCCTCAAATATTTATTTATAAAAACACTACGTATTTAGCCATTTATGCTTAGAAAGCATTTAGAACAGCAGAAATCTTAGGATATAATTGGTCTGTAGAAATAGAATAATTATCACTATGTAATAACTCTCCAGCCTCTTTTACATCTTTGTTGGGTTATCTTGAACTTGCTCTTACTTTGTTATTTTCTTAATTTTTATATCATTCTTCTGATGCCACATTTTGACACCTTCAAAACTCTGGGCCCTATTACTGTTGTGTTAGAGTATCACAATACTACTTCTAGTTTAGGTGTTGTGTGAGGCTTAGATGTTGGACTAGATGCTCTCAGGAACTCTCTTGAGCTTCAAAATTGTCCCATTATAATATTCCCTCTGCCCCAGGGATCAGAATATAATGCCTAATTCTGTTATGTACAGACCAAACTAGCAAACGGTACCAGAATGTCACCCTCGGTGTTTGTGCTCAAGTCATCTGAACTTAGCCTTGAAGCGCAAACTCTGACTCAGAGATAAAGTGCCACTAATTGAGCATATCAAGCTCCCATAGTCAGCAGTGTATCTGTTTCAGGTCTTGGTTATGGGATAAATATTGGCTGGTGCACTGGGAGAATTCTCCTGTTTCCTTTTTGGAAGGCCATGGGATCTTTTAAACACCTGAGATTTGGTTTCATGTCTCATGCACGGGACATCACCTCCAACAGTCCAGCCAAGGGCTCAGCCTCAGAATAAAGGGACGTCCACTTAGAACTGAGATGAGGAGGAACTTCTTCAGCCAGAGGGTGGTGAATCTGTGGAATTCATTGCCATGGAGGGCTGTGGATGCCAAGTCACAGGGTGTATTTATGGCAGAGCTTGATAGGTTCTTGATTGGTAAGGGATTTATGGGTTATGGGGAGAAGGCCGGAGAATGGGGTTGAAAAAAAGTCAGTCGTGATTTAA
>JAUZTB010000117.1:5494126-5504763 GCA_034780895.1 Rhynchobatus australiae | reverse complement strand
CAACCTAAAGAAGTGAATAAATCAGGTGATAAGACACTAGACTAAACTTTAGTGCACAAAAACCTTTGCTAGTCCCATATTTACATGCTTTAAAAATGGGTATCTGGAGGAGAAACTGTATTGCATGTCCACTTGCAAATTTTTGATGCATTTTGGTGAGGGAAAGGGAATCAGAATGCACGAGGGGAGAGAAAGTAAAAATCACATTCACAATGAACAAGGAATATACTAGGTCTGGGTGAAACCTTATCTCTATATATTAGGAAGGAAGCCTCTAGACTACCTCACACACACATCCCCTATATAAATAAACAAGATTTCCCCCTCAGATTTCCTTCCACCTCGCACGAAATTGTCTACAGAATAAATGCAAATCAAAAAGTAGTCAGGATATAGCAAGATACTGTCTGCAAAGCTACTAGAAGTTTAAGTATTAATAAAATAAAACAAAACAAATCAGGAATTAAGAAAAAAGCTTTGGATATACTTATACAATCACTGCTTTCTGGAATTAGCATAGTCTAATGCAGTCAAAATTTTCAAACTTGGAACCATTTGTCTTTAAAACTAATAACTTCACAAAAGGTATAAAACGTATCACCTCTCAAGCCTACTCTACCATTTAATAAGAACAGCAACAGAAGAATACAAGAAATAGCAGTAAAAGGACATTTGGTGCCTTATGCCTGCTCCAACATTGAACAAGATCATGGCTGATCATTTACCAGAGCGCCACTTACCTACACTAGCTCTACATTCTTGAGCATCTAAAATTTCTTGATCTGTCTTGAATATACAAATGTCATAGCTGATCCTGTAGCTCTGCTTTCCTAACTTATCTCTTAGTCTCCAAAAATTGATCAGAGCCTGGAATTTGTCATTTCAGTCATAAAATGGTTGACCCCTAGTTCTTTAACTAAAGTCTCTTGGAATTATCCTTGTCAATCCCTCCCAGAATCATACAAGATCTTTATTAGTCACAAGTACATCAAAACACAGTGAAATACATCTTTTTCTTTTGTGTAGTGTTCTGGGGGCAGCCCACAAGTGTCGCCATGTTTCCAGCGCCAACATAGCATGCCCACAACTTCCTAACCTGTACGTCTTTAGAATGTGGGAGGAAACTGGAGCACCAGGAGGAAACCCACACAGACACGGGGAGAACGTACAAACTCATTACAGACAGTGGCCAGATTTGAACCTGGGTCGCTGGCGCTGTGATGTGTTACGCTAACTGCTACACTACAGTGCCTGCCCTAGTGAGATCATCCAATATCCTCCTGCTGCAGGGAGAATAGAAAATTTTACTTGCCCTCGCATAGGAACCCCTCTCATTCCCATCCAATTCAAATATCTAGAAAACAGTTACTATAGTTAAGATAGCAGAGTTTACTGTTATTGGTCTTTGATACCTATTAGCAGAAATATAGGAGCAGAGGCCCAAACAACATAGCAACAATTTAAATAATCCACAGTACATTTATGTCTTCAAGAAAATTCCAAGGATGTCAAACATCTGTATCCATGAACTTTGCAACAGACTTTACTGCTAGCATTTCCTACATCTGTCATTCATAATAAAGCTTTTTAAATATTTAGAAAAATTAAGTTCCAATATAAAGCTGACCTTTCAAAGATTGAAAACTTAAATTCCAAGCTAAATCTCCAAGATTTAAAAAAAATCAATGGTTACGAAAGCAAAACTACCAACTTTCCCAATTTCTTATTTACGAAAGGACATCACAAATAAAGTTTAATTGGTTCTAACAAGTAGAACTTGTTTTGGGATTTTATTTGCTTAAATAAGAAGAGGCTGTAAATATAATTAAGGAAGTGCACAGTCTGATTAATCTCACATTTAAAATGTAAAAAAAAAATTGAATTCTCTCTAGAAGTTAAATGTGGGGTTATGGAATTAGATGCCATAAGCTAAATATTCTTATTTTAGGCTCTGTTCCAATTACTTAGCCAAAAAGCCCCGAGATGAAACTGATAACTTACATAATACTCATTTATACTTTCTCCACTGCACTGTTAGTTAGCCTGACAACCTACAACAAATTACCTCCACAGAAAGGCATCAAAATGTCAGTATTTAAACAATATTTAAAAAGCAAATGCTAAAATATGTACCATACTTAATGAATTCATATAGAAAACTCAACTCAATCCTGGTAGTATACAATTTACACTTTCTAGTCTACCCAATGTTAACACGGAATCAGGGAGCTAAAAGAGAAAATAGCAAACTAAATTAATTTAAGAAATGCACATTTATAACATGCAGAAATGCATCAACAAAAGCCTCACAATGACCAAATCTGAAAGCCATTGATTGTAGGGTCCACAGACAGGTTTTGAACTTAAAACATTTTAAATTTTGTACACAATATGCACCCCACATAAGATATTAGAGCAGTGAGAAAAGCTTGATCAAACAGTAAGACGTCAAATAATAATAATCTTATGAGAAAGAAAAATTTAGGGAGGAAATTCCACAGATTATACGGCAGATGGCATAGCCAGCATTAGCAGAGCATTTAAAATCAGATGCTCAAGTGGTCAGAATGAAAGACCAGAGATCATATTAATATGGAGTGAGTATATCATGGGGTATATAAAAACAAGGTCGAGAATTTTAACATTGACGTCTTGACTAAGGAGAAGCTAGCAAGTCAGGTAGGACAGCATGGAGTTATGGGTGGACAAGATTTGCTGCAATTTGATCCAGGTTGATTCTTGGGATGACATGTGAAAAACTGTTTGGCCTATACTGAGGGAAAAAAGAATGAGATGTGACCTTATTGAAGCACATGAGATTCTGATGGGGATTAAATCGGATAGATGCTGACAAAATATTTGCCCTAATGAGAGCATCCAGAACTAGGGGCCTGTGATCTCAGATGCAGAGGAGGAAGAACTTATTTTTCCTCTTGGAATTCATTACCCCAGAGATCTAAGGAAGCAGAGTCAATGAATATATTCAAGGTATAGCCTGATAAACATTTAAACTACAAGAGAGTCATGGGGAATGGGGAGAGTACAGGAAAATGGTGTTGAGGACATGATTGGATCAGCCATGATCTAACTGAAAGACAAGCATGTTCTGGAGGTTAACCAGCCTACTCTGCTTCTTACATTTCTGATGAACACACGAGAGTGTTGTGGTTGACCACAAATTAATAAAGTTTAAGGCAGTAGAGGTTTGCTTGAATAGCACTGGATAGAGTCTTGTTGATGATATCTGCAGAGCATCCATTCTCTCAGGGTCAAACAAAATGCCAAGTTTGTAAACCATCTGGTTCAACCTTAGATAGCTTACAAGGGATGGAGTTGATGAATGGAGTTTTGATTAGGGGTCCAGACAATGGTTTCACTCTTCCCAGTATTTTACTGTATGAATTTTCTCTTCGTGTATCACAGGATATGAATTGACTGGAGGGATCAAGTGAGAAAGTGATGTCCATTACTGATGAAAACCAATGCTGTGTTTTCAGATGCCGCTGCTGAAGGACAGTACACATAAGAAATAAGAGGATTTAGCTATAAATTCGTGGCAGAATAGCAGAGGTAACTGTGGAAAAGAAAGCCATTTTAGGATTATCTGACCAAGAAATAACAAGAAAATTAAAGCATTATAAACTTGGGAGTTCTGGAAAAGATGGATTTAGGAGCTGACACTTAATAAGTTGTTGCCTAGTTCAGAAGTTAAAGGAAGAAAGAAATGAAGATATCCTTTTACTATATTATTTGGGAAAATGGGAATTTACATAAATGTATAAAAATACTTAGCCACAGCAATATTCTTCTGACTGTTTGTAAATCTTGATAGTTCAATATCTGGCTCACCAGCACCCTGGTTACCCATGCCCTAGTGAAACTGACTCAGGTCCCATTTCCTATGCTCCCATGAAACTTAATAGATTCACTGGAAAATATATTATGCCTCTGTCTAATATTAAAAAAGTGAATTAAGAATATGTTGGTGTATTAATTGGAAAAGCATTCAGTAGTCCAGAGGATCTTCCAGTCCAGCTCAAGCAAAGTACTGAGCAGCCAAGGCAGTGTATGGTGAAGGCTCATGGCTGTCACGTGACACCACTGATCAACTGGTTGAAAGACATCACTGTCAATCAAGGTCTGGCTTCACTCACCCATTAGTCCACACTTGACCACTGGCCTCCAAACACCTTTGTACCTGGCCTTGGGCTATTGGCTTGTTTGAACTACCTGGGCTGGACCACCCAACCCTCCAGCGCTATAAAAAGTGCCATACATGTGCATGGTTCTCCCTCTCTTGACTGCTCCAGGAATCGTGAAACAATGTTGAAGAGACCATTGGTAAGAGTGTGCACTTTCATAAGGGTTAGAAGTGTCCTAAGTAGATTCCTAGCAGTGAAGAGCTGTGCCTGCACTGAGTCAAGGGGTGGCAGGCATCGTATTGTTCTTCCTTGATTGTTTGTACCCGGTTTGTTGTGTGTGAATATCTCACCCTTGTTGCGATTCCCCCCACATTTGCGATCACCAGTGTGCATGTGTGTGTTTGTTCCTGTTTATCCTGTCCCACGTTTGTCTTTTATAAATAAATCATTTTAATTCCAAAGACTGTGTCCAGAGTCCTTGTCCCTCGAGACCCACAAAGTTGTCTTACAACAGGCTGTTAGAATATTTTAATGCAAATATAAATTTTACCTTTCAGTTCTTTTAGATGAAAGAACTCCACTGTCATTCATAAAATCCAAACTATCACCAAAAAACTCAATATTACATATTCTGTTGGAAAAAAGTGGTTTTACACAAAAACCATATTGTAAACTCAAATACTTAACATCTTCAAGGATTATACTTGCCTTGTCAGTACATATGGAGTTAAAAAGTCAGGATGGTGCATTATTTACCTATTATTTATTTATAGCAGTTCTAGTGAATGTTTCAGCACTTAGCAAAACCATAAAATAATCTTGCACACTTTCACCTGATCATGGTGGGTGCATATGCAAACATATGAAAGTAATAGCACCAGAAAGAAATTGATATCAACTTGGCTATAAAATTTAAAAGTTGGCCACAGTAATCTGAACCATATCTGATTATGGCCAATCCAAACCTGACCCAAGCATTTACGATTCCTTCCACACGCAATCCAAACATTGGCATAAGTATAATCTCAAACATGTTATTGATATGTCTAGGAATGTAACACCAAGCAGAGGAGATGGACCATTAGATGCTTGGGATTTAACTTTGGAATTTACTACCCAGGAATGTTGTGTACACTCATTCATGGAGTATTTTCAAGACAGATGTTAAGGAACTCAAGGGTGTGGACAAGAAAATGGATCTGGGGTAAAAGATCATCCTTGACCATATAAAATGGCAGTGTGAGCACAAAGGCCCAAATCCTGCTTCCATTTTTTAATTGGACACGACAAGTAACAATGTAGAAATGGTTATTAAAAAAATTTCTTTAACTTGTGTTTTAGACAAATGAAAATTTCTAGTCACACAAACAAATAAACAATGAGACTTTGTGACCTTAAAGAGAGACATTATTATTCTTCCAAATACTATAAATTGTATAGAAACATTGAAAAGTAGTCTAGGAACAAGCCCTTTGGCCCACCATGTCTACGCTGACCATGATGCCAAATTAAACTAATCCCATCTGCCTGCTCACGTTAGACATACTATGTCTGTGCAGTCCTCTACGTATAAAATTTACTTGCTCCATCCCAACTTTTAGATTTACTAAATATGCTTCAATACAAAACAATGAGATTGAGTGAAATAAGGCTTTCACTGCTGAAATTTTGGTAAGTGGAAAACGAAACAGTACACAAGGGCATTTCAACTAGAAGGACAAATAATCTATTCATTACTAAGCAATGGCAACTCTGCTGAACAGGTCACTGATTTTCATCAATTCTAAACTATACCTAATTGAGAGGCAACTGTAGCAAACTCAAATATCTGGATTTACAATTTCAATAAATGCCTAACTTTCAAACCAAAATCAAAGAGTATTAGATCTAATACATAATGTTTAATATGTTTGATGAAGCTAATGCAGAAATTATAACAAAACACTAAACTGAATTATTCAATTTAGTTTGGTGAATGAGTGAATTGGAATACAATGATATAAAATGAATCAATGTCTGGAAAAATGTTAATTCTTCCAGCAGTCTCAAAGCTGGATATAGATCTTTGCCATTAAATTATTTTACTTTACATTACCTACATAACATTTTATCAACACAAATTTCCATAACACTTTTTGCACAACAAACACATCCCAAAATGCTTCAGACACATCCTCAAATGATGTAAATGACATCAAACCACACAAGAAGATATCAAAGCAGATGACCCAAAGCTTGGTCAAAGAGGTAGTTTTTCCAGAGCATGCCTTTCTTTTGGAAGAAAGAAAAAGACAGATCTAGGGAGCTTAAGCCTGGCAGCTGAAGCAAATGCCTTCAATGATGGAGTGATTTAGAAGAACACAAAAAAAGGCCACTTGGCCCCTCAAACCTGCCATGCCAATCAATATGATCATGGCGTATCTATGCTGGCCTCAACTCCTTCTGTCCCAGTTCTCCAAAATCCTCAGTTCCTTAATCTTTTAAATAATTATCCATTTCCACAAGTATAACTAATGATCTGGGCTCCAACAACCTCAGGGACAGAATTCCAGAGATTTGTTACCCTCCAAGAGAAGAAATTTCAATGCACCTCAGTTATAAGTGACTGGTCCCTTATTTGGTGGCTATATCCCCTTGTTCATGAATTTCCCAGTAGTGAAAATATCTACCCCATTTAGCCGCCTTAGGATCTTGCATGTTTGAATGCAAGAATACAGACCCAAACTGTCTAGCCTCTCTTGATAGCACAACACTCCCATCGCAGGAATTAGCCTGATAACTTTTGTGCGATTCCTGCACTAGTACACCTAGATCCCTCTTAACCACTAATTTGCAGTCTCTCTCCATTTAGATAATAATTCACTTTTTATTTCCTTTTTTCAAACTGTATGACCTCACACTTCCCCACATTAAACACCATTTGCCAGATTTTCACTCAATGGCTTGATCTATCTACACCACATTGCAGAATCACAATTTCCTCACCACAATATTCCCTTCCAGATATCTTTGCATCTTCAGCAAACTTGGAAACATATGTCATTACCCCCTCCAGATCAGTAATGTAAATGAGGGCCAACAACCAATCCCTTGAGCACTCCACTAGCTGCATCCCTCCAGCCTGAAGAGGATCCATTTTTTCGAACTCATTGTTTACTTTGTTATATTCAGAGATGTGCCACAGGGCAGAAGTGAATATTGATCTGAGATTTTTGGGGCTGGAACAAATTGAAGAAATAGGAAGACCACGGAGGGATTTTAAAACTAGGATGTTACTTAACCACGAGACAGAGTAGGTCAGTAAACAACCATATTGGGTGAAAAGATTAGCACAATATAGGACCTGAGCAGAGGTTTGGATGGCTTCAAGCTAATGAAGAATAGAAGGGTGCCCAGCCAGCAGTGCTTTGGAAAAGGGTTAAAGTTTTAGAAGTAATGGATGAGGGTTTCAGCAAAAAAAAATGGAGACAGATAGCTGGCTTTGGTAATAGCCTCAGTTTGAGGACCAAACCTGAGGTAAGTTCCAATTTCAGACATTGCACAGAAGAGGAATAGACTCGATGGCTAGGAAAATGGAGCTTGTGACTGGGTCAAAGACAATAGCTATCTGTCTTCCTGATTCTAAGCTGGCGTAAATTTATATTAGACAAGGAACCTTCAAAAAATTTATACAAGGTCAGTTGCCCAACATGTCTGCACCAATGCAAAATAAAATTATCCTGACTTATCTCATCTTCCAGCACTTGGTAAAGCCTAGACCTCCGCAGATCAAAGCTCTTCAGGTATATATCCAAGTACTTTAGAATACAAGGGTTTCTGCCCTGACCACCATTTCGAGCAATGTTCCAGACCCCTATCACTCTGACATTTTCCCCCGTCACCACCCCTCCACAAATATTCCTTCCATCAATTACTTTAAGCCTCCTTTAAATTGCATTTCCCCTAGCAGAAGAGTTGAAAATAGGACCTTCCCATTGGTCTAGGCCTCTCAGAATTTTATACACCTCAATTAAATTTCTTTTGTCTCCTTTATTCCTCCCTAGCTCATCCAATCTTTCCACAATACTAAAAAAATCCAGCTTTGGCAACATCCTCTTAAATTTCCTCTGCATCCTTTCAAAGCAATCACACTTTTCCTGCAATGTGGAATAAGAACTGTACATATACTCAAGTTGTGATCTAACTAGTGTGGTTCAATTCCAACACAGCCTCCCTACTCTTCTATTCTATGCCTCAGGTAATGGAGGAAAGCATCCTGTAGATCCTTTTAATCAACCTTATTGACCTGTCCTACTACCACCCATTGAAATATACTCAAAATTCCACGATCTTCTCAATACCATTCAGTATCTTATGTTTATTATAGATTCACTTTGTTGTAGCTCCAAATACCTTATCCTACAGACTTCTCAATTAATTTTCATTTGCCACTTTTCTGTTTAATTGACCAGATCAGCTTTATCTTCATTATCAACTAGATGACAAACTCCTGTTTCACCTACAAATATCATACCTTCTAAACTTAAGTGTAAATTACAAAAAGCAACGGACTGACAACCAAATCCTGCGGAAGTCTTCCATTCACAGAAACACCTGTCTACCTTTGCTGCCACAGACAATTTTGGATTCAATTTGCTATATTTCCTTGGTTAACACAAGTTTTTATTATTTGGATCAACATGCCACATGGGCTTTGTCACAAGCCTTACTAAAATAAAGATAAAGAGAAATAGGATGAGTAAACGTGGGCAGCATCAGCACACATTTATGAATTATATTTTCAGATTATGCTTTGAGCCTTAGTGTGCAGAAGAGAAATGGAAACTACCTTTGTCATGCCCTGCACCCGATGCCCCCCTCCTCCAACCTTTCAGGAACAAAGCTGTAAAGACACCATTGTGGGAAGAGGAGACAACTCTCTGGCTATGGCTGTATAGATAAGAATGGAAACAGATACATCTAACCCCAGCACTCTGGATGGTGTAGAAATCAATGACAATAGGACTGTGGATTTTGTCAAAGGCTATAAATGGGTTAAGAAGGATATTTGTGTCTTTACTCCAAATGCAAGGGATATTGAAAAAAAATGGAACTGTTGCTGTTAGCTGCCAAAGTGTCACCTCTCTGGCACTATCTTTTTTGGTGTAAAAAGTGTATAATTTATGTTTTTCTTGTGAATGCTGCTTATATGATGCTGTGTGCCTGCAATGCTGCTGCAAGATTTTCATTACACCCGTGCGTACATGTACATGTGCATATGACAATAAACTAGACCTTGATTGACTTCGAAAATGTTGATCTGAGTTGATTTGAACTCCAGCAACAGCAGCAAATTGACTGGAGGGATTGAAGTAAATCCAGGCAAGATGGGTGAGGCTTCCATACCATGAAGATCTTGAAAAAGAGATTCAAGATGGGGTAGCAGTTTGCACAGAGGGGTCAAGTATTTTTTAAAAAATGAGAAAGGCTGTGACTGCAGATTTGTAGAAGGGTAGCAGTACCGAAAGGAAAGATAACCATTTAAATACATGTGGGTGCCAAGAAGGGAAATTGCATAGTCAGCAATTTAGTGGATACAAGGTCAAAAGAGCAGGACGTGGGTCTCATGGACAGCAATGTTATTACAGAATGCATGAAGGGAGACAGAATAGAAAACAAGACTATTTTGGCTAGGGACAGAGATTGGGAGAAGCAGCAAACAACATGGTCTGAATCTTAGTTCAAACTCCATGAACTCAGATACTTGTGGGCTCGTACAGATCATGTCTACAGTAAAGGAAAAAGACCAAGATTTTCCTTGCATTCTACTAGGTTCCTGCAGTAATAATATGCAATTTTGGAAAACAACACGAAGTCATAGAATAGCCACTTTCTCTGAAGACTGTAATTCTATTAAGACTTACTTTCCATGGCACTGAACATTTCCCATCTTAGTTTGGAAACAACCATAATACTTTATGAAGTGTCATTTCCATTATTGTAGGAGTTGGATTATCTTTTTTTAAATGAAGATATTAAAACGTCCAAACTTTAGTGAAATGAGCAGAGAAATTGTTCACCCTGAAGCCAAGCAGAGTATGGCCTAAAATGGGCTCTGTCTTGAAATATCTTTTGAGACATTCTGGAATGCAGCTATTGTTGGGAGTTAGGTATACAGCAAAAGGGAATCAATGCTAATATTATTTTTATTGCTGAAGCACGTTATCTGAATGTTTTAAAGATAACATTCATCCAAAGCAAAAACCAAAACATGGATAAACTTGAATTCAGTAGTAATAGTGTTAGTTCCTAGCTTCAATCTTGACCTTGAACCTACACAACAGTCCCTAGGTATTAAATCCTTCATCCCCTATGATGATTCATAACCTCAACAAAGTAAAACAATACATCAATGAAAAAAAGCCCTACGTACAATAAAATGTAACTCAATAAAAAGCAATAAATAAAAAGACTAAGCAAAAATATTAATACAGCTGGAGCTATAAATCGAGATAT
>JAUZTB010000117.1:5021024-5033985 GCA_034780895.1 Rhynchobatus australiae | reverse complement strand
CTGGAGCCCATGTGATCTAACCTTCCAGAC
Source organism: Rhynchobatus australiae (assembly GCA_034780895.1). Lineage (NCBI taxonomy): Eukaryota > Metazoa > Chordata > Chondrichthyes > Rhinopristiformes > Rhynchobatidae > Rhynchobatus > Rhynchobatus australiae. The sequence goes on along the minus strand of JAUZTB010000117.1, from coordinate 5,033,955 downwards.
AAGTGGGCCTTGCTAGTCCATGTAGAAACTGTTTGCTGCCCTGTGCTCATCAATGCTCTTAGTCACCAATTCAACTCAATTACATGGTGAGACACGATTGCACTGTGTGGTTCGGAGGAGATTCATCAGGATGTTGCCTGGGATGGAACGTTTCGGTTATGAGTGACTGGACGGGCTGAGTTTATTCTCCCTGCAGCAGAGGACGGACAGGGGAGGATTTGTGGAGGTATACAAAACATGAGTGGCATAGATAGGGTAGAGAGCAGGAAACTTTTCCCCATTGCAGAACTGCACCAACCTATAGGGCATTGGTTCAGGATAAGGAACACAACCTTTAAAGGGGATCTGAGGATTTTCTTTTCCACCCAGAACCTGGAACACACTGCCTGAATGGACAGCGGAGGCAGGTACTATCACAAACATTGAAGAAGTAACTACATGAGCACTTGAATTGCCAAGGCAAAGAAGGCTTTGGATGAAGTGCTGGTAAGTACTATCAGTAGAGATGAATAGTTAGTGGTTGGCTCTGTACAAGCATAACATTGCACCAAATAGAAGCAGAGCAAGGAGAAATTATAAGATAAAATCTAGGGCTTGTTATGAATGCTACATATGTTCAGATAACAAGATAAATTAGCTATCAACATAAATAAAAAGGCATTTATTGCAGATATGGTTGTAAGGTGACCAAGGCTGGGAATTAAAAATTCAAGGATGCTAAGCACTTTGGAAGGAAGAAAAAAGGTGGGAAAATTCTGTTAACAAAGGATGAAATTATTGCAGTGGTGAGAAACAATTTTAGCTCAGAAGCTCACGATGTGGAATCCGTCTTAGTGGAGGTAAGAAACAGGGAGGGCAAGAAGTCTTTAATGGGAGTAGCGTACGGGCCTCCTATACTATACAGTCACTATACCAGAGGAAAGTATAAATCAGGAAAAATGGGGGCTTGTAAGAAAGATACTGCAGTAAAAATGGGAGATTTTAATTATCACCAAAATTAGACAAATCAAATTGGCAAGGGTATTCTTCAAAACAAAATTCAGTATGTTCTCATTGTAGTTTCCTACATTGAGGAACCCAAGCAGGAAACAGGCTATTTTGTGCACGATACATGTAATGAAACAAGATTAATCAATCATTTCATATTTTCCTATGGCATAAAGGATAGCCATTCAATCCATAGAGCCTATGTTTGTCCTCAAAATTGGTGGGCAAGGAGTTGGCAAATGGAGTATAATGGGGGAAAATATGAAGTTATACACGTTGGAAGGAAGAATGGAAAAACAAAATTTTTCAAGTAGAACAAGAACAGTAATTAGGCAGCATCTGGAGGTCTTGTAAGAATTTTTAATAGTACTAAACTTAAGTATATTACCTATGAAGGAAAAAGCTTTTAAAAGAATCTGATACATAAATGGCATCTTTCTATGCTGAACTAGAGGAAAGAACAAGTAATGGGACTTACTGTACTGCTCTTACAAAAAGTTAACATATGACTGAATGGCTTCCCTTTTGCTTTTAACAATTTCCTGATTGCTGCATTAGTTTCTAAATTGGACTTAACATTACAGTTACATTACACGTGAAACAAGGATTTACAGTGAATGAATCCTTTCTTGCATAAATATTTTCTTTAAAGGGTACAGAAACATTACATGCACAATTTTCCTGTGGCAATCCCACTCAATAATGGTGCAAAGTTTAAAAGTCAAACACTCAAGGTAAGAGAAACAGTCACAAATATTGTTTGAATATAACCATAAATAACATTGCAAGTTTTCAACCCTGGCATTGTTTTTTCAAACTTCAGCGCTAAGGCAACAACATCCCATGGCTTAAAACAACAATTTCATTAAACACAAACAATAAATAAAATTGTAGATGCTATTAATATGAAATGAAGACACAATAAACTGGAAGGAGTCACATCAAGTACTACTGATGTTTTATGGGTAACAATGGACACCTTTAATAGTCATTTTCTGGGGCTCTGCTGCCCTGCGCGCACCTGGGTTTGTGTTCATTGCTGCCCTGCCAAGCTTCCTCACCTGGGCAAGGCCTGGCTTCACTGCATCCACCTTCATTCCCTCTGTGGGAGTGAATCTGTGGGGTTTTGTTTCAACAACTTATTTACACAGAACAGTAGTTCTTGTTTTGAACTCAAGACTTGACGTTGACGTCTCTCGCTCCTGAAGCTGTCTGACCTGCTGAACACAAAAAAAGCTGGAGGAACTCAGCAAGTCAGGCAGCATCTGTGGAGGGAAATGGACAGTCGGCATTTCAGGTCAAGACCCTTTATTTGGGCTGAAGAAGGTGCAGGGGGACTGAAGAAGGTGCAGATGAAGGGTCTCAACATGAAACGTCCGACTGCCCATTTCCCTCCACAGATGCTGCCTGACCAGCTGAGTTCCTCCAGCTCTTGGTGTGTTGATCCAAACGATGCCACCTCTTGTGTCTCCATTTTTTGATTTGTCTAACCTCAACGTCCAATCCTCAATTCAGCAGCAGAACTCCTGGGTAAGGAAGAAGTTGAAGGCCAAGTGTAGGGATGCCATCCCACGGAGGGAGTGGAGCTGGGTGCAGGGGGTGGAGGGAGGTGGGTGCAGGGAGCTGGGAGCCGGCAGTGGAGTTGGGTGCAGGCAGTGGAGGGAACTGGAGCTGGGTGCAGGCAGAGCAGGGAGGTGGGTGCAGGCAGTGCAGGAAGGGGAGCAGGGTGCAGACAGTGCAGGGAGGGGAGCAGGGTGCAGGCAGGGGAGCTGGGAGCCGGGCCTTGCCTTGGCCCCGGCTGGCAGAGCAGCAGTGATCACAACCCCGGGAAACCGCCATTAACACCGCCCGCGTTACCCAGGGAACAGACGCCGCCCTCACCCGCTCACACACGACACGACCGAGTTATAAGACGATGATAAAACCCAGTCACCATTCCGGTGAAGGAGGAAGTCGCCGCGCAGCCTCCAGCCGCCTCACACCGACGGGACGACGGGCGGAGGACGGCGGCCACCACGTGACCACGCCGTCGTAAGGCCTGCCCTCTTCCCGGCAGATCCTCCCTGCCGATTGGTGACAACCGCTGGGCCGGGATTGGACAGTTGCGCCGCCCATCAACCGGCGGAGGGCGGGGTCAAACAAAGGTCACGCGGCGAATTGGGGCGGGGGGAATGACACTCGCCGGTGAACTACAGTTCCCAGCAGGCGCCGCGGGAGGCAGGGGATGACGTCACTAGAGTTCAGGGAAGGGAGAGCTGCAGATGTCCACCCTCTGGCTGGGTTATGGGGAGGGTTGGGCTCACCGGAAGGTGGTCAAAGCTCCGCACTGGGGCGGGGGGTGCTGGAAACACTGGCTCCAGGCTTCTCCTCTCTCCTTCCCAGTTCTGACCAAGGGTTTTGGTCCATTATTGTCACCTGTATTGAGATAAAGTGAAAAGCTTTTGTTTTGTATGCCATCCTCTCCCATCGGGTAGAAGATACAGGAGCCTGAGGGCACATACCACCAGGCTTAAGGACGGCTTCTACCCCACTGTGATAAGACTATTGAACAGTTCCCTTATACGGTGAGATGGACTCACGATCTACCTTGTTGTGACCTTGCACCTTATTGCACTGCACTCTCTCTGTAGCTGTGACACTTCACTTTGTGCTGTTATTGTTTTTACCTGTACAACCTCAATGCACTCTGTACTAACCCAATGCAACTGCACTGTGTAATGAATTGACCTGTACGATCGGTATGCAAGACAAGTTTTTCACTGTACCTCGGTACAAGTGACAATAATAAACCAATACCAATACCATCCGTACAGATTATTTCAAAACTCAAGTACATTGAAGTAGTACAAGGGAAAGCAAGAACAGAATGCAGTGTTACAGTTACAGAGAAAGTGTAACTTTCTGGTAGACTATAAGGTGCAAGGCCATGGATAAGGTAAATTGTAAGGTCAAGAGTTCATCTGTAATGACAAGGTATCTTTATTAGTCACATGTACATCGAAACACACAGGGAAATGCATCTTTTGCATAGAGTGTTCTGGGGGCAGTCCGCAAGTGTCGCCACGCTTCTGGCGCCAACACAGCATGCCCACGACTTCCTAATCCATATGTTTTTGGAATGTGGGATGAAACCGGAGCACCCGGAGGAAACCCACGCAGTCATGGGGAGAATGTACAAACTCCTTACAGACAGCGGCCGAAATTGAACCCAGGTCGCTGGCGCTGTAATAGCGTTACGCTAACCAAAACAAGAGGTCTATTCAAGAGTCTTATAACAATTGATAGAAGCTGTCTTTGAGTCTTTGACCTGAAACATTAACTTTGTTATTTCTCTCTACACAGTGCTGCCTGACCTGCTGAGTGTTTCTATAGCATTTTCTGCTTTTATTCTCAATGCTATGCTCACTTTATGTCCCAGGGATTCCTATATTGATGTTATATCATTTTCAAGAGGGGATAAAAGATTTACAAGGATGTTGCCAGCATTTGAGGGACTGTGTTACAAGGAGAGGTTGGATAGCCTAGGACATTATTCCTTGGAGCGTAGGAGACTAAGGGGTGATCTTATAGAGGTGTATAAAATCATGAGGGGCACAGATATGGTGAATGCACACGGTCTTTTTCGCTGAGTTGGGGAATCAAGAACTAAAGGGTTTAAGATGTGAGGGGGAAGATTTAAGGGAGAACTGAGGGGCAGGTTTTTCACCCAGAAGGTGGTGGGCATATGGAACGAGCTGTCGGAGGAAGTGGTAGAGGTGGGTACAATTATCATGTTTAAAAGACAGTTGGACAGATACATGGATAGGAAAGGTTTAGAAGGTTGCAGGCCCAACACTGGCAAATGGGACTAGCTTAGATGGGGCATCCTGGATGGCAGATGGGCCGAAGGACCTGTTTCTATGACTCTATGAGGATTTGAGAACAACCCTGAAACACTTCCTTCTCATAATCTCTTGGCTGATAGAGTGTGGAATCAAGTGCTTGTTTTTGGAGTCTGGTGTTTGGCATTTGGGTGATCTGACCCACCCACTGCTGTTAGCTGGGTGTAAATGAGCCCTCTGTGATGGGGATGTTGATGTGGGGAAGGACACCGTCTATTCCTGTTGGTGGATATGACAGATTTTGCAAAAACTGTGGGCTGTTCAATGACCCTAAGGCACACAGGATTGTGGGGATCACTGCTGCCCATAAATCATGAAGTTTGTGCTGGGCTTGGGGCACTGATCTTTGAATACTCATTTCCTCAGAAATCTCCTGCTTTTCACTGAAGGAGGGTTGGCTTGGAGCCTCAGAGATGGATTCCTCTTGGAGAAGTCCATCTTATTACCGATGATCATATCATATGTTGATGAACTCCACTCTTTCCCTGCACATTGCCAGCATAACCAAAGACCTCACCCACCCCGGACATTCTCTCTTCTTCCCCCCTCCCATCAGGGAGAAGATACAAAAGCCTGAAAGCACGTACCACCAGGCTCAAGGACAGCTCCTATCCCCCTGTTACAAGACTATTGAACAATTCACTTGTACAATAAGATGGACTCTTGACCTCACAATCTATACCGTCTGCCTGCGCTACACTTTCTCTGCAACTGTAACACTTTATTTTGCATTCTGTTATTTTTTTTACCTTGTAGTACTTCAATGCACTGTGTAATGAATTGATCTGTATGGACGGCATGCAAGACAAGTTGTTCACTGTACCTCGATACATGACAATACTAATAAGCCAAAACCAAACCAAACCTAATGAGTTGTAAACAGGGTGAGATTTAACACAGGACCTGCTGTAACTAGTCATGCCCAGATATGTTGAATCCCTGTTGCAAGTGATCAGAATTGATATTTTTCCTATTATAATACCTATATGCATTTTACTGCAGTAATATTTGTTTTGTAACAGTTTTCATAGTTGAACCGATGAACCGTTTTTATTAGTAGAAATTTGTTCATAAACTCTGTGTGTTTTTCCAGAGACTGTTCTAATCTGCTCTGTAATTAGACTTTAATTTACTGTCTACTGAATAAATAAATGTTGCCATGCTGCTTGTTATTAAACGAAAAGAGGAATGTTACTGGAACAAGTTTGACTCCATGTAACTAATAAACAATACTGTGTGCACTTCAGAAGGATTTGACACTGAAATTATTTGAGTGGAAGGTGCTATAGAAAAGCCAAGAGGTTGTTTTGCTGTTCTTGTCATCTGCATGTTTTGATGTTGGATCTATTGACAGTGCATTCCATGTCATGTGTTCACTGAAGAAGCAGCAAAATCTTCCTTCGCACACTCCATATTTGTTATTTATATCAATGATTTGGAATGTGAATGCACAAGGCTTGATCAGTAAGTTTGCGGATGACACAAAATTAGGAGGTGTTGTTGACAGTGAAGGAGGTTATCGTAGATTACAGGGGGATCTTCATCAGTTAGGGATGTGGGCCAAGGAGTGGTAAATGGATTTTAATACAGATAAGTGTGAGGTGATGCATTTTGGAAAGTCAAACCAGCGTAAGACTTATACTATGAATGGTAGGGCACGAGGGAGTGTAATAGAACAGAGGGACCTTGGAGTACAAGTGCATAGTTCGTTGAGAGTGGCATCACGGGTAGACAGGGTGGTGATAAAGGTACTTAGCACGCTGGCCTTCATCAGTCAGGGCATTGAGTTGGGACATTATGTTGCAGCTGTATAAGTCGTTGGTGAGGCCACACTTGGAGTACTGTGTACAGTTTTGCTCACCCTTTTATAGGAAAGATGTTGTTAAACTGAAAAGACTGCAGAAAAGATTTACAAGGATGTTGCCAGGATGAGAGGGTCTGAGTTATAGGGTTGGCCAGGTTAGGTCTTTATTCATTGGAATGTAGGAGAATGAGGGGGGGGCGACCTTATTGAAACATTTAAAATTATGAGAAGCAGAGATAAGGTGGATTGTAACAGTCCTTTCCCCAGGGTAGGGGGGAGTCCAAAACTAGGGGGCACAGGTTTAGGGTGAGAGGGGAAAGATTTAAAAGGGACATGAGGTGCAACTTTTTCACGCAGAGGGTGGTGAGTGTGCGGAACGAGTTGCCAGAGGAAGTGGGTGAGGCAGGTACAACAGTGTCATTTAAGAAGCACTTGGATAGGTACATGGAGGGGCGGGGCTTGGAGGGATGTGGACCGAACGCAGGAAATTGGGACTAGCTGGGTGGGCACTGTGGTTGGCATGGACTGGTTGGGCCGAAGGGCCTGTATCCATGCTGTATTTCTCTATGACTCTAATTATTTTGCCAATTACCGTATTTTTACCAGGTACAAGTACAATGAAGAGTTACGTGCCTGTGATGCTGCTCTGAGCAAGTTTTTCATTGTGCCTGTACTCACGTGACAATAAATTTGATTTGACTTGATCTTTGCCTAATACCCCTTCTGCCAGTGAAAACATATTGCAGGCCCTCCCCAGATAGCGACAGGGTTCCTTCTGTTCCTGTGAACTGTTTGTAACCCGAACAATTCGCAAGTTGGAAATGCGGCTGCGATCTGAGTTCCCACCAGGCAGAAGATGCCGGCAGCCCCACAGCAGCCGGCAAATCCCTCCCACCGGTCTCCCAAACCCTCGTTCCTATGTACGGGCTGCACGTAAGTCAGGAATTCATAAACTGGGAGGACGTATACATATGATTTGTTTCTTTGTTCATTACCATTTTCATTGTTAGAAATGTGGGTTTATAATTTGTGTTTCCTTGTTAATTTTATACATCGATGCCCTTGAATATTCAAGGCGTTAATTTCAAATACATATCACCCTTAGTTATTTAAACACCATCTGCTGAATAACTTCATGCTTTTATTGAAGATGCTGTTCTTTAGAAATCCCATTGCAGTGACGATTAGCCAATTAATGCAAAATCCATTAATAAAGATCCCTGCAGCAGGGGGAGACTGGGGTTGGTGGCACGCAAGACTTTCTTCCTGTTTTTATGCAAATACAATAAGAAAGGGGATGATGAGGTGGGGTTGGTGGCATGCAACACATTTCTTCTTGCTTTTATGCAAATAAAATAAGGTCAGAAGTGACGAGAATGTTTTGATGTTCATGGAACCTGGGGGTTAAGATCTTTCTGCAAAAAAAAATCTGGTTAGTGTAAGATAGTGATCACATCCCAGGAAAACAGTTCAGCCTAATGAATTTGGAAGTTGCTGACATACGGTCTGACTTTAAGTCCCTCTGGGTAAGTGCAATGGCAATTCAATTAAAATTAGGCTTCTGATCTGAGTTGGAATGAATGCTGTTGGATGTCTAACATCAAATCTTGGTACAACTAAACTATCATTATTTAATTTCAATAATGCCCACACCAAGAGAAAACAATGATTTGGTAATGCTTCCAATTTTTTTGAGAAAACATTAAAATAAGATACACATTTTTAGAAACCATAATTACTTTTAATGGAAATATCATTATTTCTTGGGATTCTTAAAGTAGCATTGCTTCTTTTAAAGTACTGTCAGAGTTAGTTTTCAGTGCTTGATTTTTTGAGGTCAATGCCTTCTGCTTTCTCACCCCACACACCACCGCGTTGCTAGGATGCTTTCTGACTCAGTTCAGTGCGAAGTTTAAGCTGGACCTTGTGTTCCCGGCTCTCCTCCAGGTTCCGCCACCAACGTTCTTCCGTTGCTTTCTGAGGTGAATTGTTCATAAACGTTTCATCAGATGTGCAGGATGTGACCTCTCATTGATTAGCATTTTTAATGAAAGTTTTGCCAAGAATCTAGATGTTAAACTATAACTTTTATTTCAGAGGCACATTCTCAACAAAGACGATCCCTGGTTGGGTATTGTGAGTGAATCTCCTTCCTTGGGTGTGCTAAAGTAATTAGATCAGCCCTTATTGCTGCAACAAGTGACCTTCAGACATCTCAACCCATTGTTCTCACTGCATGTGGAAACCCATTGTTTCCATGCTGGGTTGTTGTAAGAACAGCCTCAATCCAACACTGATCCCTTAATAACTTGCTTCTACCTCCTTCACTGTCCAAAGTTGTTTCAAATACCTACAGTGCAACATCTTAAAACACAGAACAGTACAGCACAGGAACAGGCCCTTCAGCCCATTATGTCTGTGCCAAACATGATGCTGAATTAAACTAAATCTCTTCTGCCTGCACATGATCCCTCCATCCCCTGGTATTCGTGTGTCTAACAGTCTCTTAAATGTCATTATCGTATCTGTTGCACTTAACCTTTGCTGCACTCTCTCCAGGACCATCACATCCTTCCAAATGTGTGGCCTGAACAGTGCTTGATAAAAATTCAACATGTTTCCTACTTTTGTCTAACACTTTGGTTGATAGCTCAGTGGGGATGAACTGTACTAATCTTGACCTGTGGCACAATCTTTCAGGAGAAGGTTGGGAGTCATCATGGTTAGTTACTGGAGTGGATTCTGACTCATTCAGCCATAATCCCATGGATGGTGGCTTTGCACCATCGTCTCCTCAGCCAAGCACACAGACCAAACGTCCAAACCAGTGGTTCCTCCTGTACTGAGCAAGATCACTATCGCAGAACTTCATTTCAAGTTTTGAAATATAACCTGGATTGAAAAGTCAGTTTTTAGTGGCGTCACAGGTAGACGGGGTGGTGAAGAAGGTGTTTGGCAAACTGGCCTTCATCAGTCAGAGCAATGAGAACAGCAGTTGGGACATTATGTACAAGAGGTTGGTGAGGCTGTAGCTGGAGTACTGTGTACAGTTTTGCTCACCCTGCTATTGGAAAATGTATTTAAATAGAAAGGGTGCAAAGAAAATTTATGAGAACATTGACAGGGCTTGAAGGCCCAAATTATAGAGAGGTAGGGCAGGCTGGGACTTTGTGCAGTGGAGGGTGACCTTATAGAGGTGTATAAAATCACGAGGGGCATAGATAGAGTGAATGCAGACAGTGCCTTTTTCCCAGGGAAAGGGAATCAAAAACAAGAGGGCACAGGTTTAAATTGACAGGGGTAAGATTTACAAGGGACTGAGGGGCAACTTCACCCAGAGCATGGTGCGTATATGGAATAAACTATCAAAGGAAGTGGTTGAGGCAGATATAATAATGATATTTAAAAGACACTTGGAGTGGTGTAAATGGATAGGAAAGGGTCAGAGGGACATGGGCCAAATGGGACTGGCTTAGATGGACAACTTGGCCGGCATGGACCAGTTGGGCCGAAGGGCCTGTTTCTGTGCTGTATTGCCCTATCAATCTACAAGTCCTGACCCCTGATGCAGTCTTCAATCCTGACCCCTGGTGCCGTCTGTGTGGAGTCTGCAAGTTCTCCCTGTGACGGCGTGGGTTTCCCCCCGGTGCTCTGGTCTCTTCCCACATCCCAACGATGTGTGGGCTGGTGGGTTAATTAACCACTGTAAATAACCCCGTGTGTGTAGGTGAGTGGTAGAGTCTGGTGGGGGGGGGGGAATTGATTAGAATATGGGGCAAATAAAACATGGGATCAATGCAGGCTGAGTGTAAATGGGTGGTTGATGGTCGGCACGGACTCTGTGGGCCGAAGGAACTCTCTGTGCTGTGCCTCTCTGTGACTCTCTGCAATGACTGCAACTTGGTTCACTGACGTCCTTCAGAGAAGCAAACCCTCCATCCTTAGTTTGGTCTGTACGACTCTCAACACGAATGTGGTTGGCTCCTTAGTGCTCTTTGAAATGGTCGAGGGGGCATCCAGCAATTGACAATAGATGCTAGCTTTGTCAGTGACATCCACGTCCAAACAATGAACACGTAATCAACAGAATACCAGAAATCTGCTCTTTTTCTCAGCTAATAATCAAGCAGCCTCCTGTTCAGCTGTTCAACAGGAAACAATAGAAATTTGCATTTGGGTTCCAGCTTTGGTGCACGGAACTGCTTCGAGCACCACCCAGGGGCAAAAGAACAGTAATGGAGACTCAGACGAGAATAAAATATTGCAAGCAATGATCGTCTGACCTGTCTGTCCTTGGCCTCCTCCACCACCAGGGTGAGGCCAAACACAAACTAGGAGAACAACACGTATTCCCGTTGGGTCGTCTACGACCTGATGGCATGGACATTGAATGCTCCGCTTTCGGGTAACCTGCTCCCCTGTTTCCTCCTGTCTCCACCTGATCCATCTCGGTTTTCCCACACACCTTTCCAACACCCCCCACCTCACCCCAGGTTACTCATTTCTTCCCCCTCCACCACCAGGGTCCATCTGCCCATCACCCACGCACGCCTCCCACTGGGTCCCCTCCCCTCCCCTCACTGTTCCCATCTGCCCACCATCTCTCCCTTACCTGGTTCCACTCATCGCCTTTCCCATCAGATTCCATCACCAGTAGCCCTTTCTTGCCTCCACCTCCCAGCCTCTGTCACTATCTTTCCCTCCTCTATCTGTCTCCATCTGCCAAACACCCCTCCTCACCTGGATCCACCTATCACTGGCCAGCTCTTGCTCCACCCCTCCCCCTCGTATCTTTATATTGGCTACCTCCCCTTTACACTCTCAGTCCTGATGAAGGGTCTCAAGAGACCGTCTCTTTGCCTCCACAGATGCTGTCTGACCTACTTAAGTTCCTCCAGCAGCTTGTTACTTTGCTCCAGATCTACAGTCTCTTGTGTCTCCAGTGATCGTGGGAGATGGGTGTTAAGGAGGGTCTGGGAGGAGCAGGGTGCAAGAGACCTCAGTGGCTGGAAACAAGCCCAATGATGGGTGAAAAGACAGGGAATGTGCAAGAGACTGCAATCAGCATGGGTTTGTGGTTTCAGATTAAGGGAAGGGACGAGATCAGGACACGAGGATGAAAATATTAAATTTAAGCATATTTGGGTTACTGGAAGCAGAATTATGTCAGCGAGGACAAGGGTGATTAATGAGGGAAAAAATAAGTAAATGAAGACTCAGTTGTTTGGGAGGTGTTTGAGTTCGGGCGGGGGGGGGCTCAGTGGCACAGTTAATAGAGCTGCTGCCTCACAGCTCCAGTGACCTGGGTTCGATCCAGACCTTCAGTGCTGTCTGTCTGCACATTGACTGTGATGGTCTCTCCTGAGTGCTCTGGTTTCCTCCCGTTATGCGGGTTGCTTGGTTACCTGGCGACTGTAAGTTGTCCATAAGATATCGGAACAGAATTAGGCCATTCAGCCCATTGAGTCTGCTCTGCCATTTGATCATGGCTGATTTAGTTTTCTCTCTCAACCCCATCCTCCTGCCTTCTCCTTGTAACCTTTGACACCCTTACTAATCAAGAACCTATCAACCACCGTGTTCAATATACCTGATGACTTGCTGTCTGTGGCAACGAATTCCACAGATTCACCACTCTCTGGCTGAAGAAATTCCTCCTCATCTCGGTTATAAAGGGACATCCTTTTATTCTTGAGGCTGTGCCCTCTGGTCCTAGACTCTCCCACTAGTGTGTAGGCGAGTGTTGGAATGTGGAGGTAGTTGAAGGGATTGTGGAGAGAACAGAATGGGATTGGTGTAAGTGCACACGATCATTGGCGCAGTCTCCGTGGGCCAAGGGGCCTGTTTCCGTGCCGTGTGACTCAACAACTCTCTGCGTGACTCGGCATTTTTATACAGAACACATTGTACGGAGGATGTGAAGTGTAAGATACAGACACCAGATGGTGCTGTTGAACGCCTGGAGCAACTGACGGTCTGCTGGAGGAACTCAGGAGATCGGGCAGCATCTGTGGGAGGAAAGGGGATTGTCGACGTTTCGGGTGGAAACCCTGCATTAGGCTGGCATCCAGCATCTTCAGTCTCTTGTATCTCTGTTGAACGTCTGGTGGGAAAAGATAAGAGAACTCCCCTACAATGATCAACAAAAACACGAACAATTTGAGAGGTAATATTACAGCAAAATAGGACCCTGGTCAGACCCCACTTGGAGTACTGTGCTCAGTTCTGGTCGCCTCACTACAGGAAGGATGTGGAAGCC
>JAUZTB010000117.1:4042175-4054291 GCA_034780895.1 Rhynchobatus australiae | reverse complement strand
CTTAAACCTCAATTCCCCTTCCCTAGGGTGACTGTACACAGTCTTTTTCCTATCTGTGCTGCTCTTGATTTTATTACCTCTACAAGGTCAAAACCTCTGACAAATGAGCTGAATTCAGATTATATTGCTGGGTTAAGGTTCAATAGCTGTCATTTTTCATGGGTGGTTTAATTTTATGATGTGATTTATCATTGTCAGGATCTGGGTGTCACTGGCAGGGCCAGCATTTATTGCTCATCCTTGATGGACTTTTAAATTGACTGGCATGTTGGAGCATTTCAGGGGACAGTTAAGAGTCAATCACATTGGTACACGTAGTGTCACCTATAGGCCAGACCAGGTGAGCATGTCAGATCTCCCACTGACTTTCAGAATTTATTATTGTTGTGCTAAATCCAGAATTTACCTTTAGGTAGAGCCATATTGTCATCTTAGTTAACATTTTTGAACAACCTGCACCATGCCAAGGCAGTTGGAGAATGGAGGTGAATGCTCTTTGCCTGTGATGGTCACCATGTTGCACAGCACAGAAACAGGCCCTTCGGCCCACCTCGTCCATGCCTACCTTTTTGCCTGCCTACACTAATCCCATTTGTCTGCATTAGGACTGCATCCTTCTGTGCCTTGCTACTTGTCTAAACATGTCACTGTATTTGACTGCTCCACCACCTCCAGCAGTACATTCCAGATGTCAAACAGAAAAACTTACCCACCTGATCCCCTTTAAAACTCCTTCCACTCTCCTTAAACACATGCCCTCTTGTTTTTGATACCCCTACCATTGGGGAGAAAAAGATTTTGACTTTCTCACGTCTATGCTTTCACTACAATCTTGTACATCATTTCTTCCCTCTGCCTCCTTCACTTCATCAGAAACAAGCCCAGCCTATCCAATCTCTCCTTGTAACTAAAGTTTTCCAATTCAGGCACCATCCTGGTGAATATCATCTGCACTCTCCCTAGTGCAATCACATCTTTCCTATAGTGTGCCAACCAGACTGCACACAGTCCAACTAGTGTTTTGTAAGGTTGTCTCAATCCTTGTATCCCATGCCCCAACCTATCCAGATGCACGCCATATGCCCTCTGCCACCCTTTCTACCTGTGTCTCCACTTTCAACAAACAATGTACTTGGACCCCTAAGTCTGTCTATTCATCAACATTTCTTTGTGCCCTACCATTTTAATGTACATGTCCTACCCTTATTTGACTCCTCCAAATGCATCACATCACATTGGTTGGGGATTGAATTCCAATTGCCAATGCTGCACCCAACCTTCCAACTAATCTACATCCTGCCTTTGACAGCATTCCTTGCTATCCACAACACTAACTCCTGTGTCATCTGCAAACATGCTAATTGTACCCTCTGCATTAGATCGCAAGTCATTAATGAATATCACAATAGCAAAGGTCTCAGCAGTACATCATTGGCCATAGACTTCTGATCAGACAAACCTCCTTCCACCACTCCCTGCTTTCACCAAGTCTGTTTTGGATCCTGTGCTGGTAACCATGAAACGACTGAATTGTAAGAACACATCTGGTTCATTTGTTCTAGGAGAAAATCTGCAGTCCTTGTCTGGTTTGGTCCATGTGTGACTCCAGACTCCAATACATTTCACAGCCTCCTGAGTTTGGGGACAATGAGGGATGGACAATAATTGGCAGTGTTGCTCACAGCTCATGAGCAATTAAATGTGAGATTGTCATAAAAACTTGGGAATGAAATCTATGCTTATCCATTTATGTTTCAATGTTTATGACATAAAAGGCTATTCAAACCATGAGTCTATGCCAACACACAGAGCGATTCCATTCTCCCCACACATTTTTTCCCTGTCACCAATTCCCTCCCAAATTCCCAAGAATTCTACTGTGCACTTACAATAGGGGCAAATTATAGTTCCCAATTAACTCGTGAAACTGGACATCTTTGGGATATGGGAGGAAAGCAGGGCACTTGGAACAAACTCATGGTCAAGGGGCACACGTGCAGACAGCACCTAAGGGCAGGATTGTACTGGGTTGCTGGAGCTGCAAAGCAAGCGGTTCTACTAGCTGTGCCTCTGGTTACCCATATGTTACTCCTGCCAAATCATTACTGAATCTTAACCGTCCTGTGGCCCAGGATGTTGCTCAATTTTGTCGAGTTACAGGGGCAACTCAATGTGACTTTGCCTGAGTAACTGGGCAAGGGTAGCAAATGCAACGCTCACATCCATTGAATATATTGTTAAATAATAGTCTGTATTCATAATTCCCTGTATCCTCTCATTGGTCTTGTTCTCAAATGCTCTCATTGGGTGAAGGGGCTGAACTCCAAAACCATTTACAAGACTAAGTTTGAATACTGTTTCACACAGTACAAGTAAGTTGATTTTAATTTATGTCCATTTGTTATTTACCAGAAATTTTAAGAATAACTTACTGTTGGCTATTAAAATGATTTTAGTTTTGTGCTAAATTTACCTTTGGCCAAAGCCAATTGTTTTAATTAAGGGCATTCAACAATCTAGGGTAATGGTGTGCACTTGATGTCAATGCCTATGACCCTACTTTTTGGTAGACAGCATACAGCCTGTTAGTACGTAGTGCTTTGTGTGTGTGTGTGTCAAGTACATTGCACTGTCTGTATTTGTGTATCTCAGAGGTTCATTGCACTGTTTACGCACAAACTATTGTTTTGCTTGACCATGTTTCAACGTTTTGTAGTGGCAGTCTTTGTGATGCACTGTGCCACTAATGTGGTGTGGTTTGCCTTTTTGTGCTGAGCTGTGCTGTGGAGGGAGCTTTTCATATTGGGATAAGAGTTCTTATCAGGATGTGTAAAACACTCACTTGATAACTGCATAACTGCTTTAAAATGGAACCAAAGGGCATGGCATCTGGCCTGCCTCTAGGGGAGAGCTAAAATGCTCACAGTAGCTGAGCGATAGATGGGAAAGCCCAACAGGTTGTGCAGGCATTATGCTATTCATCATTGTGCTGTTGCCTCCAGCTGTAAAAGTCAAGGTCAAACCCCACTGGAGAAGAAAAACCTGGGCTGTGATTACAGTGCATTGCTGAGGGAGTGCTCAGCTCCCCATTGTCATACCCAGCTGCCATCCTGAGTTCAGGAAGATAGCACGCTACTAGTTAGTTTCACGTGTCTCAGCGAGGGTTAAAGTGAAGCCAGGTTTGTCTCCTCATGCATGAAATGTGCCATTCCACCCTTGCAAATAATACTAGTGTTTTGCCAATATTTTCCATCAATCAACATTACTAACAGAAATAATCCCAGCATCATGTTGCAATCTGTGGGATCTTGCTGTGCACTGATTGGGTCCTCCCAGCACTACAACGGTAACTGCTTTTCAGCATTACATCCATGGGCTTGGAGACCTTTTTGAGAGTTTCTAGAAGGGATGTTAAAAGTTGCTACAGAAATACAAGACTTTCTCACCCTGACTCGATGACCTATAAGATTGATGCCAGTTTGAATACGGTGAAACTCCAGGAGAAAGATTTATTGATGAATTAAAACAAAGTATGCATAAAGCTATTGGATCATCTTACAAATCCAGCAGTAAATTAGTATTCCTTCAGTGAAGGGAATCTGATATCCTCAGCCTGGTGACAGGTGCTTCCCTGGTCCTGCATGGTTGGCACCATCTGCCCTTTGGATTCACTCAGCTCATCCCACTAGAGTCCCTTGCACAGACTTCCCAAGGCAATAAAGCATTGCCTAGTGTAGCCACGACACACTTGAAAATGATCAACTTTGTTCTCACTGACCTGAACATTAGCTAGTAGTATCAAGGGGTTTAGCTTCTCATATAGGCTAGGTCCCGTAACTTGTACCGAAACAAATGAGCAATTGTTTGCTTAGTGATGACGGATAATAATATCAGCAGTTGGCTTAGGTTCAGGCAATCTGTCTGGGACTTTGTTCCAAGAGACTTTATTGGAGCCTACACTGTCATTCACCCCACAGTAAGCATCAGAGCTTATATGGGACACAGGAGAAAACAGCACAAAATATTTTAAACCAGAATCTTGGACCTGAAAACTTCAACGTCCTTGCAATGTTGCCATTTGGTTTGTTATTTGTTCCCTACTGATATCAGAATGTAGATTCCAATAATGTTCTGTCACCATTGTCAAAAAACTGTCTAGCATTTGGTTCAGGAAATACTTGTGTGATCTTGGCAAGAGCATAGCAATGAAATCTTCAGTGTAAACTATCGGTCTGGTCCCAATGAGTATACTGAGATTTCTTTTATTTCGAACATTGATTTGGTATATATGCCTTAATATGAAATGTGATTACTGCCATTCCATAGTGTGTACACCCAGGAGAAATAAAAATGCTATCTTTGGAGGTCTGGTGTTGCTATGACTTAAATTCCTACAATGCCAACACAATTTCCGTCCCAGCTAGTCAAGGGGGGATGGATATTCATGGGATAAGGGGTCATTCTTCAGTTTCCTCTTTTTTCAAGGCATTTCTCGCCACCCATGGGAGGGGAGTTCATTCTTCCAGTCACTGGCAGTTCCCTGGAACCATCGATCTCCCACAGTGGCAGGTAGTGGGGACAGCAGTTCAGTGTTAGATGTTCAGGTCAGGTGAGCAGGAACTCGCCAGGACCGTCATAGTGTGGGGGTTGGGATGGTGGATGAGGGAAGAGTTGTTAACCTTTGCCGGGGAATTTCTCGCACTGTGTGCTTTATAAACGTTGCCCAATGCATCCCTTAGAAGGTTTAGACTCCATCTATAGAGCTCCACCTCGGTTTAATAATGCATCGGACACCCCTTGTAAAATGATGTTCACCTGGCTTACCTGCAGTAAGTATTGATCTGACTGTTCCCTCTGGTAATTTATCAGCAGTGTGGACAAGGTAAAAGATTGTCCAACATCACCTTTGGCATGGTAGAGCAGCAGTTAGAACAGGACTAGGTCATTCCTGCTCCCCTTTTCAATAAGATCATGCTTGATCACAGCCTGCATTAGAACAGTACGGGCCCTTCAGCCCACAATGTTGGGCTGACCTATATAAACCTACTCTATGATACACAGTGCATCTTTCTTTTATTAATATTCCTATGTATCAGCCTCTACCACCAACCCCAACAGTGCGCTCCAGGCACCCACCACTCTGTGTGAAAAACCTGCCTCTGACACCACCCCTAAAACTTTCCTCTACTCGCCTTAAACGGATGTCCTCTGGTATTGGTCATTGCTGCCCTGGGATATAGGTGCTGGCTGTCCGCTCTCTCTATATCCCACCACGACCTTAGTCCTGGATATTCTCAGCAACTGGACTGCTACAGCCCAGTTGCACGGCGGAATCCAATGAGGACACTGCTCTACATGAAGAAATGTCATCTGAACTTAATTAGCCTCCCCCTGCTTTGAACACTACGATCTCCAGTTGGGGAAAGCCTCCCTACAACCACCCTGACAAGCCCTGTGAGAATTTTCCAATGAGATTTTTCTAATTCTAACTCGTGAAAGGGGAGCGCAGTCTTTCTTTTCCTGAGGGGGTGATCTTATAGAGGGTAATAAAATCCTGAGGGGAGTGGATAAGGTAGATAGTTGGTCTTTTTCCCAGCGCAGGGAAAGATGTCCCAGCCTACTGAGCCTTTTATAACTTAAACCCTCCAGACCCAGTAGCATACTCTTTCCAGGTTAATGACATCCTTCCTATAGGTAGGCGAGGAGAACTCCAAGTATGGTGGAGACAGGCATAAATTTAAGGTGAATGAGGAACTTTTTTCACACAGAGCATGGAGCGAGCTATAGAGGCGGGTACAACTGCAACATATAGGAAAGGTTCAGAGGGATATAGACCAAACGCAGGCAAATTGGACCATCTCAGATAGACATCATGGACGAGCTGGGAGTTATCTTGGTAAGGGCTAGTACAAGGGAAAAGGGCCGAATGTCTGCCGCCAGCGCTCCAGTTCTTTGCAATAAGGGTGTTGGACGATGCTGGTAAGGTTAAGACAATGTACACACGCAAGCAATGGTTTATTTGTAGCGCTGTTTACAATCATTGCAGCCCCATGGTGCAACTGAGCTACTGTCTGACATTGGGAAAGGTCAAGGCAGCGTGTCTGATCCCGCACCGGCTCCTGGCACATCGTTGAAAAATCTCCAATAACCCGCCGTTCCTTGGTTCGGAAATCCTGATGGATTGGAATCTGGCTCCCCGGCTACTGATTCACGTCCATCCTCCGACGCACCGGGTGCCCGATTCCTGCCTTCCCTCTAACACACCGGGGACCCCAGCTTCGCAGGCTCCCTAAATACACCGGCTGCCCGGTTCCCACTCAGACTCCACACCAAGGCTCGCCTGTGCTCCCTTGAATCATTCCGGGCACAGCTTCCACGGTCCCTTTAATCTCACTGGGGCTCCATCATTCCGCGGACACCGCAACACGCCGGGACTCCCTCAGACACACAGCTATAAGCCTCGGTTCCCCAAAAATCTCCAGGCGCCCGTCGCCCGCGCTCCCTTGAATTCACTGAATCCACTGGAACATTTAGTATACCACCGTGTACCATCTGAAAGTGAATTAAAAGTGTATGGGAGTATTAATATGAATGACATCCAATGGTTCAGAAAATCTGCCAGTCCGCCACCAACACAGTCAAGGGGTTTTAACTGGCGCTCACCTATTTCTTGAACCCTTCCTCTTGATACAATATAATAAAAGGTTTCCATTAGCAATGCCCATGTACAGAATCCGCTCAGCACAATACAGACGTTAGCAACAGTGCAACACTGATAGTGGCCCCGGACCCGGATAATACACAGTCCTACCCACTGCTACCCCTGTTGAACTCAGTCACAGGGATTAAAGCAGACAGCCGATTCGCCAGTAAGTGTTTTGCAGAGGCACGCAGAATTTTCAATTGATTCCCACAGCGTGATACAGACATCCAGCCGAGAGACCGTGAACTGGATAAAGTTTGCAGTGGGTACCAGAGTTCACAGCGAATGACAGCTATCAGATGCAGCTTAGATCGGCGGGGGGTTTCAGAGCAGGGCGGGCGGACGGCCGCGCCTTGTGGTCTCAGCCTCTTGCGATGGATCCGTCTCGTCCCTTTCTGTGGACAGAACAGGACCGATTAAAACAACCCTCGGCAGTTGTTCAATGAGACAGCTCCTGACATCTCCATTCACAGCAAGCAGATCATCTTTGAAGGGATTTGGATCGAGGCGTGAACGGAACTCTCCAGAGGGGAGATTTTGTTGTCAGTTTCAACGTTTGACAAGATTTGAGTTGGATCCGCATACACATAACATAGGTAATTTCGCAGATGACGCGATATTGGTGGTGGTGGTAGTGGTGTTGATAGTGAAGAGGGTTCGGGTTAGATTATGTCATCCAAGAACAGCGTGCGAGGCGAGAGAAGAAATTGCAGGACCCCTGGCTGAGATATTTGCATCATAGTCATACAGCACGGAAACGGCCCTTCGGCCCAAGTGGGCCATGCCGACCAAGATTCTAACTGAGCTAGTCCCATTGCCTGCATTTGGCCCATATCCTTCTAAACTTCTCATAGCCATGTATATGTCCAAGTACCTTTTAAATGCTGTTATGGTACCTGCCTCAACCACTTGCTTTGATCCCACATACACACCACCCTTTGTGTAAAAAAGTTGCCCCTCAAGTTCCTATTAAATCTTTCCCCTCTCAAATCTACACCCTCTAGTTCTTGATCCATCAACCCTACAAAAAGACTGAGTGCATTTACCCTATCTCTGCCCCTCATGATGTTGTACACCTCTATAAGATCACTCCTCAGTCTCCTACACTCTAAGGAATAGTCCTAATCTGTCCAACCTCTCCCTGTAACTCAGTCCCTCAAGTCCTGAAAGCATCCTTGTAAATCTTTTCTGCATTCTTTCCAGTTTAATAACAGCTTTCCTACAGCAGAGTGACCAAAACTGTACACAATACTCCGTGCGGCCTCACCAGCGTCCTGTACAACTACACTATGACCTCCCAACTTTTGTATTCAATGCCCGGATTGATGAAGACCAACATGCCAAAAGCCTTCTTCACCACCCTGTCTACCTGTGACTCCACTTTCAGTGAACCATGTGCTTGTACTCCAGGATCCCTCTGTTCTACAACACTCCCTAGGGTCTGACCATTCACTGTGAAAGCCCTACTGGATTTGACTTCCGAAAATACAACACCTCGCACTTATCTGCATTAATCTCCATTTGCCAATCCTCAGCCCACTTACCCAGCTGATCAAGATCCCGCTGTAAATCCTGATAATTATTTTCACTGTCAATGACACCACCTATCATCAAACTTACTAATCATGCCTTGTACATCCTCATCCAAACCATTGATATATATGACAAATAGCAATGAGTCTAGCACTGACCACAAGGCACACCACTAGTCACAGACCTCCAGTCCAAAAACCATCACCCTCTGCTTCCTACCATCAAGACATTAAGGGGAAAAGAGAAACTAGAAAGAGAGTATGGCCCCTCAAAGATGACAGTGTACATCATTGTGTGGATTTCAATGAATTTTTCTCCTCTGTTTTTACCGAAGAGAAGGACATGAAGAATTTGGATCTTGAGAAAGTTAATAGGGACATCTTGGGGATAGTGTTACCAAACTACTCAGCATCATAAAATACATCAAATACAGAGGTCTTCCTCATTTTACCACGTCTACAGCATTATTACCTGAGTTTGTCACTGTAGAAAACAACACACATCACTAAAAGGGTGAGGGTTTTCAATCCAAGTAGAATGCACAACATCAGCAGGAGGAAAACCTCTGTATTTGAAGAGAAAACGAGAAAGGTCAAATCAGACTCAGCAAAGGAATAAAGACATTCATAGCATGAAGTTAATCCTGTAGTAATTTTGCAGGAAAAGTATCTCAATCACTGGTGCTTAAAATGAGTAAGTATATGGTTACTTCGATAACAATAAGAATGTCAACAGTGGCAGATTAAATGCTACAGTAACCGAAGCAAATACATAGGTGGATCAGACAGCATCTTTGTAAGGAGAAAGAAAATCAAGGTTTCTTGCCAGTGAAGGGACATATTATTTCATATACATCAAGGGACATATATATCAGTCTCTACTTTAAATGAATCCTGGGACCGAGCCTCAACAGCTCTCACCCGTCGAGAATTCAAAAGATTCGCCATCCTCTAGGTGAAAAGAAATTCTCCTCATCTCAGTCCGAAATGTCCCATCGTTTAATCTGTGCCTGTTGGTCCTAGACTCTTCAGTCAGAGGAATTACCTCCCCGCATCCACCCCACCCAGTCCTGTAAGAATGTTGAATGCTTCAATGAGATCCCCTCTCATTCTTCTACACCCAAGAGAACACAAGTCTGGCCCACTCTATCTGTCCAATCTCTGTCAACCTGCCATTCCTAGAACCAATAAGTGAATCTTCGCTGTACTCCCTCACTTCCATAGCATCTTTATTTTTGTACTCCAAGTGAGGTCTTGCCAAGACCTGATATAATTCAGGTTTCATTTTAAACCCACTCAAAATAAAAATGGAAATAAAATTTGGTTTCCTACGTTCTTCTACATCTGCATGTTGGTCTTCAGTGACTTGTTTATGAGCACACAGGTTCCTCTGAACGTGAACACTACCGATGGATCATAGAACATAGAAAATACAGCACAGAACAGGCCCTTTGGTCCACAGTATTGTGCCAACATAGCTAATCCCTCCTACCTACAAAATGCCCATATCCCTCCATTTTCCTCTCATTCATGTGCCCATCCAAGCCCCTCTTAATCACCCCCAATGAGTTCACCTCCACCACCCTATTGGGCAACACATTCCAGGCATCCACCGCTCTCTGAATAAAAACCTACCCCCTCTCATCTAAAATGCATACCCTCTGGTATTGGATCGCTCAATTATGAGAAAAAGACATTGCTTGTCCACCCTTTCTATGCCCCTCATAATTTTATACACCTCCAACAGATCAGCCCTCAGCCTCCACCACTCCAGAGAAAAGAGCTCAGGTTTATCCAGCCTCTCCTGATAGCACATGCCCTCCAATCCAGGCAGCATCCTAGTAAACCTCCTCTGCACCCTCTCTAAAGCCTCGACATCCTTCCTATAGTGAAGTGACCAGAATTGCATGCAATACTCCAAATGCGACCTAATCAGAGTTCTATACAGATGCATCATAACATCTTGACTCCTGTACTCAATACCCCGATTAATAAATGCAAGCATTCCATAAGCCTTCTGAACCACCCTGTCTACCTGTGTAGCCACTTTCAATGAGCCATGGACTTGCACCCCAAGGTCTCTCTGCTCTTCAGCACTGTTAAGGGTCTTGCCGTTAAGCATGTACTTAATGTCAAGAGACATTAGTATTCTCTCTTGACATTAGGCAAACCCACTACCTCTCCCATCAGGAAGGACAGGGGCAGAGGGTACAGGGGGACACCACCACCTGCAGGTTCCCCTCCCAGTCCCACCTCACCCTGACTGGGAAATACATTGTTCTTCCTTCCTCATCACTGGGTCTAAACCCTGGCGCTCCCTCCCAACAGAACAGTGGGAGCCCCTTCCCCAGAGGGACTGCAGCAGTTCAAGAGGGCAGCTGCCCCCTCCACCTCAAGGGGCAGTTGGGGTTGGGCAGTAAATGCTAGCCTTACCAGTGACACCCAGCCTGCGGAAGTCTTGAGACGTGGCTCCTTCAATCCTGACCAGCCCCCCCTCCGCTCTGTCTGTGGAACTGAGCTCATCGACAGCTCTGCTGCCTGGGTCCTGACCAGCACCGTGTGGCTTCTCCCCACCCCAGTGCTGACACAGACCCGCTCCTGCTTCACCAAACCCCTGCTGTCCAAATTCCATCCTTGTCTTCAAACCCCCATGGCCTCTGTAACCTGCTCTGGCCTCAGAGACCTGAGGTGTCTCCAGCTCTGCCCACCTGCTCGTCCTGGTCACCCCTGCTACAGGAAAGGTGCCATTAAGCTGGAAAGAGTGCAGAGGAGATTTACAAGGATGTTGCTGGAGCTCGAGGGACTGAGTTATGGAGAGAGGTTGAGCAGGCTGGGACTTTATTCCTTGGAGAATGAGGGGTGACCTCTTGACCTCACAATTTACCTGCAGCTGCACAATGACCTTGCACCTTATTGTCTGCCTGCACTGCACTTCCCTGTAGCTGTGACACTTTACTCTGTATTCTGTTATTGTTTTAACCCTGTACAACCTCAGTGCACTGTGTAATGGATTGATCTGTACGCAAGACAAGTTTTTCAGTGTACCTCAGTACAAGTGACAATAATAAACCAATTGCAAACTGTACGCACAATGTTTATCCTCCTATTTGCTCGCTCTGCCTGCATGTTTACACTCTCTGTTGACATCACAGCAGCTTTGTTGCAACCTGCTCTCAGCTCGGCTCTGTAACAGCTGGAGGTTCCGCTGGGAATTGAGGACAGACTCTGTCACATTTCCAAGTTGGCTCCAACTAATAGTGGAGCACTGCCACCCAGTGGTAGCAACACCTCCCAGACCCCGAACCATCCGGGCAAGGGTAGCAGGTGCATGACAACATCCCCTTTGCCAAATTCCTGAGTGGCCAATCCTTCAGTGTCCTTGGGTGTAAATCCTGGAACTCCCTCCCCAACAGCACTGTGGGAGAACCTTCACTAAAAGGACTGCAGGTGCCTCACCACCACTTTATCTGGGGATGGCCAATAACTGGCTTGGCCATTTTCCAGTTGGCCAGACCATACAACATCATCCAGGGTAACAAAGGATGCAGAACAGGCCCTTCAGCCCACCATGTCTGTGCAGACCATAGTGTCAAATTAAACTAATCCCATCTGCCTGCAGGTGATCCATATCCCTCTATTCCCTGCCTGTTCATGTGTCTGTCCAAATGCCTCTTAAATGCCACTATCGTATCTGCCTCCACCACCGCCCCTGGCAGCCCGTTCCAGGCACCCACCGCTCTCTCTGCAGAAAACATCTCCCTGAAACTTTCCCCCTCTCACCTTAAATACACGCCCTCTAGTATTTGACATTTCCACCCTGAGAAAAAGATTCCGAGGGTCCACCCTATCTGTGCCTCTCATAGTTTTGTAAACTTCTATTG
>JAUZTB010000117.1:3829975-3841198 GCA_034780895.1 Rhynchobatus australiae | reverse complement strand
TATTGTCTGCCTGCACTGCACTTTCTCTGTAACTGTAACACTTTATTCTGCATTCTGTTATTGTTTTCCTTTGTACTGTTGTAATGAATTGGTCTGTATGAACGGTGTGCAAGACAAGTTTTTCACTGTACCTCGGTACAGGTGACAATAATAAACCGATTTTGTTATATTGTTATTGTGACAACATATTGCCCATCCCTCAGTAGGAAAGGTGTGGGACGCTAGGTTTTTGGACTGTATAATCCATGTGCTAGCAATGTGCTTGTTAGATCTGCATATTGTCCCCGTGACTGAGGGTATACATCCCAGTTGGATTGACGTGCGATTTGGAGGGAGGCGACACTCAATCCTCTTAACTGCTACTGTTGTCCTTCCAGGTTACAGCAGTCATGTGTTTGGTCTTCCCAAGACACCTTGTCCATATTCCAGGATCAATGTGCCAGTGGATGGAATCAGTCACATTCATCTTCTCAGTGACTCTCGCCTCACCAGACCATGGTTATCTCTTGGTTAGTAGAACCTCCCACCAGTTATGTCTATGACATTAGGTTCCCTTTATCTGGAGTCATGGTTATACAGCACAGAAACAGGATCTTCAGCCCAACTCATCCATGCCAGCCAAGATGTCTATCTGAGCTAGCTACATTTGCCTGCATTAAGCATATAACAGGAGAAGCTATTCAATCTCTTGTTCAGTTAGATTGTGGTCTATCAGTGCAAGTACCTTAACTCTATCAGAGCAAGTACCCCTTCATGTAATGCTCCTTCTCAAATTAGAAACCTATCAGTTTGACATTTCCAATTGACTCCCAACATAATCAAGGACCCATCCCATCCCGGTCATTCTCTCTTCTCCCCTCTCCCATTGGGTAGAAGAAACAGGAGCTTAAGATGTACCACCAGGCTCAAGGACAGCTTCTATCCCACTGTTATAAGACTTGAATAAACCTCTTATATTCAACACCCCTGAAGAGTTCATCTTCAGCATAATAAGAACAAGGAAGTCATGCTGCAGCTATATAAAACTTCAGTCAGACCACACTTGGAGTATTGTGTGCAGTTCTGGTCACCCCATTACAGAAGGATGTGGAGACTGTGGAAAAGGTGTAATAGAGGTTCACCAGGATGCTGCCGAGATTAAAGGGTATCTGCTATAAGGAGAGGTTGGACACTAGAGTTGTTCTCCCTTGAGCATCAGAGGCTGAGGGATAGAGGTTTTGAATATTATGAGAGTCATAGAGTAGACAGTCAGAATCTTTTGCCCCAGGGCAGAAATGTCAAACACCAAAGAACATGCTTTTAAAGGTTAGAGGGGGAAGTTTAAAGGCAATGTGAGGGACAAGTTTTTTTTATCTGCAAAAAGTGGTAGGGAATGCCTGGAATGGGTTACCAGTAGTAAAAGCAGGTAGTTTGGTGGAGCTTAAGAGGCTTTTAGATAGACATTATTAATATGGAAAGAATGGAGGGATAAGGATGATACACAGGAGGAGGATATTTAGTATAAATTAGCTGCAAGATTGACACAACATCGTGGGCTGAATGGCCTGTCCAGTTCTGTACTGTTCTATGTTCTTGATCTCTCAATCTACCTCATCATGACCCTTGCACCTTATTGTCTGCCTGCACTACACTTACTCTGTAACTGCAGCACTATATTCTACATTCTGTTTTTTTTGGTTTCTTTTATAACACGTCAGTGTACTTCTGCACAGAATGATCCGTCTGGTTAGCACGCAAACAAAAGCTTTTCAATGTATCTCAGTACACGTGACAATAATAAACCAATTATTGGAGGGAGCTTCAGATTTCCACTGCTCTGCTCCTGGACGTCACCCTGAATGCTCCAGGTCTAATTCAGCCTGTTTCATCAGTTTCCATTCCACTCCTGTCGAACACTTTATTGGCATTAGCATTGGTTTATTATTGTCACTTGTACTGAGGTGCAGTGAAAAACTTGTCTAACATACTGATTGTACAGGTCATTCATTACACAGGGCAGTTACATTGGGTTAATACATAGTGAATTGAGGTAGTACAGAGTGCATTGGTGCAGTACGGGTAAAAACAATAACAAGTACCAACCACCTTCAATCCCATTTGGTGATGTCCGCACTCTCAGAACAAGCTGTCCAGGCCTGCACCATCTTACTGTGGGCCAGTTGCTGCTGCTGTGTGCTGAGGTGATGGATGACCATCAGGTACCTGTAGTTGCACACCCTCCAGTTCACGTTGTGCTTGGTGAAGCGGCTGCTGCCCAGCGGCGGGATGTTGGCCTCTTCTGCCAGGATCCCGACGTAGGCGTCCTCCACGGGGATTGGGCGGACGGACGCCGCTGCTTCCAGGATGGCCCGGGCAGCATCCAGGGAGAGGACGTAGCCCACCCCGCTCACGTAGGGCGGGTAGCGGTCCTTGCCATAGTCCTGGCGCGACACGTACCACTTGTTCCCGGGGTCCCGGATGACTTCCCTCCGCTCGGCTGGGAATAGCGAGCCAGCGTAGAGCCTGGTCCTGATCTGGTTGTCCCTGATCAGAAAGCCAGGCAACCGGTCGGTGTTAACAAAGCAGTCGTCGTCGGTCTTCAGTACGTAGGCAGGTTGGCAAGCGCTTGTTACCCACTTCAACCCATGCATGACCTTCAGTGTCAAGTTCCGGTAGGTGTCCAGGTAGTTTCCGACCAGCAGATCCCAGAAGTTGTCCTGCTCCTCGCGGATTTTGGCATCCGCTCCTTGCTCCATGGCTCGGCCAACCAGGAAGACCACTTGCCAGGAGAAGGGGCTGTGACGCCAGCGGCGCGCCCAGGTGCTGCGGATGGCATTCCTGCGGTCAACGTTGGGGGGCGCCGACGTCACCAGGACCATCAGGTCCTGGTACTGCTGGCAGGGGGGCGGCTCGTAGATCCGACTGAACAACGGCGCAAAGTCCACCCCTCCGCTTCCCGTCGGGTCTCGTCCCCTGTCCCCCACCTGCTCCAGGAGGCTGCTCTTCACCCATTGACCGGGCTTCTCGGTCAATTTTCCAGGGTTTTGGAAAGCCAGGATCAGAAAGGCAGACATCGGGAGCAACGCAAGGACAAGTACTTTAAAATACGTTCTTAGTTTCATCGCTCCAGGTCCATATGCACAAGAACAACGTATGGCAATATTTTGGTGCTTGGTAGTTACTTGCAGAACTTACACCTCGAGACACAAGTTCAAATCCCACCACGGAGGCTGGGGAGTTTAAATAATTCAATAAATCTAGAATTTAATAAAGCTGGTAACACTGCATCCTCACTAAATCCCAGCTGGGAAGAAATCTGCTGTTCTTATCATAGGTTGCTCTTAGCTCAGAGGCAAACGGGGATGGACAATAAATGCTGATGCTGCCAACCACATCCACATCCCATGAATGTACAAACCATTTGTTTTCATGCCGGTTTGGTGGGGAGGGAGGGAACATCCCAGATATTGAAGTCGCTGCACTCTTGCGATCCTTGCTGTGTTTTTCCAGCACATCTCACGACCTCAGGAAACCCCAACCCATTCTGGCAGCCAGAGAAATTCTCCCCAGAGCAGGACCACAAAATCCAGAGCAGGCAGCACCTGTGCAAAGAGAAGGAAGGGTTAACCTAAAGGTCAATGACCTTACAGGGAGGGAACATTACAGCAACAGGGGAGGCCAATCAGCCCGTCCTGCACGTGCCAGCCAAAAGTGGATTTTGGGTTAATCCCACTGCCCAGCACTTGGTCCTCAGCTCTACAGGCTACGTTACAGTTCTTCAATTCCTGTTTCAATGTGCTGAGAGTTTCTGCTTCTCCCTCTAGTTCAGACAACAATTTCTATCCCCTCACCAATTACCGAGTGATTTTTTTTTTCCTCAGCTTCCCTCTAATCTTGATCAGTTAGGGAACTGGGCCGAGGAGTGGCAAATGGATCTCAATACAGATAAGTGTGAGGTGATGCATTTTGGAAAGTCAAACCAGCATTGGACTTGTACTATGAATGGTAGGGCACTGGGGAGCGTAATGGAACAGGGGGACCTGGGAGTACAAGTGCACAGTTCGTTGAAAGCACCGTCACAGGTAGACTGGGGGACGAAAAAGGTGTTCAGCACACTGGCCTACATCAGAAGAGAGAATGTCTGGGGTGGGTGGGGTCTTTGAATAAAAAGGTACACCAGGAATAAATGGGCCTCAGTATCCAATAATTTTAGATCCAAACCACCCTTTTCTTTCCAATTTATCTGTTTTCTAAAATCTGGGCATCCTGAACTGACTGGATCACTAGGCAGTGCTGAAGGGAAGAAGGGGGCTATTTAAGAGCCAAGTGTACCAACAGACAAGAGTCACATACAGGGCAGGGGGCATATTCCTTGCTTGAAGGATATTAGTGAACCAAACGATAATCTGGTAGCTGTGTGGTCATTGTTATTAACGAATATTTTTTTAATTTCCAGTGTTGGTCATAGAATTACTGGTAGTAGTAGAGGGCTGCTTCTCTGAACTGGAGGTCTGTGACCAGTGGTGTTCCACAAGGATCAGTACTGGGACCTCTGTTGTTTGTGATATTTTTAAAAGACTTGCTAGGTGGTCTGATTATTAAGTTTGCAGAGAACACCAAAATCAGGGTAGTTGTGGACAGAGAGGAAGGTTGTCAAAAGATACAGCAGGATATAGACCAGTTGGAAATTTGGGCAGAGAAATGACAGACAGGAGTTTAATCTGGATAATAACGAGGTGGTGTATATTGGGAGGTCAAATGCAGGAGGAAAGTATACAGTAAATGGCAGTAGCACTGATGTATGGAGGGACCTTGGGACGCAAGTCCATAGCTCCCTGAAAGTGTCAACACAAGTGGATAGGGTGGTGAAGAAGTGTACGTCATGGTTGCCTTCATCAGTTGAGGCATTGAGTATAAAAGTCGGGAAGTCACGTTGCAGCTGTATAAAACTTTGATTAGGCCACATTTGGAGTATTGTGTTCACCACACTACAGGCAGGATGTGGAGGCATTGGAGAGGGTGCAGAAGAGGTTCACAAGGATGTTGCCTGGATTGGAGTGCGTTGGTTATAAGGAGAGGTTGGACAAACTTGGATTCGATGTACATGTGACTAATAAAGATATCTTGTCTTGTTTTCTCTGGAGGCTGAGGGGAGACCTGATAGAATATATATAATTATGAGACACAAAGACACGCTAGATTGTCAGTCTTTTACCCAGGGCGGAAATATCAAATACTAGGTGGCATAGGTTTAAGGTGAGAGGGGGAAAGTTTAAAGGAGATTTGAGAGACTTTTTTTTAAACAAAGAGTGGTGGGTGCCTAGAACGTGCTGCCAGGGGAGTGTAATGGAACAGAGGGACCTGGGAGTACAAGTGCATAGTTTGTTGAAAGCACCATCGCAGGTAGACAGGGAGGTGGTGGAAACAGATACAATAGTAGTGTTTAAGAGGCACTTAAACAGACACATGAACAGCCAGGGAGTGGAGGGATATAGACCATGTGCAGGCAGATGGAATTATTTAGATTGGCGCAGTCATCATGGTCCCAAGGGCCTGTTTCTACACTGTATTGTTCTATGTTCTACCATTAATTGAATTTAACTGGGGCAGTGATTATCAGACTGGTAATCCAAAGGTTTGGATTTATAATCCAGAGACCCGAGTTCAAATCTCAGTTGAGAGCAGTTCATTTTAAATTCAGTAACGCCTAAAAACGTGAGGGAAAAAAAGTGATTAGGATCTGAAATTATTGAATTCTCCAGACCCGCTTTCATTCCAAAATGAGATGCTGTTCTTCAAGCTCCATTAGAACAGTGTCAGAGTCTCATGACAGAGGGCAATGTGGGAGTGCAATAGTTAATTAAAGATTTGAAGTGTAGTTAGTCACTATTGCAGTGAAGGAAACAAACAGGAGCCAGGAGTTAAAACAGTGGAAGAATGTGCTTCTTCTGTCTGGGCAAGGATCGCCCAGAGTGCAAATCTGCTAGTTGCCGAGATAGACCCGACTTCAACCTCGCAGAGGAGCATTGTAAGGGAATCCAGCGAGGGGAGAGGTTATAAAATGCTATGGCCAAGAAAGTGCACCAGTGCTTCTAATTCTTCAGGAGGCTAAAGAAATGTCTCCGTAGACCTACACCAATTTTTATCTGTGAATAATAGAAAGCTTCCTATCCGGATGCATCACGGCTTGGTATGGCAACTGCTCTGCCCGACTGCAAGAAACTGCAGAGGGTTGTGGACACAGTTCAGCACATCACGGACACCAGCCTCCCCTCCATGGACTCTGTCTACACTTCCCACTGCCTCGGTAAAGCAGCCAACATAATCAAAGACCCCACCCACCCAGGACATTCTCTCTCCTCCCCCCTCCTATTGGGCAGAAGATTAAAAAAAAAGCCTGAAAGAACGTACCACCAGGCTCAAGGACACTACCACGCTGTTACAAGAATATTGAACATTAGTACACTAGGATGGACTTGACCTCACAATCTACCTCATTATGACTTGCACCTTACTGTCTGCCTGCACTGCACTCTCTCTGTAGCTGTGACACTTCACTCTGCATTCTGTTATTGTTTTCCCTTGTACTACTTCAATGCACTGTGTAATGAAATGATCTTTATGGCATACAAACCAAAGTTTTTCACTGTACCTCAGTACATGTGACAATAATAAACCAATTTCCCAAAGCACAGGGGCCATGGTGGGGTAGACTGGGAGATGAAGAGTTAATCTTTACCGTATGAGCGTGTAGCCAGGTTTCCATGAGAAGTTGAAGAGGACGGTGTGGCCTGTCATCTCCACGACCTTGGCGATGCTCTGGGTAAACTGAGGCAGGGGTTGTAAGTTGCATCAAAGCTGGGCTTGGGGCTGTGTTCCCGTTGGCAGCGAGTGACTCTTACATTCACTGTTCATTTCCTTTCAGAAGACGATTCCTGGGATCTAATCACGTGTTTCTGTATGAAGCCTTTTGCGGGCAGGCCGATGATTGAGTGCAACGAGTGTGGGACTTGGATCCACCTCTCCTGCGCTAAAATCAGGAAGTCGAATGTTCCCGAGGTCTTCATCTGCCAGAAGTGCAAGGACTCCAAGCAAGACATCAGGAGGTCAAACCGGGCTCGGACTGGGCCCAAGAAACGATTCAGCGAATAGCTGGGCACAGGCCTGGCGACTGTGGCTGGTCTTGTGGACAATCAGGAACACTGGGAACTGAGAAACACTTTGGTTCTGGTCCCACATTGAAGAGATGCCTTTCTGATGGGGCACAAATGGTGCAGGATTCACCGTGCATTGAATGTGTATATAATCCAAGCCCAGGAAATGAGGCACACCATTCAGTCCTACTGTTCCATCATCCCTTGTTTCTTTGATGGGATTCTTATTAAAATCTGGGGCTTGGAGGATGGACCAAGGCAGTGATATCTTCAACGCTGTCCTATTTGACTCAGATCTGTGGTTTCACTGACTATGAAGCAGGACTTCTATGTAAAGAGATGCCATAGATATTTGTTACTGTAAGTGTGGTCTCTGCCCATTGTCCATGGAAGAGTTCAGGGGTTTGGGGAGGGGTTGACAGTGAGGGCAGGGGTAGTGCAGAGGACTCTTCTTGAGTTGGCTTGGAGGGAGAGCGGGTGGCATCTGAGCATCCTTGTCAGAGCAGTGTGATTTGCACATTGCCTGTCGAGGGGTAAAAAACACAACAATACAGACCTCTCCTGAGCCCCAGCCATAGCCCACTGTCCAGCAAAGATCAATGGGCAGGTGAGTCACCCTGGGTCCTGAGCTTGGTGAGGCCGAGGTTTCCGTGACTGAGTCCTGCACACATTTAACTTTGGAAGCTGGGCTGTGTTCCACAAGCCCCACTTGGTTCCTCCCCACACCCTGCCGTTGTTATACAAAAGTGCAATTAAAGCTTGAGATATGTTGCCTGTCAGACAATGGGGACGAGAAGTTAGTGACGGCCGTGTTTCTGGGGCCATGGTTCGTGTCACTTACTGAGTCTTTAATCCAACACGTGTAATCGGTCTGTGGAGGGTCAGTCAGGGGTGCCCTCACCTTGGGGAATTGTCCCACACTCTGTCCCTCTGTTGTTACCAGGTGTCGAAGGGTGTAACACTAAGTGGCCTGCAGTGATGCAGGGGCAGGTCGTGGCCAGGAACCCACGGCCTGGTTGTGGGAGCTGGAGTGGCCGGTGAATTTGGAGCTCGATTGCGTGGCCGCGATACTTCCAGCCCTGCACTGCCTTAATCGAATCTTTGGCCGCGCAATGACACACAGCCAGGTTCCTGCTTTGCCAGCCTTCTCCCTGCCCCCGTCACCGAAAGCACTGACTGGCACTGTGTTCCCAGATAACCACATTGACACAAGGCGGGGCAGGGGGAGTTGGCTGTTTCTAAGTACGCCCATTTCTGGAGGCACATTTAACAATACAGACCGGGAGAAGTTGCAGCAGCCCAGAGGGTGGGGTCTGATCCAACACTCGAGGCACCGCCCTCTCACTTCCTGGCATTTTGGAGGGGTTTTAACTCACTGAGCAGGAATTTCAAGTACAGAAACGTGCTGGGAGTCCTTCGTGATCCACAGAGCCTTCTATCCCCCACTGCTTTGTTAGCTGAAGCCGTAGTGTTGTCCAGTATCAGGTTAGTTGGTGGAATTCCATAGCACAAGCCCACTGTTGGAATTTCACTCGCTTGAGTTACACCGATCTGGTTTTTGTTCTAAGTGCACTTTCCACTCCAACCTGATGGGAGCTTCTGATATTTTTGGGGGGGGAAATCGGACGTGCCGTTAATTTTTCTCGGGCAGAGTTTTAAACACCGATGGATATTTCCTTTTAAGGTTCCTATTTTGAGGGACTTGTGTTTTCAGGAGAGGTGTTGGTGGATGGACTGTCTGCTGGTGGCATAGTGAGTTGCTGCTCTGCACTGAGGTCACGGGGTTGGTCTCCAACACCCCTCCAGCCCACGTCACCAGACAGTGCACTCATGGTGACTCTAGCCCAGGAAAAAGTTGTGTTCTGCCTCTGCAGTTGAATAGCCAGCCAATGATACCTGGGAGAAGGGTAGAGGAGTGAGCCCAGTGACTGCAGCACCTCGGTGGGAGCCAGAATCACCCAGGAGGAGGCAGTGGTGGTGGGAGGAGTGGAGGGGCTGATGGTGATGGGAGTAGGACGGGGTCATCTCCGCAGGTACCTGCCCTTGTAAAGGAGCCCAGAGAGTTTTTAAACTGCAAGTAATGTTACATCTGGGTCTTGTAATTTAGTCCAGTGTTAAACTTCACCATTTAACAGTCCATTTGTAAATAGCTTTGAAATTCTTCTGTAAATAATGTTCTGAAAAGGAACAGAAGGTATTATGGGGTAGAAGTGAAGTTTCGGGATTGTGGTTTGAATTGCACTAAACCTTTAACCACAAGATCCATGGAGGGATAGTGCTCAGCGCAGGTTGTCCTGTACAAATGTAAGATATGTGGAGCCTCCAGTTGTAAAGGACAGGCTGTTTAAGATGTTCCCATTTTATTCTGTAAGGCCTGTTTCTGTGGAAATGATTTGTATTGCTGAGGAGGCTGGAGAGATGGAAAGGGGGAGAAAATTCATTTTTAAAGTCTCTTGCTGACCCTTCCCGCACATTCCTCTTGCTCCCCTTTCCTCACCCCCCCCTTCCTCACCCCCCCCTTCCTCTACCCCTTTCCCCTCCCCTCCCCCCATATCACCATGGTTACTGGTTTTTTCTACTCTTGGGAGGCAAAATAAATCCACCTGGAATATACCTGCTTTGGTGTTTGGTGTTAATGTGGAGGTGGGGGTGGGATTTACGGGACCGTGCTGTGTGGCGGAGGTGGTGGTCAGCCTGCAGCTGCCTGTGGCAGAGGCATGATTGGAGGGGTTGGAATCCAGGGAGTTCTCTTTCGTCTGAGTAGCCACTTTACACTGTCGGTCACCTGACCAACAGGGCAGACCGGATCTTCCGTGCCAACTGCCTCGGACCCCATCAAGCAGAGAGGTTGTCACGTCCCACACTCTGGTTTTGCGGGTCTTCTTTCCCCCCATCACTGTGTGGGGGGCCTCTGGCTGATTCGCTGACCTTTCCTTAACTCTAGAGGGTGGGGGTTCTGGTTCAGGATGGGAGGCCATTCAGCCCCTTGTCCATTCTGCTGTTCAGTGAAATAATGGCTGATCTGTGTCACGTGCATTTGCCCACCCTCACTGTGTAGAGGGTCAGTAGGGCGCTGCACCCATGACTGGCCGCAGTCCCGTGGGATGGGGAAGAGCAAGCTCTCAGATTCTCTGTAGAGTTCGGATTGGGTACTCACTGGCGGATTGACAGTGTGGTCCCACTCACTGTTTGGTGAAGAACAGCCCAGGGAGTGACCACTTTCCTGTGGGACAGTCCCGCAAAGATGGGAATTGATGACCTGTGAATAAGCTTGTTATACCAGCTTGTTAACTGCACTGTAATGATCTACTGGCCCCAGGGACCAGGAGTGAGGGTCTCGCCCCTTCACTCCTGTCAGACTGTGACAGATATCAAGAGTTGGTACTTCTCATCCTGTTCCCACCTGGAGGGAAGAGAAGCAGTTCTGTCGAGTTGGCGTTTACAAAGGGAGCCCTTGCTGCCGGTAACACATTGACGTTAGGGGGCTCCACTTAAATCTCATTCACACAGCCGTGGGCATGAGTTGGCAGTTCTGAACCAATGTGCTGCCTGCCCCCCCCGTGGACTGAAAGATGCTGTGGGGCTGTTCTGTATCGTGGGCATCAGCAGGTAATCTGATCACATTGCTAGTTGCGTGCACGTAGGGTGCTGAGTCTGACGAGACAGTGGTTCAGAAAGTGCTTCACTGGGACACTGAGATGGGAAAACGTTGAAGTCTTCTCTGTGGGGATAAGGCTGTGGGACAAGTGTTGAATTCTGCTCCAACCACCTTGGGTGTAATACTAGAGAAATGAAGGACCGCAGATGCTGGAATCTCAATGGTAAAACACGATGATGCTGGAGGAACTCAGCAGGCCAGGCAGCATCCGTGGAGAAAAGCAGGCGGTCAATGTTTTGGGACTCCCACACCTGCCTATCACTATCTCCTACCTGCATCTACCTATCACCACCCCACCTCCCCTCTTCTGTCCACCTATCACTGCTCTGCTTTTCCCTCCTATACATTGGGCTTCCCCCTTTTCCTATCTTCAGTCCTGAAGAAGGGTCCTGACCCGAAACATTGACCGCCTGCTTTTCTCCACGGATGCTG
>JAUZTB010000117.1:2732766-2747362 GCA_034780895.1 Rhynchobatus australiae | reverse complement strand
CCCAGAACACTCTACGCAAAAGATGTATTTCACTGTGTGTTTCGATGTACATGTGACTAATAAAGAAATCTTATCTTGTCTTATATACTGTTAGAATAGTGCTACAGGACTGTAGTTGTCTGCTGTTGTTTAATTTGTCATAGTAGTGTCAACAGAAGCCTCAAGTTGGCATCCTTCATCTAGCCAGTCCATGCTCCTCAATCAGATGATTATAGGTTCTCTTTTCATTCCAGATACTTGTACGTGAAAGTCTGGGCTGATTCCAGAACAACAGAAAGGGAGATTGGGATGAAAAGTTAAACCAAGGTCCAGTCTGCATTCTGAGATAATTGAAAATTATCCTAAAACTATCCCTCTTTGAAGAACAGGGAAATTTATTTTCAGGTCTACTGGCCAAAATTTATCCACTGGACATTAGAATATATGATTAGCAGCTCGCTATCACAGTGTTATTTGAGAGAGTAAAACACTAGTTGCTCAGTGGGTCAGGCAGTATCAGTGGAGGGAAATGCACGATCCACGTTTCAGGCCAAGACCCTTCATCTGGACTGCCCAGTCTATCCAGTCCTGATGAAGGGTTTCAACCCCAGAGGTCGACTGTCAAGTTCCCTCCACAGATGCTGCCTGACCAGCTGCGTTCTTCCAGCAGCTCGTTTTTTTTTGCTCCAGATTCCAGCATCTGCAGTTTTTTGATTTGTTACTTGTGAGAGCTTCATGGGGCAATTGGCAACTTTGTTAACTACATTAAAGAGCTATACATGCAATTTAAAAGTAAGGTGGGGTGTTCCTTTTATGGTAATGGTAATGTTAATGCAAGGTTTTTGATGCAGCACCTTGATTATTTTCTGAGGAATAGTTTGATTATTCAGCCTTTGAAATAGTTGCATTTTAACT
The DNA here is from genome assembly GCA_034780895.1 of Rhynchobatus australiae. Taxonomy (NCBI): domain Eukaryota; kingdom Metazoa; phylum Chordata; class Chondrichthyes; order Rhinopristiformes; family Rhynchobatidae; genus Rhynchobatus; species Rhynchobatus australiae. The sequence goes on along the minus strand of JAUZTB010000117.1, from coordinate 2,746,468 downwards.
TAACACACTTCTTTCTGCTTCAGTGCGATTGGACGTTTTGGGACGTTTGAGAGCCGCAGTCTATCAAAGAAAATCAGCATGTCTTGCAATTCTGTTTTGGTGTTGGCTCCAATGAATTGAATAAATTGTGCAATCAGTTGTTCAGAGTTGCCAGCTGATCGCCCGTAGAGGTAGAGTGAAGTAATCGTACAGACCGCTCTTGTGCTCCGCTGATTAACAGAATCCATCTGCAACACAAGTGCGTGCAATGCACTTTAATCCTTTTAAAACAGGAATCCGCATAAACCTGGGAAGTTGGGGTGGTGATTGGAACCGGGAAGAGCAGATGCCTGAAATCGCTTGGAATGAGGTTTGGTGCTCCAGAACATGTTCCCCAGTGTCTGAATATCAGTAATCAGCATATGGATTATTGAAGCGCGATGTTCCCTGCTGCCCGAGGAACCGCAAATTGCTTATTGGCCGACCCGCGCCTCCGCTTTAAAAGCTGATGATCAGTTAGTGCTCTCTGATCTCTGGCCTGGCTTTCTCATTTTCTGCGCAACACCCACGGAATTTGCTTTTAAAGTGAGAATCGGGTTTTTTTTCTTGCGTCTTGACATAGCTTACCTTTAAGTTATCATGTCTTGATGTAACACTGTACAGGAAGTATTAATGAAAAGAACAATTGCGTTTTTATTGGAGCAACAACGTAACCTACATATATATTTTTGTTTCGTAACCTTTTGCTGTCGCGGTGTGCCTTTCCACTGAAACTTCCTTTAATTGACAATATGGTTTAGTGTTTAATGTTAGTACTGAAGTTCTCGAGCGAAGTTAAATAAGAAAACTACTTGTTATGATATATTACGTTAAGGAGCTTGTACACTATTTGGAGGATTTGTGTTAGGCAATATTCTTACTAGAAAGCTTGGTAATAGTGGAAGTTGCTCAAAGAAGGAAAGGGTGTTAACTAGTTTAAATCTTGGGGGGGGGGCGAAGTTTTTCATATAGAGAGTTAGATTTTGGTTTGCGCTGTGTGGTAGAAATAAAGACGTAAACATGAAAGGAGTATAAAGAATGCTGGGTGCGGAACTAATTGAATCGTTCTTAAAAAAAACGAGAGGTGATTTCATTGAACCGTGGGAACCTGGAAGGGGCTTAACGGAATGGGGGGGGGTTAATGTTTCTCCGGACTGGGGTACAAAACAAAGCTAATGGAGAGGTCCCAGGGATGGGAGACCAGGGGTTACTCTCTGAGAGCCAAAAACATTTAAGAAGACGGAGTTACTGGAGACTGTAGATGCTGGAATCTGAAGGGAAAAGCAAGCTGCTGGAACAACTCACTGGAGTCGGGCAGCATCTGTGGAGGGAAATGGACAGAACGTTTTGGGCTGGACCCTTCATCTGGGCTCACTTAAGAAGAAATCTATCTTAGAATAGTTTCGATAGAGTAAATGGAGAGAAACTGATAGTGCTGTTGATAACCAGAGAACACAGATTAATAATTTACAAAAGATCCATAGGGGATATGATATAATGTTTAACCTAGTGTTTTTGATCTGGAATGTGAGGGTGATGGAAGATGGTGATGTACCTTGTAGAGCCGTTGCCCAGTAATAAAGACCCATGTTCAATGCTGACCACTGGTGCTGTCTGTGTGGAGTTTGCATATTCTTTCCCTCATGGTTTCCTCTGGTTTCCCCACTGCATTGCAGGATGGTGGGTTAATTGGCTGCTGTGAATTGCCCCTGGTGTGGAGGTCAGTGGTAGAACCTGGGGTGGGGGGGGGAAGAGCTGATGAGAATGTGGGATTAATGCAGATGGGTGGTGATGTTTGCTAAGGACTTGGCAGGGCGAAGTGCCTGTTTCCATGCCCTACCTTTCTATCATTGTTTGACTGTATGGATGATAGTAACAAAAATAGATGAATGCGCAAAAGGAAAATGTAATTGATACAGCTATGCCAGGGGAGTGCAACTCGTTGGATGGCTCTACCATCTGTCTGTTTGGACACATGGGCCCAAGTGGTTGCTTTATCATTCCATAATTTTTGTTTTTATTTGAAAATGGAGTAGAATTGTAATATGGGATTCCTAGGCTTGAAGTGGAGCATTAGAATTTTGAACATAAAACAATATAGCACAGGAACAGGCCTTTCAGCTCACCATGTTGCCAATTTAACTAATCCCTTCTGCCTGCACGTGGTCTGTATCCCACTATTCTCTACCTGTTCACGTGTCTGTCAGAAGTGCCTTTTGCTACCATGGCTACTTCTCTCACCTCCCCACACCTACCACTTCATGTATAAAAAAAACTTGCCTTGCAAATCTTCTTTAAACTTTCCCCCTCTCACCTTAAACCTATCCCTTCTAGTATTTGACATTTCCACCATAGGAAAAAGCCTCTCAGAATTTTATATATTTCTATCAGATCACCTCTCAGCCCCCAGAATTCTAGAGAAAACAAGTTTGTCCAAAAAAACTAATTGCTGGAGGAACTCAGCTGGACAGGCTGAGGAGGGAAATGGACAGAGAATGTTTTGGGTTGAGACCTTTCATCTGGATTGAAAGATAGAAGGCAGATGGCAAGTATAAAGAGGTGAGGGGAGGGGTTGGAGCAAGCCTTGGCAAGTTATAGGTGGATTCAGAGGAGGGATGATTGGCAGATAGAGGAAGGGAGAGTGGAAATAGTACCAGATACTGGGAGGTGACAGATGGAGGCGACAAAGGGCTGTAAATGATGGAATCTGATAGGAAAGGACGGTGGAGGATGGAACCAAACANNNNCAGGTTGGGAGGGCAGATGGGACCGGGGGGAAGGGGACTCAGTGGGAGGAAAATATGGGTGATGGGCAGATGGAGTGGGTGGATTGGGGAAAGAACCAGGATGAATTGGGGGCTGGCGGGGTGGTGTAGGAGGAATTGGCTAGACTGGGGGAGAGAGGAAAAATTTTACCTAAAATTAGATTCTTCAATGTTCATGCTGTCAGGTTGTGGACTACCCAGGTGTGCTTTTTGTTTTGCTCCACCCCTTTCCCTCATCCCTTTATACAAGCATGTCATGTTACAGTTGTACAAAGCATTGATTGTGCTGCACTAGTATTATGTGAAGTTCTGGTTGCCTCACGAAAGGAAAGATGCAATTAACCTTGAGAGGACAGAAAAGATTCAGAAGGATTTTGCTTGGAGCTATGAGGATAGATTGGATAGGCTGGGACTTTTCCCTGGAACACGGAGGCTGAGAGGTGTATAAAATTGAGAGGCATATATAACCAGAGTCTGTTTCCCATGGTAGGGGTGTCTTAAACTGGACTGCGCAGATTTAAGGTGAGAGGGAGGTTCAAAGGGGACCTGGAATGAGCTGCCAGAGTAGGTCATGGAGGCAGGAACGTAATGATATTTAAGAGGCATGTGGACAGGTAGTTGAATGAGCAAGGTGTAGAGGGATACGGAATTAATGCAGGCAAGTGGGATTAGCATAAATGGGCATGATGATTGCCATAGACACAGTGGGCTGAAGGGCTTGTTTCTTTGCTGTACAACTCTATGCCAAAGTTGTATTTCTCTGGTCAAAGCTGTGTTCCTTTTCAGGGCTCTGCCAGCTAAACAGTATTATATGAATGTAAGCATTAATTTAAAATGGAATTCCATTTTGTATTCTTCCCTTTAGACATAGGAAATAATGGCAAATACAGTGAGTGGAGTTTCCAGTATTTAAGGCAATCTGAGGAGGAGGTCTGTGATTCAACCGTTTCCGGACATTCTTGCAACACCATCTACATGTTTTGGGATTATTCCATTTGGTTATATGAATCCTTTGTACATAGGGACTCTAGAGGAAAATATTATGCAAGGAATGTGATATGCTGAATTAGAATTCTGAAAATCCAGCTTTGTCTTCATGGGGACGTAGACACTCTGACTCCTTGAGTCTGTCAGCTGTATTACAATTACAAGTGATTTGTATTTTAACTTGATTCACATGCTGAGTTATTCAGGTGGTGTTGTTCTCATTGGCCTGCTTCCCTTGTCCTTCCTGGTGGTATATATTTCACATGTGGAGATGATGTGAGAAGAGCCTTGGCAAATAATGTTCTTGGACTCTTAATTCTACCTTTCTCAGTTATTCTGTTACTGCCATTGTAGCATTTCTTTTTTCACTATTTCAGATTGTACTACAATCTTTGCACCATTCTGCTGTATTGTATTTATTATTACCATGTATACTGTTTAGTTTGAGCTTCATGTGAACAAGGAATTTCATTGCACCCTGGTGTATATGACAATAATCTAATCTAGTGGTGGGGATCTCTTGAGGAAGTTGAGATTGATATTCTGTTTATCACTGGAGGCTGAACAAAGCTGCAAATATGTCACCCATGCCTCTAGCACTCTTGTGCTGAGCCCCACCATCAGTGAAGATAGGGACTTTATTAAACGGGGATATTATTGAGCTACCATCTTGAGCTGCCCAGATGTGGTAGAACTACAGAACTTTGATCTGATCCATTGTTTGTGATGTTACTTAGCTCTGTTGCATACTGTCTTTGCTGTTTAGCACATACCTCATCCTATTTTACTTGAGGTTGGCTGTTGCATGATTAGTCTGTAGGACAGCTTTTCCAATTTAGACACCAGTCCCCAGATGTTTGTAAGAAGAACTCTGTAAGAGCACCTGGGTTCAAAGTAATTTTGCCAATTGCAAATTCAGTGCCCATGTCAATGTCATCCAGTTTTATTTTTTCTCTGTTTGAACAAATAAGTTGTTTAATAGCCCTTTAAGAGGAGAGCACTTGGGGGTGATTCTGGAGTCGCGTGTAGGCCATACCAGGTGAGCTTGGCAGTTTTCCTACCCTAGAGGACGTAGATTTTTCTTTAGCTGTTGAATTAATATGCTCAAATTACTTTGATGGACCTAATAGTTTTCTGCAATCAGGAGATTCTAGATTTAAATCTATGGATTATGGAATGAATCAAGAGAGGCCTTGCACAAAAATAGAAAATGCTGGAAATATCAAGGAAGCCAGGCCGCATCTGAGTCAATGGTTCAGGTTGAAGACTTTTCCTCAGAACTGGGAAGGAGACAAAAAAGGCTGGTTAAGCTGCAGGGAGGTTGGGGGAAGGGAGTAAAACCATGGTGACCAAGGGGCATAAGCTGAAAGTAAGGTTATCTGGTTAGTGGAAGCAGTTAGAGAGCAAGTCAGGCTGGACATGTTCATGACTCCCAGAGTGGGAATAAAACACAAAATTGAACAAAAAACAACAAACAAGCTGAGCAATATTACAGATGGACGATACAAACGCGAATTGTTTGCAGAATTTGTAGAAATCTATATTGGGTCCAGTAGTCTGCAACATGCCTGGTTGGGAGATGAGGTGCTGTTCCTCAAGCTTGTATTGTGCATGAGATCACAAGGCCAATAGTTCAAAGTGGGATGGGGAATTAAAGTGGCAGGCAACAAGAAGCATAGGGCTGCGAAGCGATCACGCAATTTGTGTTTGGTTTGTCCAATGTACACTGTGTACACAGAAAGCAGTACGCTAGATTGGAAGACGTGCAAGTGAATCACTGCTTCACCTGGAAAGACTTTTTGGGTCCATGGATGGCAGGAAGGGAAGAGGTGAAAGGACAGGTGTTTAATCGCCTGTGGTTGCATGGGAAAGTGCCATGAGAAGAGGGATGGTTAATGGGAATGGAGCAGTAGACCAGGGAATCATGAAGGGAATGGTCCCTGTGAAGAAGGGAAAATGTGCCTGCTGGTGGAATGGCTTTGAAGGTGGTGCAGAGAATGCTTTGTTGAATGTGGAGGCCACTTGGGTGTAAGGTGGTGATCAGACAAATCAGTCCCAGAGGAAAGGGGATGAGAACAGAGGATAAATGTTGTCTAAATAGACTTCAGTAAAATATTTGTCTGATCACCACATTACACCTGCGAGCTAGGCTGGTCCAGAAGGTTGAGGTATATGGGATCCAGGGCGACCTGGCTAATTGGATAAAAAATTTACTTGGTGATAGGCGGCAGATGGTAGTGATGGAAGGATGCTTTTCCGATGAGAACAATGTGACCAGTGGTATACTACAGGGATTGGTGCTGGAACTCGTGCAGTTTGTGATACATATTAACCATTTGGATGTGAATGTAGGATGTATGATTAGTAAAAGTCGTGGATGATGCAAAAGTTGGTTGTGTCATGGATAGCGAGGAAGGTCTAAGACTACAGCAGGATATAGATCAGATGTAAAGTTGGGCTGAGTGTTGGCAAATGGAACTTAACCCCAACGAGTGTGAGGTGATGCATTTTGGGAAGTTGAGTAGTGATTGGACGTAGACAGTAAATGTTAGCATGCAAAGGAATGTTGATGAACAGAGGGACCTTGTGGATCAAGTCCATAGTTCCCTCAAGGTGGAAACATCGGTCGAATGGGTAATGAAGAAGGCACTTGGCATGCTTGCCTTCATAGGTCAAAGCATAGAACAAAAGTTGAGATTTTATATTGCAACTTTACAAAACATTGATTAGACTACACTTGAGTATTTTGTGCAGCTCTGGTCACCACACTATAGCAAGGATGTGGTTGTGGTGAATTAGCTCCTGGATCTCCTGGTCATTCTCATCAAACCAGCACAGGTTTTCAGATGAGCAGTGTCTCCTCACAGGTCTAATTATGGTGGGTCATAATCACTTCAAGTTGAGGAGGAAAATTTGAGATGGTATTGGGTGCCTCAATACCATGTGAATGCAATGTGATTGTGCTGGAGAGTGTGTAGAGGAGATTCATCAAGATGTTGCCTGGATTGGAGGACTTTAGTTATGGGGAGAGATTGGATAGGTTAGATTTATTTTTCCTGGAGCGAAGCTGACAGGTGACCTGTATCAAATTATGAGGGTCAATAATTGGGTAGATAGTCAGAATCTTTTTCCAGTAGGGGTAACAAAAAAAGAGGGTGTAGATCCAAAATGAGAGGAAGGAGCTTTAAAAGGGATTTGAGGGGAAAGTTTTCACATGGAGTGTGGTTGATATCTGGAGCTTGCTGTCAGAGGAGGTGTTGGAATCAGAGAACTGCTTCTCATGCTCAATATGAGTTAACTTCTACTGCAGATTGCAGTGTTCTCTCTGAGTATGCACTTTTGGGCCACATAAGTAGCCCCATTTAAGAGACATTTAGACAGGCACTTAAATAGAATATGGACCTATTGCAGACAAATGAGATTAGTTTAGATGGGCAAAAAGGCCAATGTGGATGTGACAGGCCAAAGGGTCCACTTCTGTGCTGTAAAATTTTGACTCTAAGATGACCAAATTTACAAAACATTGATTAGAGCTCGTCATTTAACATAGGTGCATAGAAATTTCTTTGCTCAGGGTAGCGAATCTCTGGAATTCTCTGCCACTGAGGGTGCTGGGGACCCAGATCATTAGGTATATTTAAGGTGAAGATAGATAAATATTTGAAATATTAAGGAATTGAGGGTTATGGGGAAGTGGCACTAAAGAGGAGTTGAAACCAATGGAGATCAGACATGATCACATTGAACGGTGAGGCAATCTCAAGGGGCCTGGTGACCTATTCCTGCTCCCATTTTCTTGTATTCCTGTGATAGGTATTAACCTCTGTGACCTAGATCACTGAGTGCAAAATACTGGGGTTCTTGCCTAAGATTAATCCTGCCTTTATAGAGTTCTTTAGTTGGTGAAATTTTATGCTATTTCACTTTTCCCACTTTTGTGTTTAGTTTGTCCTGTTTACTTTGCAGGAGTGATGCAGTATTTACAGGTAATGGTACTACCCAAATAACTATTTATCACTGAGTAACTAGTTTTATAGAAAATGGCTACTGAACATTATGAAACTTGTTTGTTCATATGTTCTTGTGGTGTGCTCAATTGCACGTGTTGCACCCTAGGCTGACCTTTCATTTGATGGGATGTTAAAAACTGTACCTTATTAGATGACTTGGAAGCAGTGCCTATTTTGATCTCTCATGGACATTGATGGAGAAGTGAGGGTTCCAGTTACCTCTTGATTTCTCCTTCGTCTTCTGATTTTGTGCTTACTGATGAGAATGTGTCTCTTTAAAATATGCCGCTTGGAAATTAAATTTTGATGCTTGAGGAGCTATACTTATGCAAAACTCCTTTTGTCTTCAGATTAAATTATGTTTGTTCAGCTAGTCTTTACAGAGGCTGATGCATTATTTTCAGTATTAATTTCTTTGGTAGGTATTTGCATCTGTGTTAATTGACAACCCAAGACATAACAGAACTAGAACAAATTTTATACTTTGGTAATGTGGTATTTCAATCAGCATATGAGGACTACTTTAGTTGATCTTGATTGTGTAACCAATTATTTTTGGAGCGGAATACTTTGAACTATGTAAGTATTGGAGTGACATAATATATTTTCGGTATGGTATATTGTTTGCACATTCCTTCTTGTTTATAATTATCCTTTAATGGATATTTCTGTGCACCAGATGATGCACATTGTCATATTGTAACCTTGAGTATGACCACTGCTTTCCCAGGAATATTTGATTTATTATGACTCTAAGATACGAGATTATTTGGTATTAGGCTGAGGCTTTCCAGGTGGTTAAATGACTTACTAATTCAGCAAGCTGGAGCACTTAGAAAGCTGTCTGTTGGCACTTTCAGGCCAAATATGTCTGAAATTCATTTCTCTGACTAGATTTTTTGAGCTATTCTCAGTACGGGGTTGCAGGAGCCCTTCAAGGTCAAGTAAACACACAAGATGCTAGAGGAACTCAGTGCCAGTATTTATAAAGGGAAATGGACAGTTAATGTTTCAGAACAAGCCCCTTCATTTGGAGTGTTTGTTTATGCCTGCGTAACTATTTCTGAGAGCTGTTTCTCATGGTTCAATATGATTTAACTTCTGCAGATTGCAACGTTCTCTCTGAGTATGCACTTTTGGGCTATTGAGGTACAAGGTGCTGGAATTATGCCACCAAATCCAGAAGTGTATGGAGTCTTGCCAGCAGGAAACAGTTCTTCATAACAACTTTTAGATATTGCATTGTTAATGGTGCAGTACATCTTGCAGTGTTCGCAGAATATTTTGTTATCAGGGTGTCATGCATTGTTTGTCTTCTAAATCTAAGGCATCTGGCCCAACAAGATCTGTTTTTGCAGGGTGTAGTCAATTAGTACAAAAGGGAAAAATCTAATATCCTTCAGAAGTGTTGACAAATACTTTGTGGCTTAATTGTACTGTTAAATCTAACTTGAACCACTGATCTTGTTGCAGGGAAGCAGAGCCATTTAATGGATCTATTCAAGGCTGGTAGAATGAAGCTGTGCGTGTTTTTAAAGTTTATGTTTTTGGTCCTGTCATTATCTGGTTGTGATCTGGTTTCTGCTCAGGATAATGGTGAGTTAACGTCTATTTCTGATTTGCTTTTATTAAAACTGATGATTTTGTTGGAGTTGTAATGTTTTATTCATCTCTTTCCCTATTCAATTAAGTAATGCCATGTTTCTTTAATTATTGGGGTTACCTGAATGCAGTGAGTTTTTCTTCATGGTCTGATTAAAATTTCCCCATCTGTTCCTTCATTACCATTACGCTGTAATTGCCAATTTGGATGTTCATAAAAACAAACCTTGCTGTTACTTAAGATATCAGCAAGAATTGCAGATACTGACTTGACTGGGGGTTGTTATGGGGAGAAACTGGTGAGGCTGAGGTTGTTTTCTTCAAAATAGTGGAAACTAAAGGATGGAGTCCAATTAACTATAAACTATTGGATTCCAATGCCAAAGATTTCTTTGATTTGATGAAGCACCTCCATCCCGGGATATTTGTCACCAAGAATTGATACAAAAATTTGTTCAAAGACTTGGGTCTTGGGAGCAACTTAAAAGAGGAGAGAGAATTGGGGAGATCCATGCTTGGAATTTCCAGAGCTTGGGAACTTGGCAGCTGAAGGCTTACCTATCAACAATGAAGCAATTGAATTTGGGGATCTGCAGAATATTAGAGGATTGCTAGTTTCTCGGAGTGTTACAGAGATGGGGGAGGTAGAGGAGGAGAGTGATAAAGACCATGGAGGAATTTGAAAACAAGTGTGATTATTTTTTTATGACTAAAGAATTGCTTAACTGGTAGTTTCTAAAGGTCAACAAACACAAAGATAGAGGATGAACAGGACTTTGTGTGAGAGAACATGGGCATCAGAGTTTTAGATGACCTTTAGATGGCTGGTTTACTGGGAATATAATGGTGGTGGCTGTGTAGGAATGCACCCAATCCCTTGTTTCTCATTGACAGCTATTCATGAATCAGCCTACTCCTAAGTTTGGCTCCAGGACCCACCTCAATTTTTTTTCTAACAAGTATCAATATGTATACTCACTGAGGAACAAATCCTTGTCTGTATAAATAGGTTGCTCGGGTGTCAGACTACTTGTATCAAGTGACTCCTTGCAGTGTTTGCACAGGTATGTCTTGGGATTTCAAAGCCAGTCTCTGCTTGTGTTTCACTGGAAATAGTTTGTTAGCTAATACCATTTGCTTTTAAGTATTTAAACATTTTAGTCCATTAATTATGTGTGTTAATGTTCACGAATATTTTTGAGCATTTTTATGTATAGAGGGGGAGGGAAGGTTGTATTAGGTACAAAAGAGAGTGCCCTAGTGGTATCTGCTTATTTTGTTATCTGTGAATTCCTTGTGAATAACAAGGATGGTGTAGTTAATGTTGGAGGTACTAAATGCATAGATGAGATGATCAGTTTGTTAACTATAACATGAAACCATTCAGATGGCAGTCCTTTGCTATGGTACTTTTTAAAGAACATCTTTTTCCTGCTTTTCCTTTTAAAGGAGCATTTCTCCTGGCAAGAGCACAGCACTAGGGAAACGCTTCTTTAAAATGAAAGGAAGCAGGAAAAAGATGTTGAACAAAAGATGAGACAACAAAACAATCATGGGCTGTGAAATTTGAAAACACTTTTTAAAAGTGAAAAGATATAGAAGGCAAAGGTATAGAACTCTTTGGACCTAATGCAGGTAAATGGGATTAGTATAGTTGGGTACAGTGGTTGGCTTGGGCATGGTGGGCCAAAGAGCCTGTTATTGACTCAGCGCAGTGTCAGCAACACTCAAGAAGCTCAACTTCACAAAGGAGCGTGAAGGCTCTGTGACATCATTGCTTCTACGGTTCTTCCAACTGGGCTTTGTAACAAAGTCCCAGAACTTCATCTCTAATTACTGGGAATTTAAGGGCAAGGGTGTTGCCAGTTAGGAAGGGTGGCCATACAGTGGGTCCCAGTGATGCATCATCATTTTGGATAGGGGGAAATCAGCTACTGAATTCCAATCTAGGACAGAAATTAGGAAAGGCCTTTGGAAATTGGGACTGCTTTCTCTCAGTGATGCATGGGAAGGAGCTTTCATTTATTTAATACAAGGGGGCACAGTTGCGCAGTAGTTGGTGCTGCTGCCTCCTAGCCACCAGAGTTTGATTCCGAGCTCAGGCTGTCTGAATGGAGTTCACAGTCTGCCCGTGACTGCATAGGTTTGTGCTGGGTGCTTCTGTTTTCTCCCACATTCCAAAGATGTGTAGGTAGATTAAATGATCACTGTAAATTTATCTCTAGTATAGATGAGTAGCAAAAGAGTCAAAGTGGATGGGCATGTTGCAGGGAAATAAGGAGAAGAGAAATGGAATTGATGGTATTTTTCTGTGGGAAGCAGGCATGGGCCTCCTGTGTTGATTCACCACCTCCTGTGTTATAATTCTTGTTGGGAAATCTCCACATAAAGAATGGAATAGAGCTTGGGAGTAGTGTAAGGAGCAAGAATTTTCAGAGGGGTGAGATAGAGAGTGGGATGGTGTTGGTGCACTATAGAGGGTGGGAAAAATTAAAATTTGATGACTTGAAGGGAAGGGTTAGATAGATCTTAGAGCAGGATAAAATGTCGGCACAACATTGTAGGCTGAAGGGCCTGTACTGTGTTGCAGTGTTCTATGGTTAGGCTGCATCTGGAGTATTGCATTTAATTCTGGTCGACCCATTATACGAAGAATTTGGAGGCTTTGGAGAGGGCGCAGAAGAGGTTCAGCAGGATGCTGCTTGGATTAGAGGGCACATGCTACAAGGAGAGGTTGGACAAACTTAGGTTATTTTCTCTGGAGCAGTGGAGGCTGAGGGAAGATGGGGAAATAGAAGTTTACAAAATTGAGAGGCATAGATAGAGTAGAGAGCCAGAATCTTTCCCCAGGGTAGAAATGCCTAATACTAGAGTGCATGCATTTAAGGTGAGAGGGAAGAACTTCAAAGGAGGTGGGTGGGGCAAGTTTTCTTTTACACAGAGTGGTGGGTTCCTGGAATGCACCTCCCCAGGGATGGTGATGAAGGCAGATATGATAGTGACATTTAAGAGGCTCTCAAATAGGCACATAGAGCACTACAGCACAGTACAGGCCCTTTGGCCCACAATGTTGTGCCGACATTTTATCCTGCTCCAAGATCTATCTAACCCTTCCTTCCCACATAACCCCCTATTTTTCTATCATTCATGATGAATATGCAGAGAATGGTGGGATATGGACTATGTGCAAGAAGAAGGGATTAGTTTAATTAGGCATCATTAGCTAATTAGTTCGGCACAACATGGACCAAGGGGCCTGACATTGTGCTGTACTGTTCTATGAATTTATTAGTGAATAACAATTCTTTATTCTGGTCTCCCTAACATTGAAAACATCTTTTCTATTCTATTCCATCTAATCACGTGTGTGTGTGTGTGTGTGTGTGTGTGTGTGTTTCTTTCTCTACATTATGTATATGTATAGATAAGAGATATCTTTGTCACATCTACATTGAAACACACAGTGAAATGCATCTTTTGCATATTGTGTTCTGGGGGCAGCCCGCAAGTGTCGCCACACTTCTGGCGCCAACATAGCACGCCCACAACTTCCTAACCCGTAAGACTTTGGAATGTGGGAAGAAAGTGGAGCACCCGGAGGAAACCCATGCAGACACAGGGAGAACGTACAAACTCCTTACAGACAGTGGCCAGAATTGAACTCCGGTTCGCTTACGCTGTAAAGCATTACGCTAACCGCTACACTACAGTGCCTACTCAACTGTCCTTTTACCTCTTCCCTTTCCAGCACCCAGGGACCCATACATTCCTTCCAGTTAAAGCAGTGACTCGCTTGTGCTGGCTGCTGTTAAACACCCTCAGGATAGTTGGTTGTAGGAGAATCTAAGTGAATAATGGATATGCGAGAGAATAAGAGGGGGAATAGGATTGTTGGAATTGTCCGAGAGCAGGCATTGACTCGATGGGTGAGTGGCTTGTGTGGCGAGAAAATATAATGAAACTAAAAGTTTTTTTTCTTGTTCCTCCAGATTCGTGTGGTTCCATTTTTCCCAACAGATTGGTTGCTAATGTCAGCTCAAGCCACAATATAATCTGCTCATTTTGCAAAGATGGAGCTGCTGACAAGGTGCAATGGATGTATGGTGGCAGTGCACTCCCCAGCAGCCAATTCATTAAGATCAACTCCAGTGCTAGTATGGCGATGTTGACTAATCTTTCCCTAACCAGCAGGGAAGGAGAGAATCTGACGTGTATTTCTGAAGAGGAGTCTAACACTATGTTAATTCAAACTGGATGTGAGTATGTGACGAAGGGATGTTGACACAATGCCCTCTGCAAGGGGAGTTTGAATTTCAAGTT
>JAUZTB010000117.1:2630199-2644055 GCA_034780895.1 Rhynchobatus australiae | reverse complement strand
AGTTTTTCACTGTACCTCAGTACAAGTGACAATAATAAATCAATACCAACTGCCCGCAGATTAGACCAGTCACACACGCTACGGGCAATTTACAGCAGCCAAGTAACCTATCAACCCATGCCCTTGGGGAGGAAAGTGGAGCACTTGGGGGAAATCCATGCGGTCACAGGGAGAAATGTGCCAACTCCACAAAGACAGCGCCGAGGTCAGGATTGAACCCGGGCTGTTGGAGCTGTGAGGCAGCTCTGCCAGCTGTGTCACCATTATTCCCCAGTGTGCCTGGCTTTCTGATCAACCATCTGTGAACATTTAGAGAATACCAAAGGTCTGCAAATGTTTAAACTGATGATTACAAAAAACCTAATCCATATTCATTGTCTGCACTCACTTGTGGACCACGTTGGCAATTCAGAAATGAAAATGGTCACCAGGTCAGCAAATTCCACACAAACACAGACAATACAGTGAAAAACAATCTAACAATACATTGCATGCCCAACTTTTCCTTTCAGTATTCATGTTATAAATCTTAAGTTATTAACCAGATGTTATAAAGCAAAATCCAAAGCATTGAGAGGTGATTAAAGATTTTAACACTGAGTTTGTGCGATCGGCAAATATTTTAATAAATGAAAGTTAATATCAGCTCTCTTAGTCTCTCACCTCTGGTTACTGCGACGCACGTAGTTCTCTCCATCAGCGGGTTTGCGGTATGTAGTGAGTGCCTCATTTAGCTTTTCTTCAATCAGATCCACATATTTCAAGTTGTATTCCTGAAAGCACACAATGTTCTTTACAATGCTGATACAGTATGTTCTATTAATCTTTGAGCCATGATATGATGGGCCACATGCCCAGGATCAGCATTCAACACAACTTACTCTAATGTTGGGTACTTCACCATAGCGTGCCCCATCTCACAGCTTTAAAGGTACAATAAAACTCTTGATTTTCATATGGCTCTTACTTATCACAGGAACACTGATTCTCTGCCTGCTGCCCAACCTTGCTGTGGAGCTATTCATCTAACCTTGATCAGAACACGCCTATATTTCTTGAACAATGAAGTTCCCATCTACATTCATCCCATTTACCAGCAGGATCCAGATCTTTCTATGCCTTGATCAATAAAGTACTCATTTAGTATGTTGAGAATATTTACTTCAAATATGAGATCCTGTTTTTCTTTCAGATTTGCAGAATCTGTAGTTTTTTTTTGATTTTCAAGAGTGAAAGTTCTTGGACAACTCAGTCATGATTTTATTGAATGGCAGAGTAGCTCAAAGGGGCTGTATGGCTGACGTCAATGGTTTTACTATACATCTTACAGTCTGCTCCTGAAGGTTAACAAATGTCAACATTTGCCAAATTGAAGGTACCTTTCACACATCCCAAACATGCTTTGAAATATTTTTGATCTATACAATTGCTATGTAGGAAGTGCAGCAGCCAGTCTGCATAGAGCACATGCTCAGAAACATGAATGAAATGTAGAAGTGGGTATTTTGATTTTGGAGTCACAAGTAGTGAAATGAAGACACAAGAGAAGTGCTGACGCAAGGTGTCCACATGAAACATCGACAATTTCTTCACACGCCCCTCTCCTTGCAGATGCTGCTTGAGCCGATGAGTTCCTCCAGCAGTTTGTTTTTTTTGTTTTGGATGCTGTTAGCAGATAAATTGTGGCTGAGACACAAGGGCGAAATTTCTTTACTCTTCTTTGAATTAGAAGCATCGCATCTTTGTGGATGGTCATCCTTGCTTTAATGTCATACGTGGAAGTAAAGAAAGACTGTGCATTGCTTCAATCCTACTTCACTTACTTAAGCATCTGCTGGATTACATGCTCAAAGGTTCTGGAAAGGGAATATGGTTCAGAGTAACTGGCCACGCACCAAGAGCTGGGTGGAGTGTATAAAGCAAAGTAAAAACTGGTTTCCTGGTAAAAAATCAGGCCATCACGTGTGAGTTGCACCTAGTATCATCTGACTACTTTGTAATAACAGTCACCCAAAATAATTTCCAATTTGTGTGCAACTCAAAAATGGATTGCACTTACGGAAACTTAAGATGTAGAAATCTCCAGAAAAAAAGGGGGAAGAAATGAATCTAACACGGGCCCTATTCTAATAGCTAACCTTGCATGTGATTGCATCAAGCTGTGCATACCTCTGGGTATTCAAACTCCAATGTCACTATGTCCTGAGTGTTGGAACAGATGGGTATGGCCACGACACAGTGAAATGCTTCTTTCAGCTTCATCAACTGTCCCTAGTAGAATTCTTTATTCCTAAGAAACTTTTGATCAAGAATCAACCTGCATGAAATGTCAAAGCCCAAAGATTTTAGGGCCAACATCTTCCTACAAGGGCGAAAGTCAAGGACAATATCTAAGGATCCTTTAATGTCAAGGATTTTGAGGGAAGGTAGAGGGAACCGAAAACAGGGGAGGCCCTTGTGGAGGACAGAAAGTTCAGGGGGTACTTAAAAAATAGGATGGCAAAGGATGGGCATGAAATATCACTGGCACACAAGATTAAGGAAAACCCCAAAGCATTTTAAGGTCACAAGGATAACCAGGGAAAGGGCCTGTTATGGACCAAAGGGGTCATCTGTGCATGGAGCCACAGGATGTAGCTGACATTTTAAAGGAATTCTTCTCAAGTGCATTCATGAAGGATGACATTATAGTTGGAGAATTCAGGGTGGAGAGTGGAATGTACGTGTCATCCTAAAAAGGATATCTTAGCAGGCTTAAAGGTGAATAAATCCCCAGGGCATGGTGAGGTATTCCTAGGTTTATCTGGGAGACGATGGAGGTGATTGTTGAAGCCCTGACAGAACTTTTAAATCTTTGCTGGCTACAGGTGAGATCCAGATGACAAGACAGCAAATGTGGTACCTTCATTCAAGGAGGGCAGCAGGAATAAACCATGTAATTACAGCCCCCTGAGCCTAACATCAGTTGTCGGGGAAGGTACTCGTAAAGAATTTTTGAAGCACTTGATTAATCTACACTTTGAAGGTAGGGACTAATCAAAGTTAGCATGAGGAGATCCTCTGACCGATTTAATTGATTTTTTTTTTGAAGAGGTAACAAAATGTATTGATGAGGGCAGTGTGATTGATGTGGTCATCAGAAATGAACTTTGACCAAGTCCCACATGGGACATTAGAGCCCATGGGATCCAAAGCAAGTTGGCAAATTGGATCCAAAATTGGACATCTCATGATTTTGTATACTACAATCAGCCCAACACCAACCCCCCACCCAATCCCCAACTCAGCATCCTTCTCTTCAAGGAGTGCATAATATACATTTGAATTTCTTTTTACGAATAACGCATATTTTTGAAACGGAAAAAGAGGAATAAGACATGGACAAAAATGTTAAGAAAGCTACCATTGAGCTCCAGTGAATTAGTGCATGGGTTTCCAAATAAATACTGAGGGATTTGAAGGGAAGGTAGGATAATTAACAGCTAATATAAAGTGATCAACTGCAAGGTACTGAAATAATACCTCCAGCAATAATAGGAATTAAATGTCTTTAGGTTACATGGAACAACACAGCACAGGTGAAGGGTCAGGAGTCACTGGCAAATTGATTGGTGAAACAAACAACGCATTGTATAGTAGAAGCAAGGAGAGCTTACAAGATCACCACAAGGTGGAGACAATATGCAGTGTATACAAGTAACATCATTTGGAGTACTAGTCACTATTTCAGCAACATCAAAGAATTGGATGCAATTCTCAGAAGACCAAATTGATACTTAGTTATTGCACCCGAAGAGCCTTTTATTTCCATATAAGGAATAATTATTTGGGGATTCAAGATCTTAAAATGAACCCTACTTCTGTTCATGACATTGGCATTCAGTCCACAGAGAACACAAGGTAACTTGAAAACAGGTGATTACATAGGAATAAGAGAAAGAGGAGTAGGCCATTTGACATCCCAAATCTGCTCTACCGCTCAACAATTTTCCTGCCTTATCCCCATATCCCATGATTACTCCAATATCCAAAAATCTATCGACCTCAGCTTTGAATGCAATGACTGAGCCTCCACAGCCATCTGGGAAATAGAATTCCAAAGATTCACCACTCTGAGAAAATTTCTCCTCACTTTAGTCCTAAGTAGTCTATCCTCCACTTCATGCACAGCCCTCACGATTCAGATTGACCACTTTACGTAGAGGGCAGCGAACATAACTGTTAGCGTATTTTCTGATGTGCGCCTGGACACGTGCATGGCATCATTTCCTTTTACCCACTATACAGGAGCTGACACAATCCATAAACACTGAACATAGAAATAAAAACATGTTGCAAAATGTCAGACTGCAGAAAATGCTTCCTTTTAGCCCAGTCATAAAGGCAAAAGATTTTATTAACAACCTCATAATGAAATACTTTTGAAGAGTTTTTGTCATTGAACTATTGTGCTCACCTGCTGCCATTTTTCCAACTGTTTGGTAACATAACCCCTTTCATTCAGGTAGGAGAATCCCTTAGGAATGGACAAAAATCTGGGAAAATAAAGCAGAAATCCAGTCACCAATATGGTACAAACAACTGACCAAAAAGTGACCAGAGAATTAAACCAATTTCTATCTCGACAAACGATCTAGCTTTTTCTTTTGTGGTCGAACTTCCTTTGTCACAGGAGTGACTAAAGTGGCAAAGAGGAGAGGAAGGGGCAGTGGAGAGGGAGGGAGGTAGGGGCAGCAAAGATGGAGGGACAGAGGAAGGAAGCAGCAGCAAGTGAGACATGGTGCAGAGGGAGGAAGGGACAATGACAGAGGCAGACAGACTGAAAAGCACACAGACTGGCACAGATATGGTAGGAGACCTTCTGTGGCAGCAGCCCCTTAGATTAGTTGTAATACATCAATTGACATATCAAAATGTTTTTCATTTTGATTACTATGTTCCATAATTTTCAAAATTTGCTTTCTGGTTCACCAGTAAATTTCTTAAGGGATTGAAAACTTTGCATACAAAATGGGCTCAGTGGGATGATGTCTGAACACATTAAATGTTGGCTACATGGGAATTTCTGAAGGCATTTGATAAACTCCCCCATTAAAGACTGGTGAACAAAACTGAAGTCAGTTGAACTTAAGGGTCCATCAAAGTACGAGCAAGAAATTGGCTTCAAGCAGAGTTGTGGTAATGTTATTTTTCAGGTTGGAGGTTGGTTGCGATGATTTCCCCCAAGCTATGAGAGCTTAAAGCTATACGATTATCTTAAGAGAAGCTGGGGTTGTTGTTGGAGCAAAAGGACTAGGAAATAAAGATTTAAAGTAATGAGTCAAGGATACAAGGAAAAACAGTAATTATGATATGTAATTCATTGCCTGTAAGTTTGGTGGAAACAGAATCAATTTGTGCCTTCAAAAGGGAACTGGATAGGCACTAGAGCGAGTGCAATTTGCTGGGGAATGTAGCCGATGGAATTATTGTACCAGGAATTCAATGGGTTAGACAGCCTTCTCCTATGCTGAAATATTCTGGAGTTTAATAAGACAGGATGAAGTTGGGTCAGGTTGGCCTTATTTCCAGATTGTTAGACGTCCAGCCTGTGGAAACTATGGGTGTGAAAGAGACCTAGAATTCTGAACAACTGTACTCACCGGAGGAGCAATAGCAAGCCTTTGTCTCCAAGGTGGGTTAAAGCTGGTTTCAACTGGATCAGGGCATGCAGGTTAGCCTGGAGTATTGGAAAGAAAATTGCAAATGGATCAAAATAGAGACAGAACACTCGTATTCCAGCCGAACAGCAATTAAGGTTCTAGTTCTCTTGGATTTTAGCACCAAATATAGACCAGTCCAGATTGTGAGCTGGTGAAGAATTGCCCTTACACCCTGTGACCATTCCTTGTCTGAAGAGCAATGTTTAATGTGCAGAGGAATGTGCAATTGGAGGCCAGGTTGTAAACTCTCTGACAAAGGATGCATCTCTGACAATGCATCACTCGATTAGCACTGTGTGTAGTATGAACATAGATGATAGAGTGAAGCAATGCTTAACCACGTTTTATTTGATCTGGGTAAGACTGAGAAGTCACCAAGCTACTAGGTGCTTTATAATTTATGATGTTTTTTTAGAATCTAATCCCAGAGGTAAACTGTGCAATAATACGCAATGCTTATTTAGCATAGTTAAAAGAAACCTTTATAATTTTCCTTCCCACCTTAGCAATTGGAGTCACCTACTTTAACCCCAATATCCCTGCTCCATTTAAAATGACAAGGAGGTGAGTGAGCACAGCTTTAGATGACTGCTACCCTTTAAATCAGTGTAAACCAAGGGGTAATTTTGCAGGCCACAAGAGTCTGATGGCTGTTATTGAGCTTGCAGACAGGATCATGGTTAAAATAGTTAGGCAACACTCTCACCCCACTCCCAAATCGCCAACAAATTTGTCTTGAAGTCAGAAGTCAGATGTTCAGCAGCAACTAGAAGTCCAGACCATGACCACAGACCAGAGCTGCTGAGAATTGCTTTCCCCTCCCATTAGTTCAAAGGCTCAAATGCCAATTCCAACACTATCAATCCGGATGGATGTACAAGCATTAAAGTATGGGAATCTTGTAAGCAAAGTCAATTAAACTAATACATTTCCTGCAGATAAAGTAAAACCAGCTTCTGAGAATAAACTCACATTTTAAGCCTCAACAGCATTAAACATTCACTTCTATACTCAATTATAGAGCTCACCTTGTCCTCACATGCCTCATCCAGGATGTCAAGTGCTTCTGAAGAGATGGTTTTATTTTTATCATGCAGCTGCGTCACTAATAATTCTATGCCCCAGTTGCTGAAGAACTCCACGTTGGCCCGTAGTAAAACACGCAAGTGTTTTGTTGCATACAACCTGCAGTTCTAAAATGACAGCAGTCAGACCAATACTGTGGTGAACAACAGGAAGTGTCTCTGATACAACCAAGTCTACTCTTCTCAGAAATAATACAAATTAAGAACGTACCACCTGACAGTAGACTTGCTGATCTCACTATACTCAGTTTTTGTAATAGAACAGGGTTTCAAGACTACACCATAGACACAGAATAAAAAAACAACCTTTTTTTTAAGGAATCAATTTTCCAAGATGCACTCATCACTGTCAGAATTTATTGGAGACACAGGAGACTGCAGATACTGAAATCTGGAGCAACACACAAGATGTTGGAGGAACTCAGTGGGTAAGGCAGCATCTATGGAAGGAAATGGACAATCAACATTTCGGGTCAAGGCCCTTACCTGGACTGAGAGATAGAGGGGAGATAGCCAATATAAAAGTGGTGGAGGGAAGGGTGGAGCGAGAGCTGGCAGGTGATAGGTGGATCCAGGTGAGGAAGGTGATTGGCAGATGGGGGAGAGTGGGAATGATGTCAGAAGCTGGGAGGTGATAGGTGATTGTGACAAAGGCCTGAAGATGATCAAATCTGCTAGAAGAAGGTGGAGCATGGAATAAAGGGAGGGAGGTGGGGGTGGGGAACTGGTGAGAGGTGTGTGTGTGGGTGATGGGCAGATGGTGGGGGAGGGGAAGATCGGGTGATGGGGGTTGGGGTGGATCAGGAGGAGAGAGAAAAGAAAAAAAGGCAGAGGGGGAGAGGTCACCGCAAGGTTGAGAATTCGATGTTGATGCCGCCAGGTTGGGGACTGCCCAGGTGGAATATGAGGTGCTGTTCCTCTAATTTGTGTTTAGCATCAACTTGCCAGTGGAGGTGGCCGTGCACAGACAAGTCTGTGTGGGAACAGGAAGTGGAATTAAAATGGCTGGCCACAAGGAGATCCCAACTGGCACAGCGGATAGAGCAAAGGTGCTCGACGAAGCGGTCACCCAATCGGCACCCAGTCTTGCTGATGTAGAGGCTGCTGCAACCGGAGCACCGGATGCAATAAACACCACCATTGGATTTGCATGTGAAAGACTGCCTCACCTGAATGGGCTGTTTAAGGCTCTGGATGGTGGTGAAGGAGGAGGTGTAGGGGCAGGTGTTCCACTTTTTGTGGTTACAGCAGAGAGTGCCTAGAGAGGGAGGGAGGGAGGGAGGGATGAGCTGACAGGAGAGTCATGGAGAGAGTGATCTCTGAGGAAAGCAGAGAGGGGAGGGGAAGGTATGCCTGGTGGTGAGATCCGGTTGTAGATGACGAATGTTATGAAGAATGATAGGGTGGATGCGTAGGCTGGTGGGTGGTAGGCGAGGACTAGGGGAACTATATCCCTGTTCTACCTGGTGAGGATGGGGTGAGAGCAGAAATGCGGGAAATAGAGGAGATGTGGGTGAGGGACATATACTCAAAGTCCTCTGTTTTTCTAAATTTTAATATCATAACATATATTGCACTGTCCCTTTCCTTGATTACCCTTTGCAATGCACCAACTTTCTTCAGATTGAATTTAGCATTTTTCTGCCAGTTCATTGATGCCTTTACATGACAATTACATAGCTAATTTTTCTGTCACTGGCAAATCTCTTAATTATGGCTGCTACTTTTATGTTCACTCATTTATCAGAACCAAAGCTTGCAGAACCCACAGCATGTAGTCCTCCTGTCAGCAAAATGCCCGTCAACTATTAGCCTTTGCTTTCTGTCACTAAGCCATTTTTTAATCTTGTTTACCACTTCCCCTGGGATCCAATAAGCTGTTACTGCTTTGATCTGCCATTTGAAACTTTGTCAGAAGCCTTGCCAAAATTAGTGTACACCAAACAAAATGGACAATTACCTCATCCAAAACATTCAATTATGGTGATCAGAAAGGCCCTTTGTAACCTAGCATCTGCCAGCTTCTGTTGCTAATTCCACTCTCCCCTCCCTCATCCGCCATCAGCCCTCCTCAACTGGATCAACCCATCACCTGCCAGCTCTTGCTCCACCCCAACACCTCACCTCTTTACTCTGGTCACCTCCCTTCTACGTTTCAGTCCAGATGAAGGGTCTCGACCCGAAACTTCAACTGTCCACTTCCTTCCACAGATGCTGCCTGACCCGCTGAGGTTGTTCCTCCAGATTCCAGCACCTTCAGTCTCGTCTCTCCATCTTCCTTCAACAATCCCTTCTGGCTGTTCTTGGTTAAACCATGCCGCTCTAAGTGCTTATTAATGCTGCTCCTCAGAATTGCTTAACACTTTACCCACACTGATGTAAGGCTGAGAGGCCTGTAGTTGCTCAGTTCTCTCTTTTTAAACAATGATACTACATCATCAACCTTACAGTCCTTTAGTACTACACCTGTAGTCAAAAAGCAGTTGAAAATGATAGTAACTGTCCTTTCACTGCTTTGAAGAGTCTTTTTTATCTAGGCCTGGTGATTCACCCACTTTTAAAGATGCTACACCCTTAAACTGTCCTCTCTCTGGTTGCAAACTACAATACTTCACATTCTTCCTTAATGTCAATGTCTAGATAATCTGCATGTACCTTCATTTAGAACTTTGCACACATCTACCATCTCCACACTCAGGCCGCTATCTTGGTTTCTAATGGAACCCGCTTCTTCCATTCTGGTTCTCTTTCCCACCACATTTTGATGGAACCTCTTGATGTTTTGACTAAATCTTCCCCGCCAGTGCTTCCTATGTTGTCTCTTTGCCTTCCTAGTTTCACCTCTGCATCCCATGCTTTCTGTGGGCTGAGCTCTCAGTATCTGTCATAAGCTTCCCTTTACTTCTTTTACTGTAGCTCTTTATGTTGCTTGACAGTCAAGGAAGCCTGGAATGGGAGCTGTTATTTGTTCTGAACATTATCTCCTCTGTCATTGCCTCCTACTTTTCTGAGACAGCTGTTTCCAGACTACTTTTGCTAAATCTAAGCCTAATAGAATTTACCTTATCTCAATCAGTCTATTTACTCCAAGTCTTTGTCCTTTCCACAACTATACTAAATCTAACAGAATTATGATCAATGCCCCCAATATGCTCCCCCATTGCCTTCTTTTCCACGTCCAGGTTCATTCCCTGAAACTAATTTAGAAACCACCGCTTATCTCATTGGGTTGCTACATGATTGAAGTTTGCTCTTTTCTAGAATTCTATTCCTTCTACACACTTCATCCTGGTAATGTGCCAAATAATGTTAGGCAGTGGTGAGGAATCTTCTTGAATTGTTGCAAGTAGCGGTTCAATCTAACATAGAGTTCACCTTATCACTTTAGGGCACAGTTTAAAGGCAACTATAATGTGGGACATAAAAGAGCTCTTATAGAAAAGTCAGAAAAGATATGGAAGTTGAAACATCTGTCTTGGTCACTATGGCAAAATCTTCTGCAATTCACTGATCCAGCTTCCTTCAATGTCTTTCTGTCACAATTCTAATTAGTAACAGGGTTAACAACAAAATATCCTTTTTTAAGGAAAGAATCCAAAGCCAGGGCAAGTTGTTCAAGCTGTAACGACAATTTATAGCATAACTGGAATTAACATGCATGCATCCTTTATTCTCCCTGCATTCAGCAAATAAACTCCAGTTGACATGGAGTTCAAACCAAGTGATTATGATTTTCAAGACTCAGCCAGTTTGCACAAAAGTTGAACAACTCATAAAAGATACCTGCTCACCAATTTCAAGTGTACTTACATCTGTGGCTGACGTAAGGATTTTGGACAGGATAACCCTGGACAAGCCATCACGGCTGTAGTCTAAAGTGGAGACTGTTAGCTTTAGCACATGGTCGTAGTTCTTCAGAGAACAGAGGCTGAGCAAACTACAGAGAGGGGAAGAGATTAAATTATGACAATCTGCAGGCACAACATTCAGTACTACTCTTCGCACCACTCCACACACCTTAACAGCACCTTCCAATGTCACCTCAATTTCCAGCCATTTAATCCTGCTTCTAAGTTCCCTGTTCTATTGGCACAGTGCCCGCCTTGTCTGCTGCAGCAGAAATGATAAACCCCCTGACTGCTTACAGCAGTGCATTAAGAGGTCTTTATGCATAGCCTTTGATGTTAGATACTTTCCCAGATCCCAAAACAGCCTTGTGAACTGGCAAATATAACCCCGTTGCTCAAGGAAGAGAGAAGTCAGGGAGTTACAGGCCAGAAAATGCTAATCCGGGGAAATCAGATTATAATTAGGCAGTCTCGGCTCACCTTTACAAAAGGGAACAGAACCGTAAGACTTTTATTTAAGAGCTTTTTTGGTATTGAGCAGAGTAGGGAAGGAGCAATTTGCAAATGTGGTGTACTTGGACTTTGAGAATGCATTCAATAAGATGCTCCAGAGGAAACTAAGCAGAGCTCAGCGTGGCATTTTAGCTTGCATTTAGATTTGGTAAATAGAAAGATAACAGTAATAGTACATGGATCATTCTCATTATAGTAGAGTGTCAAGTGGATTGTTTCAGAGATCAGCATCATTAACAGTTTGTATCAATTACTTGGATTTATTATATCGTCTTTAAAAAGACGTAGGGGTTAGGAAGTTGTGGGCATGCTATGTTGGCGCCGGAAGCATGGTGACACTTAAGGGGCTGCCCCCAGAACACCATACGCAGAAGATGCATTTCAATGTACATGTGACTAATAAAGATCTTCTTAATGTTATCTAACTTTTTCTAACAAAACTAGGTGGGAAAATAAGCTACAACGGGGAACAAAGAAACCACAAGAAAAAAGTTAAACTTTAGGAAAGAAGGTAGAGGGTGAAGTATAACACTGGGTTTTGTGAGATGGTAACAAGTATGGAGCAGCAAAGAACATTTTTTTTTAAGAGAATGAGAAAACTGTAAATGTTGACACAAGTGACTGCGGATGCTGTAGTCTAGAGCAAAAAACAAACCATTGGAGGACCTTAGTGGGCTGAGCAGCATCTGTGGAGGCAGAGGAATAGTCGACGTTTGGGTCAAGTCCCTGCAACGGGACTGACAGGAATGGAGTAGAAGACTAAGGAAGTCTTGATACAATTGTGCAGGGGCTTTTGGCGAAACTGCCCCTGAAATATTGTATACTATTTTGGTGCCTTATTCAAATATTTCTTTGCCTTAGAGATGGTGCAAATTGACTCTTGGGATAAGAGAGCTAACCTAAATAAGATAACAGTATTTAAAAGGATGAGATGAGATCTCACTGAAATTAAATTCTTTGCAGGTTTGGGAAGGTAGTGGCCAAGAAGGTATTTCTCCTGACTTGAGTCTGTCTCACAATCAGGCTTCACTTATTTAGGACCAAGGCAAGATGAAATTTGTTCATTTATATAGCTACTCTTCTTTGGATTCCCTACCCTACAGGGCTAGACTAAGAGCTGTACAACACAGAAATGGCCCCTTAAACCCAATAGATTCACACCGAACTTTGTTTGCCCATCTAAACTAATCCCATTTGCCTGCATTATGTCTGCATTCTTCAATGCTTTGCCTATTTACGTGCCTGTCTAAAGGTCTCTTAAATGTCGTTGATTGCATCTGATTCCAACATTTTGATTGAGTTTTTTTTTGAAGGAGGTGACAAAGGTGCTTGATGAGAGCAAGGCAGTGGATGTTATCTACACGGATAAGGTCCCTCATGGTAGGTTGACTCAGAAGATAAAGGCACATGGGAACCAGGTGAATTGCAAATTTGGATTCGGAACTGGCTTGCCCATACAAGACAGAGAGTAGGAGTGAAAGGCTGTTATTCTGACTGGAGGGCCATGACCAGTGGTGTTCCAGAACGATCAGTGCTGGGACCCCTGTTGTTCATGATATATATCAATAATTTGAATGAAAATATAGGTGCGTGGATTAGTGAGTTTGTGGATGACATCAAGGTTGGTGGAGTTGTGGACCATCAAAGAATACAGCAAGATATAGATCAGTTACAGATATGAGTAGAGAAGTGGCTGATGGAATTTAAACTGGGCAAGGATGAGGTGTTGCACTTTGAGAGGTCAAATGAAAGGAGAAAGTGTACAGTTAAATGGCAGGTGCCTAGAATGCCAGTGGTAGGTGCCTAGAATGGGTTACAGGAGTAGTAGTGGAAGCAGGCAGTTTAGTAGAGCTTATGAACCTTTTAGATAGACACTTGAATATGGAGGGATATGGATGATACACAGGAAGAGGACATTTAGTATAAATTGGCATTAAGGTCGGCACAACGTTGTAGGCCAAATGGTGTGTCCAGTGATGGACTGTTCTATGTTCTATCTCCTCTGGCAAAAAAGGCTTCAGATATCAACCACTCTCTATGTGAAAAACTTTCCCCTCAAATCCCTTTTAGAACTCTTTCCTCTCACCTTAAACCTAACCCCTCATTTGCGAAACCCCTACCATGGGAAAAAGATTCTGACTATCTACCCTATCTATGCCTCTCATAATGTTATATCAGGTCATCGCTCAGCCTCATTCACTCCAGGAAAATGAAGCCCAGCCTATCCAGTCTCTCCCATACGTGAAGTCTTCCAACCCAGACAACATCCTGTTCCTTGGGTCCCCTTGAAATTTTTTCCCTCTCAACTTAGCTGAGCCCCTCATGATTTCCTACACTGCTATAAGATCATCCCTCAGCCTACTTCACCCAGGCAATACAAGTCCCAGCCTATCCAGTTTCTCCTTACAGCTCAAGCCCTCCAATACCAAAATATCCTTGTTAATCTTTTCTGCATCTTTTCCAGCTTAATAACATCCTTCCTATTCTGTGGTGACAGAACTGCACACAATACTTCAAGTGTGGTCTAAGGTACAGTTGTAACACGACATCTGAACTCCTGTATGCCAAATGCCTTCTTCACCACCCTGTCTACCTGCGTAACCACCTTTAGGGAACTATGTACTTGCACGCCTCGGTTCCTCTGTTCTACAACACTCTCCAGAGCCTTGCCATTTACTGTGCAAGTCCTGCCCTGGTTTAACTTCCCA
>JAUZTB010000117.1:1767599-1778072 GCA_034780895.1 Rhynchobatus australiae | reverse complement strand
AACGCATCTTTTGTGTAGAGTGTTCTGGCGGCAGCCCACAAGTGTTGCCCCACTTCTGGCGCCAACATAGCATTCCCACAACTTCCTAACCCGTACGTCTTTGGAATGTGGGAGGAAACCGGAGCACCCAGAGGAAACCCCCACAGATGGGGAGAACGTACAAACTCCTTACAAACAGCGGCCAGAATTGAACCTGGGTCTCTGGCACTGTAGTAGTGTTACACTAACTGCTACACTACCATGCCTGCCCTTAGGAATAGTAAAGGGAAAAAAATAACTGGTGGGAGTTGTCTGTAGGCCACCAAATAATAACATTACAGTGGCACAGGCAATAAACCAAGAAATAAATATCGCAGAGGATGCGGAGAGTCTACAGAGAGAGATAGATAAGTGAGTGGCCAAGGGTCTGGCAGATGGAGTAAAATGTTGGTAAAAGCGAGGTCATCCACTTTGGAAGGAAAAATAGAAGATCAGATTATGATTTAAATTGGTGAAATATTGCAGCATGCTGTTGTGCAAAGGGACTCGGGAGACATTTTAATGAAAATGTACATTGTGCCTCTGTAGTGGACAATGATGAGGGAGTTATTGAACAATAGAAAACTATGGAAAAGGGCTAGCACCAATTTTGACCTCAAGGCAGGAAGTAGTAATGGTCATATAATAATTGAGAGAGCTGCAGGGAGTTGGAAGGGAGATGAGATGTTTTGTGTCCTATGAGGCCTTTCAAATAAATTCTCTGAAGTCTGGAGGTACAGATAGCAAGTGGTCCGTGCAAGGAATCTGGATGTAGTGCTACAAAAGTTCAGTGATCTCACAAGTATGGCCACGGTCAGTGAATGAATCTTCAAATGCCAGATCCCATCAAGTTCAACATCAGACTCAGTTATTGTTCAATCCACAAAACAACACTATTAGAACACCAGTGATTGGGGTTTACTTCCGGCCACTGTCTGCAAGAAGTTTGTATGTCCTCCCTGTGACTGTGTGAGTTTCCTCCAGGTGCTCCAGTTTCCTCCCACATTCCAGAGACATATGGGTTAGTAGGTTAACATGGGTGTAATTAGGCAGTGCAGGCTCATTGGGCCAGAAGGACTTGTTACCATGCTGTATAAATAAAGTTTTAAGTAGTTTATTTTAAGAAACCATCATTTGGATAGCCAAGTACAACCTTGGCAGGCACCGACAGGAAGGCAAGAAGACAGTGAGGATGAAGAAACACAATTAGTCAAATAGAAATGCAAACACAAACAAAAGTCCTTTTCATGTTCTGTTCAAGACTGTGCTCCTACATGGTGTGTTAGTCACCTGTGAAAGCAGCAGTACCTTGGCCTAAATGTCCTTTACTAGAAGATTCCCCTTGTTTGGTGATTATTTTGATTTGTTTGGACATTAAGGTCCTCTCTTTTCTCCAACACTGACATAAGAAATTAAAGCAGGAGTAGACCATCTACTCCCTTGAATTTATGCTGCCATTCAATAAAACCTGTATGTCTTATTTCAATCCTGAATGGCCTCCCTTTTATTTTGATTTTAGGAGGGAAATTATCCTATACAGCCTCTAAATATTTTGTATGTCTCAGTAAGGTTATCTCTCTTTCATCTAGCCCCCACAGACTGTCTTTATATGACGGACCAGATACCTATGGACCTGTCTGTTGAATCTTCACTGCAAATCCTCTATAGCAAGTATATCCTTTTGTGATGTAATGAGACCAAAATAGTATGTAGTAGATGTTTAGATATTTTAGATATTTATTTATTAGTCACATGTACATCGAAACATGCAGTAAAATGCGTCTTTTTGCGTTACTCAGAAGCTGCTGGGGGCAGCCCTCAAGTGTCGCCACACTTCTGGTACCAACATAGCATGCCCACAACTCCAAACCTGTATGTCTTTGGACTGTGGGAGAAAACCGGAGCACCCAGAGGAAACCCACGCAGACACACAAGGAGAACCTACAGACTCCTCACAGACAGTAGCGGGAATTGAAGCTCAGGTCGCTGGCGCTGTAATAGCATTACACTAACCGCTACACTACCATGCGTACTTCAGGTGTGGTCTCACTAAGGCCCTATTTAATGGCTATATGACATCTTTTCTTGTACTAAGATCCTCTTGTGAAAAAGGTCAACATAACATTTGCCTTGCTAATTATCTGCTGCACCTGCACGTTAGCTTTTAGTGACTTATATAGAAAGATACTCAGGTACCTTTGAATACAAATCTCTTCACAATCTCTCACCATTTAAAAATACTCAGCTTTTTAAACTGAAGTAGACAGTCTCATGTTTTTCCATTGTACTCCATCTGCCACATTGCCAACTCACTTAGATTTCTTTTATATCCCCTTGAAGCCACTTTGCACCTTAATCACTACTCAAATTCCCACTTACTTTGTGTCATCAATATATTTAGAAATGTTGTATTTTATCTCAGCCAAATTGTCAATATAGATTGTGAACTGTTGAGGCCAAAGCTCTAATCCCTGTGCTACCCTGCTAGTCACATCCTGCTAACCCGGCAAAAAACTGTTTATTCTCACTCTTTATTGTATATGTTAGAATGTGTTGTGTTGTCTCTTTGAAAATTTTCCTACAAGGAGTGTCAGGCCAACAGATTGATGGATCCCCTTTTCCTCTCTCCCTCCTTTCTTAAAAAATAGGGTCACATTTTCTACCCTCCAATCTGCTGGAACCATTCCAGAATGTATAGAAGTTTGGAAATTAATACCAGTGGATTCACTATCTCCATACCCTCTTTCAAAATTCTGAGCTGCAAATCATCTGGCCTTTGAGATGGAGCATAGAAAAGTGCAGCGGAGGAACAGGCCTTTTGGCTCACCATATCTGCATTCACTGTACCTCGGTACAAGTGACAATAATAAACCAATACCAATACCATAATGCAATCTAAACTAATCTCATTTGCCTGCACATAGTCCATATCCCTATATTCCTTGCTTTTTCATGTATCTGTCTAATTGCCTCTTAAACACTGCTAACATATCGTTTCTACCACTTCCCCTGGCAGGAACCTACCACACCATGTAAAAAAAACAAATTTCACACATCTCCTTTGAAATCCCCCTTCCCCCACCCCTCACCATTAAGTTATGCCCTCCAGTATTGACCTTCCCAGCCTCGGAAAATCTACCCTGTCTATGCCCATTATAACTTTATATACTTTTGTCAGGTCGCCAGTCAGACTCCAGCGCTCCAGCAAAAACAATCCAAGCTTGTCCAATCGCTCTGTATAGCTAATACTCTCCAATGCAGGAAACACCATGGTAAGCCCCATTTGCTTCCTCTCCAAGTCCTCCACATTCTTCTTATAATGTGGTGACCAGAACTGCACACAATGCTCCAAATGCAGCCTAATCATAGTTTTACATAACTGCAACATGACTTCCTAACTTTTACACTCAATTCTCTGATTGATGAAGGCAATTATGCCGTATGCTTTCTTTACCACTCTATCCAATTGTTGCCAATCTCCAGGAGCTATGGACTTGCACCGCAAGATCCCTCGGTACATCACTGCTCTTAAGGGTCCTGCCATTTACTGTATACTTTCCACATATGCTTGACCTCCCAAAATGCAACATCTCACCCTTGTCTGGATTAAACTCCATCTGCCATTTCTTTGCCTAAATTTCCAACTCATCTATGTCATTTGACAACCTTTCTCACTGTTCATAACTCCACCAAATTTTGTGTCATCTGCAAACTTATTAATCAGATCAACACACACAAAATGCTGGAGGAACTCACTAGGTCAGGGAGCATCTATGGAGGGAAGTAGTTGACGTTTTGGTTTGAGATCCTTCATGAGTCCTGATGAGGGGTATCAACTCGAAACATCGACTGTTTATTTCCCTTCATAGATGCTGCCTGACCTGCTGAGTTCCTCCAGCATTTTGTGTATGTTGCTCCAGATTCCAGCACCTCCAGATTCTCTTGTGTCTCTTTATTAATCAGATCACCATTTTCATATAGATTATTTATATATCTATATCACAAACAACAGAGGTCCCAGCACTGAATCTTGCAGAAACCACTGGTCACAGTCCTCCAGCCAGAATAACACACCTCCACCACTACCCTCTGTCTTCTATGGCAAAGCCAATTTCAAATGCAATCTGCAGTCCCCATGGATCTCTTAATCATCTGAATTATCCTACCATAAGGGACCTTTCGTGAGATTTACTAAAATCCATGTATCCAACATCCACTACCTGACCCTCATCAATCATCTTCGTCGCCTCTTCAAAAACTCAATCAAGTTTGCAAGACATGACCTCCCTGCACAAATCTATACTGTCTGTTCTGATGTCTTTACATTTCCGTATGTGAGTAAATCGTACTCCTAGGTGGATACGATAGTAATATTTAAGAGGTATTTAGACAGGCACATGAACAGGCAGGGAATGGAGGGATATAGAACATGTACAGGAAGACCATGGTCTATAACAGTTGGTGTCATGGTTGGCTGAAGGACCTTTTCCTATGCTGTACTGTTCTATGTTCTAAGAAGCTTCTCCAATAATTTCTGGACCACTGATGTAAGGCTCATCAGTCTATAACTTCCTGGTTTGTCTTGGCCCCCTAAAACAGAGGAACAACATTGGCTGTTTGCCAGTCTTCTGCAACTTCTGTGGTTAAAGAGGATAGAAAGATCTCTATCAAGGCCCAAGCAATCTCATCTCTTACCTCTCGCAATAACCTGGGATAGATCCCATCAGGCCCTGGGAATTTATCCACCTTAATGCTCTTCAGGAGACCTAACACCTCCCTGAACATGCCTGAGAAAATCAACATATCTCTCCTTGATCTCAATATTCTCCATGTCCTTCTACTTGGTGAATATTAATGCAAAATACTCATTTAATACCTTGCCCACTTCCTCTAGCTCCAGGCATAACTTCTCTTTTTTTGCCCTTCTGTTGTTCTACACTTTCCCTAGTTACCCTCTTGTTTTTATTACATGTATAAGTGCCTTGGGGTTCTCTTTAATCCTACTTTCTAAGGACATTTCATGGCCCCTTTTAGCCCTCTTGATTCTCTGTTTACATTCTCTCCTGCATCCTTTTTATATTCCTCAAAGGTCCTGTCCGATTTCAGCTTCCTAAGCCTCCACTTCCTTTTTCTCTTTGACTAAATTTGCAACATCTCTCAGTCATCCAAGGTTCTTGAACCTTGCCATCTTTGTCTTTCTTTCTCACAGGATCGTGTTGGTCCTGAATTCTGACCAACTGGCCTTTAAACGACTCCCACAGATCAGATGTGGACTTACCCAGTAACAGCTGCTCCTAGTCTACTCTCCCCAGCTCCTGCCTAATACTATTGTACTTAGCCTTGTCCCACTTCAGCACTTTTCCCTGAGGTCCAGTCTTATCCTTTTCTATCACTGTCTGAAAAGTTATGATCACTATTCCCAAAATGCTCTCCCACTGGAACGCCAGTCAACTATCCAGGCTCATTTCCCAATGCAAGGTCCAGAATGGCCCCTTCTGTGGTTGGACTATCTATCTACTGTGTCAAGAAAGCCTCCCGGACACAACGAACAAATTCTGCCCCATCTAAGCCTCTGGCACTAAGGGTCCCAGTCAATATTGGGGAAATTAAAGTCACCTGCTATAACTACTTTGTTGCTTTTACATCTTTCCTTAGTCTGCCAACATATCTGTTCCTCTATCTCCCACTGGGCACTGGGAGGCTTATAGAATAACTCCTTTCTTCAGTGAAGGGATGAGGGAAGATTTGATAGAGATCATGTACAATGATGATTGGATAGTAGGCTGTGCCTTTTGGCGAAAGGGTTGAACATTATAAGTTACAAATATAAAATATTTTTTTAAAAGAATTAGAAACAAAATTAAGGGTTATACGAGGAATGACTTTTCTGTGCAGCATGTAATTGGAATCTGGGATGAACTGCCTGCACATGGTGGAGGCATGTTTGATTGAAGCTTTCAAGAAGACATTAGATAAGTAATTAGTGATGAAAAAGTTGCAGGACTATGAAGAACGGGTGGGTGTTGTGTGTGTGTGGGGTGTGAGTTACACTGGCAGAGCGATGGCTGTGACACAATTGGCCAAATGGCGTCCTTCTATGCTATAATTGATTCTATACTAGAACACAGCAAGATTTTTGAAGGATGGAGGCAGCCTATCTTAGGGGATCTGAGAAGACAAAACTCCTTTTTGACCTAAAAAAGTTGCAGTAATATTGATTTGTGTAAGAATATCTATCTGGGTATTCAGAGGGGGGTAATACTTGAACTTTTTGCTTTTGGATTGTGAGACAATCAAATGTGGAGAATAGGACCATCTGATAAGATTCTTGTAACCAACTCTGCTGAAACAGTGAGCTATATTGATGAAAGATTATTATGTATTCATTTAATATATAATGGTCAATTGTAATCCTGTAATCTTTGTAAAGCTGGTCCCTAACAGTACAGATTGCATTCCTGCTACAAGCAATGGAAACATTATTCAGATACATTTCCTAGAGCCACAAAGCCATGATCTGTTACAGCTTTGTCAATTATTTTAATGTTACTATTTTTCTTAACACATTCTCCATTTTCCTTCAATTATTTTATTCAATACTGACTTTGAGGACTCTGAAGTGTTTCAGATTTCCTCATTGACATTAGTCCCAGTGCTGATTAAGTTTGTGGATTGTGAGACGTGCTCCAGCGAGGCCTCCTGATTCAGCAGTTAGAGGCTTGTTATTTCAGGACGTACAGAAGGCTGAAGTCTCATGCCACCAGGTTCAAGAACAGCTACTTCCCTTCAACCATTTGGTTCTTGAACCAACCAGCAAAACCTGGAACACACATCCACCACTGAATATCTGAAGGGAGATTCAGCCTCACAAAATTTAGACTGCTTGGATTTAAACAAGTTCAAGCAGCTAGTATTGTCTTGTATTACTGCCTCTATTTTACTGATGTCCTGTAACCATATTTTGATTTTACCATCTCACTGAACACATCGATTTAGTCTGCAGAAACGGATACTTGAACTTGCTGTTGGCTGTCACTTGAATTCTCTATTCTATAATTATTTTGATGTTGATGGTAGCTTCCAATGTTATTCCGGTGCAGCTAAGCATCAGCTTGAGGAACAGCAGCACATCTTTCGTCTCAGCATATAATAGGCTTCCACTGATTCAATTTCAGAAAATAGTTCAGCAATTTCCAGTTATATTTTCTCTAAATCCAACTTTCCTCTCTGCACAAATGCTCTCTGACTTGATTGGCATTTCCAAAGGTTTCTATTTTTATTTCATATTTCCATCAATCGCAGTATTTTGATTTAGTAGTTTCATTACATTTTATTAATTTACATGTTGGAACATTGCTGTCAAGACCAATGCGTTTTCTTGAGAAGGTGCTGGAAGGTATTTTACCATTACCAATTGCTTTTGTTTCGCACAATCATCCTTTTCATTGTTCAATCTTTCTTCACTTTTCCATCTGCCCCCTACCCTTTCGCTGTATTTTAAAATGAGTGTTTTTCTAACTATTTCCATATCTGAAAAAGCTCATGGACCTGAAATGTTATCACTTTTTTTTTATCTCTGCAGATACTGCTTGAATTGTTGAGATTTTAAGGCACTTGCAGTTTTAATGTCAGATTTCAGGTACATTTACATTGGTGAAAGGTAAGATTTAAATGCAAGGAGCAAAATTAAGAGGTTTTTAAATGATTGAACAACAAAAAGGATGATTGTGTCAAACAAAAGCAGTTGGTAAAATTGGTATGTGGTTCATTGTGAGGAAGAAAACTGTAGACTTGAGCACTGTAATGTGTCAGTCATTTGGGCAGAAATACAGGAAAATGTTTAGCCTGTAAAAGTGTAAGGCAATGCATCTGGGGAAGGCAAACAAGGCAAGGGTGAAATACCAAGCTGTAGAGGGTCCGAGGAATCTCGGGATGTATATGAAATGCTTTATAGTCAAGCCATGGAATATGAAACATTAATTAGGGCCCTCCAGTTTTGCGTACACTTCTGGTCATTACATTACAGGATACGTTTATGCATGAATTAAATCTCCCCTCAGATTCCTCAAAGGAAAGAATCCCAGTCTAAACAATCTTGCCTCACAGCTAATTATCGCTTATCCAGCCAACATCCCCATAAATCACCTAAATAATTATAAAATTAGATCAAGATAGAATGAATAGAACAGTACAGCACAGGAACAGGCCCTTCAGCCTACAATGTCTGCACTGAACATGATGCCAAATTACACTAAATCTCTTCTGCCTATGCAGAATCCATATCCCTCTATTCCCTGCACATTCATGTGTCTTTCTGAAGTCCTCTTAAACGCCACTCTCATATCTACTTCCACCACCGCCCTGGCAGCATATTCAAGGGACCTACCACTCCCTGCATAAAAATCTGGCCCTGCACATCTCCTTTAATCTGTCCCTCCTCACTTTAAATGTATGTCCTCCAGTATTTGACATTTCTACCCTGGGAAAAAGATTCTGACTTTGTACCTTATCTATGCCTCTCATAATTTTACAAACTTCTATCAAGTCTCCCCTCAGACTTAAGTGCTCCAGA
The DNA here is from genome assembly GCA_034780895.1 of Rhynchobatus australiae. Lineage (NCBI taxonomy): Eukaryota > Metazoa > Chordata > Chondrichthyes > Rhinopristiformes > Rhynchobatidae > Rhynchobatus > Rhynchobatus australiae. Next base: position 1,769,482 of record JAUZTB010000117.1, on the reverse strand, counting down.
GATAACAATCCAAGTTGTTCTAACCTCTCCTCATAGCTCATATCATCTACTCCTCACAGTGTCCTCTATAAACGTCTTCTATACCCTTCCCAAAACTCGTATATCTTCCCTGTAATGGGGCAACCAGAATTGCACACAATGCTCCAAGTGTGGCCTAAACAAAGTATTATACAGCTGCAACATGACTTCCTGACTCTTGTACTTAGTGCCCTAACCAATGAAAGCATGCCATATACATCCTTTACCACCTTATCTACTTGCATAACCACTTTCTGGGAGCTAGTGACTTGGACCCCAAGATCCCTCTGTACATCAGTGGTGTTAAGGTCCCGCTACTAACTGTAAACTTTCCCTTTATATTTGACCTCCCAAAGTGCAGCACCTCATACTTGACCGGATTAAACTCCATCTGCCATTTCCCTGCCCATATCTGTAACTCATCTATCCTGCTGTATCCATTGACAACCTTCATTACTGTCTACAACTCCACCAATCTTTGTGTTGTCTACAAACTTACTAACCCTCCCATCTACATTTTCATCCAAGTCATTTACATATATCACAAGCAACAGATCTGATCTGTGATCAACTGATCCCTGTGGAACACTACTAAGTCATGGAACTCCAGCCGGAAAAGCTTCCTTCTAGCACTTCCATCTGTCTTCCATGGGCAAAACAATTCTGAATCCAAACTACCAGGTCACTGTTGATCCCATGCTTCTTAATCTCCTAGATCAGCCTACCATGAGGGAGCTAGTTAAATGCCTTGCCAAAGTCCATATAGCCCTACCATCATCAATCACCTCCTCAAAAAACTCAATCAAGTGCAATACATGACCTGCCCCACACAAAGCCATGCTGACTGTCCTTAATAAGGCAATGCATTTCCGCATGCACGTAAATCTATCCCTAAGAATCCTCTCCAGTAGCTTTCTAGGAAGCACAATTTTTCTTAACAGGAAACTGTGGGACAGGTTTAAGATAATTAGTAGAAGAAACAGAAAGGATTTGGGGAGAATTATTTTCACTCAAAGGGGCTTTGGAGCAGAAGAAAACTATTTATCCAAATCTCTGATCTGCCATCCAACAATTGCCAGCACACAAATCTAACCCCATGGGTCACAAATTCCTTGATACTTCAGTTAACAGAAATCTAAGAGTCACATACTTAAAATTAACATTTGAACCAACGTAATTTGTGACTTGTGAAAAGGTGTATAAAATTTTTACCACCTTTTGCTCAAGGTGTTTCTTTAGTTTCCTCTTTAAACGTTTGGTTCTAATTTTTAGCCAATAATCATTAGTCCTGAACTCTGCAAATAGTGGAAAATTAGTAAGTTTGCGGATGACACCAAAAGTGGTGGTGTGCTGGACAGTGAAGAAGTTTGTCTAAGGTTACAACAGGATCTAGCTCAACTGGGAAAGTTAGAAAACGAATGGAAGATGGAATTTAACTTGGACAAATGCAAGATGATATATTTTGGTAAGTTAAATGAGACCGGACATACACAATGAAGGGCAGGGCCCTCGGGAGTGTAATAGAACATAGAGACCTAGGGGTACAGGTACATAGTTCCCTGAAAGTGGCAATACGGGTAGACAGGGTGGTGAAGAAAGTGTATGGCACACTGGCCTTCATCAGCTGAGAGTTAGGCCATCATGTTGCAGATGTGCAAAATGTTGGTTAGACCACACTTGAAATATTGTGTGCAGTTCTGGTCACCATACCACAGGAACGATGTGATTAAGCTAGAGAAGGTGCAGAAAAGATTCACAAGGATATTGCCTGGATTGGTGGGCTTGAGAAGACTTGGTCTGTTTTTCCTTGGAATGAAGGAGGCCGAGAGATTAGATGATAGAGGTATATAAAATTATGACAGGCA
>JAUZTB010000117.1:1559163-1569295 GCA_034780895.1 Rhynchobatus australiae | reverse complement strand
AAGAAGGGTCCTGACCCGAAACGTTGACCACCTGCTTTTCTCCACGGATGCTGCCTGGCCTGCTGAGTTTCTCCAGCGTTTTGGTGTTTTTCATCTGGACCCCAACATCTGCAGTCCTTTAGTATTTTAGATGCAACTTGGATGTGCAGCTTTGTTCAGCCTTGTCTCTGCTGGAAATGAGGAGAGCCCCTATTTCTTCCTCACACACGAGGACATCAAACATGAGGAGGTGGAGGAGAGAAGCAGGATGATGATAATGTGCACAGTGCATTGTTGTACTTGACACCTCACTGCAGACCCTCAGAGTGAGAAAAAGAAGCAAATTCGTTTATAGGGACACATGTCATAGAGAGATACACAAGGTGCTAATGGGCTGTGCAGGTTATCACATAGGTCAGGACATCTAGCATGGCAGCTCAATGGTGTGTGGTGTTATCAGTCATACTGCTGCCAGACGACTGGTGAGAATTATGATTGGGATCCTTTCATGACCTGTCTGAGGCAGTACGGGTCAAGCTGGCGAATGTGTTGTCACGTTCAGCAATAATCCCAGCCCACAGCAGCTACTGGTTCAGGTGATGGGTGCTACTGAAGGCCCCAGAACATAATTTTTCTTCAGTGTAATCTCATGCTGATGCTGATGGAAGTCACTGTCACACGGGAGCAGATTGAAGCTCATCAAGAACAGCCGATTTCATCAGCTTGATGTTCTCTTTGAGCAGCAAGATGCCATTCACAAGCAGATTGTAGCTCCTGGTAATGCAGAGGTGCCACCCTGAGCAAAGGGGTGATGCACATGAGCAGCTGGCTTTTCTCCATGAGCGGTGTGATGTTTCATGTGAGCAGATGGCTCTCCTGCATGAACTGAGAGATGTTATTCATGAACAGATAGCTCTCAGACATGGGCAGAAAAATGGCAGGCATACATTCATCTGACCTCTGTAGGAGCAGAGACCTGCACACTCTTCCTCCTTCCCCTACCCCCCGCCCCCCCCCCACACACACACACACGTATCTCTCTATAGTGAGCAGTCCTGTTATGATTCCACAAATAGCTGATTCAAAGAAAAGTGTAGATATCGAGGCCAGAAAGCCATGATTTCAGCTCTGTCCTCCAGCTCAGCCTGGGTCTGAAGGGTGAAACTATAGCCATGCAGTCAGAATGCCAGTAGATCAGGACACAGTTGACTACCCCACATCTTGAGAGATCATCCATTTGTGCAAGTTCAGGATGTTTATTTTTTTCCCCTCTCATGAGATTAGTAATTCACCTTCCACCCCTGCCTTTTAAACAAGTGTGCTCCAGTCACGTCCCACAGCCAGCTATTTCAGGCTACTCCTTCAATTGGTCAGGGCCAGCAGTCTGAAGCCAGCCATCTTATGCAACATCAAACGTAGCTGTGCAACCTCAAACGAGAAAGAGCACTGCAGCCATAGGCACCACTTTGCAGAGCTAAGCCATTGAAACCCATATATTAGATGGTCAAAAGGGAATTGGACTGGAGTGCTTAATTTGAAAGACAGTTCATAATTTTCACTTTGAGTTTGATTTCACATATATGATTTTCAATAAAGCAGTTTCAAGATATATTCTCATTTAGGACACAAAATCTTTCAGTGCGCAGAGAAGTCGCTGGTGATAACATGCTGCTGGCATTGCTTTGTACCTAATGAGTGCTTCTCATAAGGTTCAAATGAAATATATTTCAAGTCAACTGGCTTGAAATTATATTTAATTATGGGTAGCCTGTGAAAGATGCTTTTCAAATAGGAAAGATTGCCTCACTACAGTGCAGCATGCATGTGTGAAATAAGTACCACTAATCCCACTGCTGTCACATAATTCAACAACACAAGGAACTAGCAGGAGTAGCCACCAGGTCCCTTAAGCCTGCCCCCCCATTCAATACAATCGTGGCTGATTTATGCTGGTCTCAACTCTTCTTCTGTGTCAGTTCCCCACAGCCTTCAATTGCTCAATCTTTTAAATATTTATCCATCTCCACTTTAAATATATCCAGTGATCTGGTCTCCACCACCCTCGGGGGCAGAGAATTCCAGGGATTCACTGCCCTCTGAGAGAAGAAATTTCTCCACACCTCGTTTTAAATTACTGGACCCTTATTTTGTAACTCTCTCCCCTTGTTCTTCCCTACTGCCTTCAGGTTATTGAACTGATCTGAAAAACCCTAATTCTACATCCAATTATATTTCCCTGAACTTGCGCTAATGTCGTAATGTTATTTTTGTTTATTTTGTCAGGTAAGTTATATGTAATTTCTGCTAATTTAAAGTTATGTAGTTTATGTCTGTCATGTTTATTATGTACTGTGCTGCTGCTGCAGCAGAAAGGTAATTTTCATGGCATTTATACGCTGGGTATGTATGCCCATGACAATGAACCTGAACTTGACCCTCCCACTACTGAAAACAGGCAGCAATTGACTACTACCTTTGGTATAAAGGTTGATTCCTATCTTGTGATCCTTCCCCCCTACTTGAAGTGTTCTTCAAAAACTTAGAACTATGCTCTGTGAAGGAGAGGCTGAGGGGTAACAGCAAAGTGGTGTGGTGAAATGAAACATCTGCTCATTATGCCTGTTCTGGAGAACATGCATGGAATTAAAAGGTGCACGAACAAGCCAGATAGAATTAGAAGTAGATCCTTGAGCAAGATCATGTGGCTACATAGTGATTGTATCTGTATGGTTTGAATGATGTGAACGTGATCCTCTTTCACAGATTTCATCAGTACATTGTGTATCGTGGAATGCTCAGTTAGTCCAGTGGTTTAAACTGAACCTTATCACTCCAAGTCACTTCTGCTAGGAATTGTTCAGTGCTGAATGAGTGTGGACTTTATTAGCATGAAATGTTAGCCCTAAAGTGGTGGTAGTATAGTGTGTAGAAACACTGCATAAGAGGCACAGCCCTGCAGTGAAAACATGGAGCAATACACAAAAAGTGCTGGAGGAACTCAGCAGGTCAGGCAGCATCCATGGAGGGAAATAAACAGTCACTGTTTCGGGTCGAGACCCTTCATTGTTTCATGAAGCAGTTTAGAGTATCATGAAGTTTCACAGTATCCAAATGATGGTAATGTGATAGAAGTTTATATAATGATTGAAAGTAACTTAGTTCAACCTGAAACCAGTGTTTTAAATCTGAAGAAAGCAAACTACAAAGGCTTGGGGTGTAAATTGATTAAAAGGTATGATCAACCTTCAAAATATTAATATACTTTACAAATAGTATATATTCCTCTAAGGCAAAAAAAAGCAAATAAAAAGCGGTCCAGCTATTTCTACCAAGAGATATTGGAACTGATGCTGTACTTCAAACGATATTGGAAATGATGCTGTGCTTCCGATGATATTGACAAGGGAGAGAATGTAAAGGAGAAATATGATCTGTTGTTGGCTCCTGCTGCATTTTCCCTGCCCCTGATACTTCCGACCTTATTCTGTTCTGATGACAGGTCATTGACCTGAAATGTTACCTTTTTTATGTCACACCTCAAATGCTTCCTGATCTACTGAGTACTTCCAGCATTAAATCAGGTAATTTACCAGAGAATCCAGATCAGTTCTGGAGGGACAATTGCCCCATCATATCTCTTCCAGAGTAAATCCCTTGTTCCAGCCCCTGGCCCTTTCTATGTCACCTATGTGTGTTTCAGATTCCAATCGCATACAGCATAAAAAGGTAAAAAATTGGATAGGATAAGTTAAACTGAGATGGGAGGAGGTTCATGGAGCTTAAGCACCAGAATGGATGTGCTGGGCTAAGTGGGCTGCTTCTGTGCTATACAGTGAATACAATTCTCATGATACGATGTTATGTATTTTCTTGGGTAGACTGCCAAGACAGTTCAATTTACACTGGCTGTTAGAGCTGACGTGAATGTTAATAGGGCATTAAGATTCAGTAATAATATTGGTGTTAATAAAGTGAGTATTTATATTTACCACACTCCTAATTTTTTTCCTGTAAACATTTATTAACTGTCTTAGCATTAATATTTGTTGCCTATTATTAAGTAACCAGCAATTCACAGAATGTATTCAAATTTGCTTAGGATATGCTTAATTTATATAGCATCTTTTAATTTTGCAAATTGAGAATTAGTATTAAAGCATAGTGAGCTGCAACGGTTCAAAGAATGAGCAGAACTGGAAATAGCTTTTGGAATCAGACAAAGGGAAGTCTCTGTGAGCACATCAGTTTGGAGGTCGCATTGATTTTCATTTTCCTAAACGCATTGGCAAGAACAGCATAAGAGCTTGATAGTTTCAAGTATAGAAGATGATTCTTCAAGACTGCTACCAAGCACATTCTGAGTGTGATTCACATGGATATTGATGAGGAATAGTTTCAAGAAAGACCAAATAGATGTATTTAAAACTGTAAAAAGTTTAAATAGGATATGCAGGATATGTATTTTCACTTGTGGGAATGTGTTTAACTAGAGTCATCCATAAGATAGCCACCAAGAAATCCAGTAGACATTTCAGAAGTAACCTCTTTACCCAAAGAGAAGTGAGAGTGTGGAACTTGTTTCCACAGGGACTAGTTTAAGCAAATAGTCCAGATGCATTTGACGGTAGGCTGAAAAAGCACATGAAGGAGAAGGACATAGAGGGTGATGCTAATAGGTTTAGATGATGTAAGAGGGGATGAGGCTTCTGTAGAGCATGAATTGACTGGTTTCTGTGCTATGTAAAACTGTCCTATTCTCTCCTATGTAAAATGGTGACATTTAAATGGGGAAAGATGATACCGCAAGCGGATGGAACAGAACTTTCAGCAAAATATTCAAGTTAGACTTGAGGAGAAACATTTTTTTTGGAAAGGGTATTTCTGATCTGGAACACTGCTATTAAGGGTGATGGAAAGAGAATCAGTCATGGTTTAAGAGGCAATTGGGTAGGCAATGAAGTAAAATAATTTGCTGAGCCAGCGTAGACTAGATGGGTCAAATGGGCTCCTAAGTCGTAACAATTCTGTGTTTCATTGAATCTACTGACTAAAGGCTTTGCATAGATCCCAAGGATAATCAAGTAAGAAACTCATCCCTCGATAAACCCATGTTGTCCTGGCAGCATAGATCAGTGATTTTTTTAATCTCCAAAAATATTGTTGATTTAGATTGGATTGAATGTTAACATTCTCAGATTGAACATGCAACTCAAACCTACGTGCCTCTGAAAATAAGTGGTTATGCTATGGGACTGTGTTCCACCTTCAGTGCCTCCCCAAGCTCAGCATCATCGACCACCATCTTCAACCCCAGGACTACTTGCCTCCCCAACAGATGAGGACCTTCCCTCTACTCTGCCATTCAGAAGCCTTCATCTCTGCTCTTGCACCTCATCTCCTCTGAAGTGTCCCATACCTAACAGAACCAAGTCTGCTAGAGGAGACACAAGAGACAGTAATGTGTTGGATAGTTTTGCTTTTCTGAATCTGGAGAAAAACAAGCTGCTGGAAGAACACACACAAAATGCTGGAGGAACTCAGCAGGTCAGGCAGCACTTATGGAAAGAAACAAACAGTTGATGTTTCAGGTTGAGACCCTTCATGAGTCCTAGTGAAGGGTCTCGATCCAAAAAGTTGACTGTTTGTTTCCTTCCATAGATGCTAACTGACCTGCTGAGTCCCTCCAGCATTTTGTGTGTGTTGCTTCAGATTCCAGAGTCTGCAGAATATCTTGTGTCTCCAAACTGCTGGAAGAATTCAGCAGGTCAAGCAGCATCGGTAGAGGCAAAGATGTCCTGATGCAGGGTCTTGATTCAAAACGTCATCCATCCCTTTACCTTCATGATGCTGTTGACCCACTGCGCTCCTCCTGCAGTTTGTTTTTAACTAATGGCAGGTTGGGAAAGCACCGCTCTGGAGTCAGATCTCAGAAGCTTATGAGGAAGTCCAGATTTCCTGCCACAGATCCTTCCCACCCTACTCTGGGATTTCCACACCCCACCCCATCCAAGTCAGAGCTGAACAAGCTGTGCTTGTACATATCCTTTTTATCCAGTAATGTGTTGGATATTTTGCTTTTCAGAATGTGTTGTGTTGCATAGAATGATGGAGGAACTGCAGGGCACCATTCAAAAACAATATGATGTGAGAGGTAAGAGTCCATGGTGACTTAGACAGAAAGTAATGGAATATAGTTCCATTGATTTAGCTATTACCCTGTTCTTTTCCTCCTTTTTGTCAGTTTTCTCACTCATCCAGTAAAAACTGACAACTCACTGACACAGCAGAGATTGTGCTGCAAAGGTGTTTTAAGACTGAGGTTTGTGTTGATGATCCTGGATGAAAGTCTGGTGTTTTAGCATTGTAAACAAGAGTTCACTCTAGGGATTCTTACTCTTTAGGGACTTACTTCCACTACTTTTCCAGTCTCATTGTAGATGTTGTTTATCAGTTTGTTATGGGACTGTATTTATCCAATTTTCTTCCTTCTGTCCACTTGTAAAGGTTTGACATCTGGGAACCAACCTGGTATCCTAGCCAAGTGACTATGCTTCAAATGTGGCAGCAGAGTGTTGATGAGTGAAAAGAGGGTTTTATGGCTGATACCGAGTTCATTATTAAGCACAGACTTCCCACACAATCCATTGGGAATGACTGAAGAAAACTTCCATGCACTGAGTGATCTTTATAGGAATAATTGCAGTGATTGCAGTCACTGCTCTTCCGATGTTCCTATCTACTCCCAGTTCCCTTGTAACCCCTACTCCAACTGTTCCAGAATAGAGTGCCTGGATTTCACCACCCAGCAAACCAATGAGCTGCCTATCAGTGCTTGCTCAGTTCAGGCAACAAAGTCAAAGTACTTGAATGTAGTCCCACCATGGAAGTGTTCAAGTCTCCTGCTAGTGCCACTAGCAAGGTAGTGCAAATTCCCGATCCTCAAACCCTCTTGTCTTCAGCAAAAACCAATCTATACCCACTATTGATTGGCACCTCCTTAGTGCAAAAAGTTTAAGTGAGGCAGAATTTGTTAGGTATGTACAGGAAGGATTCCTGACACAGTATGTGGACATACTAGAGGTGAGGCCATGCTAGATCTGGTATTAGGCAATGAACCTGGTCAGGTGACGGACCTCTCAGAGGGCGAGCATTTTCAGGGATAGTGACCAAAACTCCCTGACCTTTAGCATAGCCATGGACAAGGATAGGAGCAGACATTATGGGAAAGTATTTAACTGGGAGAGGGTAAAGTACGATGGTATTAGGCAAGAACTTGGGAACCTAAACTGGGAACAGATGTTCTCTGGTAAATGTACTGCAGGAAATGTGGAGGTTGTTTAGGGACCATTTACATGGGGTTCTACATAGGATTGTCTGGCTGAGACAAGGAAAGGATGGTAGGGTGAAGGAACCATGGTAACAAGAAAGGTAGAAGGTTTAGTCAAGAGGAAGAAGGAAGCATATTTAAGATTTAGGAAGCAAAAATCAGACAGAGCTCTTGAGAGTTATAAGGTAGCTAGGAAGGAGCTTAATAAGGGACTTAGGAGAGCTAGAAGAGGACATGAGAAGGCCTTGGCAAGTAGAGTTAAGGAAAACTCTAAGGCATTCTACACGTATTCTTATTCTTACCCTCAGTGGCACGTGGCACAGGCAGCAATCCAGAGATTACTACCCTTGAGTTCCTGCTTTTCAGCTTCCTACCTAGCTCCCTATATCCCTCTTCAGGACTTCATCTCTTTTCTACCTCTGTCATTGGTACCAATGTAACACAACTTCTCGTTGTTCACCCTCCCCCTTCAGAATGCTGTGGATCTAATCCGAGATATCCCTGACCCTGGCACCAGAGAGGCAACATACCATCTGGGAGTCTTTCACATCCATAGAATCTCCTGTCTGCCCCCTTGCTATTGAATCCCATATCACTACTGCCCTCCTCTTCTCCCCTCCACAACCAGGCTCAGTGCCAGAGACCTGGTCACTGCAGCTTTACCCTGGTGGGTCATCCCCCTCAACGATATTCAAAGCGGTATACCTGTTATTCAGGGGAACGGCTATGGGGGAACTGCACTACTGCCTTTTTTCCTTCCTTTTCCTGACCGTCACCCAGCTACCTGCCTCCTGCAGTCTCAGAGTGACTGTCTCCCTGTAGCTCTTATCTATGAACTTCTCGTTCTCCCATAGGAGCCGAAGGTCATCCAACTTCAGCTCCAGTTCCCCAACACAGTCTGTAAGGAGCTGCAGCTGGATGCACTTTGTGCAGATGTAGCTCTCAGGGAGACTGGAGGTCTCCCAGAACTCCCACATCTCCAAGGATGAACGTACCACTGATGTGGAGCCATTCTAACTACTCAAGCCTGGCACTAAAGGAAAAATTACAATGCAGCTGGTTGTTTGTGGCAACAAACTAAATGCTGGAGGAACTCAGTGAGTAAGGCAGCATCTGTAGAGGGAAATGGATGGTCAACGTTGTGGGTTCAGACCCTTCGTCTGGACTGGTTGTAAGTGGGTTGCATTTTTCAGCTGGCATTAATGCTGGGAACAGCCAACACTACCACCTGCAGGAAATACAGACACACAGCAACTAATAGTCACAATGGGGTAGAAAACTGTCATGCACTCAGTTGAACCAGAGTTCTTATCCAGACTCATGAGGGACACCCCGATCTTCTCTGGTAGACTGAAGTAAAAATAGCCCTATTACAGGTGAGTTCTGAACATTAATTCTAATTCTGAGTTGTACATTTGTATTTCCTTTTACTATTATGGGGAGTTAGTCTACCTGGAACCCACTTACTTTGCATTGGATGATAATTTCTCACAAATACCACTTGTGTCATTGAGCCAGAGGCTGAAGAGACATTCTTTCAGAAGAGCAGTTTACGCAGGTGATTCCACTTTTATTTGAATATGTCTGATGAACTTTATCATCATTATTTATGCGTCATTGGGAAGGTGCTGAATTCATCACAATCCTGAAGCTTGGGTGTCCTGAAATATCTTTGCAAGTAGCTTGATTTAACTCTGCTTGGAAAACTTCTTTTACACCAACAAGCACTGCTACTTCCATTGGGTCGTGAAGTATTCTTCTGTTGGTCTCTATTTATGTGTGTGTCATTGAGTTATACAGAGCAGAAAAGGGGCCCCCCAGCCCCCAAACCCATCCCAACTTTTTTACCCACCTACCCGCACTAGGTTTGTATCTTTCTACGCCATGCCTTTTCAAGTGTCTCTTCAATGTTGGTCATTGTGTCTGATTCCACCACCTCCTCTGGCAGCAGTTCCAGATTTCAACCATACTGTGTAAAACAAAAAAAATTCAATATTCAGATTCCCTTTAAAACACCTTCCCCTCACCTGAAACCTATGCCCTCTTGTTTTTGATACCCTTACCATGGAAAATAGATTTTGGCTATCTACTTATGTCTCTCATAATCTTTTATACTTCTGTCAGGTCAACCCTCAGCCTCCTTGACTCCTCGGAAAACAAACTCATAACTAAGTCCTCTAATCCAGGCAACATCCTTGTGAATCTCTTCAGCACTATATTGTGGCTATCAGAACTGCACACAATATTCAGCCCTTCCAGGTGAGGCAAAGATTCCCGTGCACCTCCTCCAACCTCGGAGCTCCTCTCTATCGGTGAGACCAAGCACAGACAAGGCAACTGATTTGCAGAGCACCTGTGCTCTCTCCGCAGTGGTCAACTTCAGCTCCCATTCCCACACTGACCAATCTGTCCTTGTCCTCCACTGCCAGGGTGAGTTCTGATGCAAGCTAGAGGAACAGCACCTCATAGTCCACCTGGGTAGTCTACAACCCAAGGATATGAATGTTGAATTGTCCAGTTTCAGGCAATCCTTATCTCCTGAGTTCTCCTCTCTCTCACCCTCTGATCCTCCCCAGATTCTCCCATATTTTTACCCCTTTCTCATACACTTCCCTCCAGTCCCCCATCACCCATTTTTGCTCCCCTCTCCCTACTGGTTCCATCCACCTGCTACCCACACATTTCAACCACCAATCCTCCCTGATTTGGTTCCATCAGCCCTTCACCTCTCCCCTGATGGTTCCCAATATCACCTTTCTTTCTTTGATAAGAAAGGTAGCCGTTATGTCCCTGCTTATCACCTCCAACAGCTGTCTCCAACCTGCA
>JAUZTB010000117.1:791872-802682 GCA_034780895.1 Rhynchobatus australiae | reverse complement strand
ATAACAAAAAACTGATCTGAAATTAATCTGATCTTTGAAGGAAGTTATTGGAGACTCAGCTTCCATGCTGCTTGAGTCCCATCACTCAGCTCTGTACCTGTTTTTCATTTCTTCGTCCTTGTGCATTACCCTACTCACCTCTAGAATTTTCTCTTCTGATCTCCTCTGCACCATTAATATTCTTCAGTCTTTGTATCCTCCACCCAATTTACTTCATTTTAACCTTTTCTCCCTTCCTCTCCCCATTTTCTCTGAGCTCTCGTCTCATCGCTTCCCCTCTCCCTCAACTCTACATCTCTTATTGCCTCCACTTCTCCTACTCAGTCCTCCTTTCCTCGAACCTATACCTTGCTTGTCACCTCTCTTCCAACTTCTCTGACCAATTTTATTCCTTAGTCTCATTGTGCACATGAATACTCCCGCTCATACCAAATGACACACTATGAAACTTTCATGTCCATGGCCTTAGCAGCTCTGAAATCTAAGAGAACTAAACCATTTCTGATTCTATTTCACTTACAGTCCAGCTCCAATACAATTCTCACATTTATGATTCTCCACAGATTGTGTCTGAAGTGGTCTAAAGGGATGGTTGGGGAGGCATCTCTTTGAAAATCTGATGGGACAGTGTAATCTGCCTGAATACCAGTTATAGCTCTGTTGCATCTCATATTCTGTATACCTACAGGAAGTGGTTTCACTCTCATTCCAAGACCATACTTATAGAGTCATAGAACCATACAGCATGGAAACAGGCCCTTCAGCCTAACTGGTCCATGCCAACCAAACTTCCCATCTAATCTAGTCTCCTTTGCCCACATTAAGCCCATATCCCTCTAAATCTTTCTTATCCATGTACCTGTCCAAGTACCTTTTAAATGTTGTTAATGTTCCTGTCTCACCCACTTCCTCTGGCAGCTCTCTGGATAAAAAAAAGTTGCTCCTCAGGTTCCTATTAATCTTTCCCCTCTCACCCTAAATGTTCTTGATTCCCCAACCCTGGGAAACAGACAGTGCACATTCACCCTATCTATGCTCCTCATAATTTTATACACCTCTATAAGTATTAGTCTCGATCAGGTATGCAAAGAAACTGGAGAGGCTGGGTCTGTTTATCCTAAGGAAGGTTTAGCATTAGACATTTCGACCCTGGGAGAAATATACCGACTGTCTACTCTGTCTATGACTCTTCTATTTATCAGACCTTCTATCAGGTCTCCCCTCAGCCTCCGTTGCTCCAGAGAAAACAACCCTAGTTTGTACAACCTCTCCTTATTACACACGCCCTCTAGTCCAGGCAGTACCCAGGTAAACCCCATTAGCATCCTCTCCAAAGCCTCCACTCAAAGCTTCCTGTAATGGGGTGACCAGAATTGACTGCACGACTCCAGATGCAGCCTAACCAGTTTTATAAAGCTGCAATATCACTTCCTGACTCTTGAACTCAATGCCTTGACTAATAAAGGCAAGCGTGTCATACACTTTTACCACCTTATCAACCCTGTAGCCAATTTCAGGGAGCTATGGACTTGGACCCCAAGACCCCTCTGCACATCAACACTGTTAAGGGAGAGAAATAAAGGACTGCAGATGCTGGAATCCAGTTCCTCCAGCATCATCATGTTTTTCAATACTGTTAAGGGTCCTGCTTTTAACTGCGTACTTTCCCATTACATTTGATTTTCCCATGACATTTGGCCGGATTAAACTCCGCCTGCCATTTCTACGCCCATATCTGCAGCTGATCTATATCCCACTGTATCCTTTGGCAATCTTCAACACTATCCATAACACCACAAATCTTTGTGTCATCTGAGAACATACTAAACCCCCCATCTGCTTTTTCACCCAAATCATTTATATATATTACAAATGACAGAAGTCCAAGTATGGATCCCTGCAGAACACCACTAAGTCATGGACCTCCAGCCAGAATAAGTCCCATTGACCTCTACCATCTATCTTTTATGGGCAAACCAATTCTGAATCCAAAGGGTCACGTGACCATGTATCCCATGCATCTTAATCTTCAGAATGAGCCTCCCATGAGGAACCTTGTTGAATATACCTCAATCATGTCCCACCTTAACCTCATCCACTCCAGGGAGAACAGACCCAACCTCTCTTCATAACTGAACTGCTCCATCCCAGGCAACATCCTCTGCACCTTTTCTAGCTCTATCACGTCTTTCCAAGTCTTGGTGACCGGAGGAACAAAGAAGATGGAGGAACTCAGCGGGTCAGGCGGCATCTGTGGAGGGAAATGGACAGTTGATGTTTCAGGTCGAGAACCTTCACGTGGACTTGCTGAGTTCCTCCAGTTTCCAGCATCTGCAGTCTACTGCGTCTCCATCCTGGTGACCAGAACTGCACACAGTACTTACACAGCAGCTTATTCCACATACCCACCAGCCTCTCAACTAAAAAGTTTGCTCCTCAGGTCTCACCTTAAACCTCTGTCTTCTAGTTTTAAACTTCCCTTTTCTGGGAAAAAGCCTGTGACCTTATCTATGCACCTCATGATTTTTTTATAAACCTGTTTAAGGTCTCCTACACTCCAGGGTAAACCGCCCCAGCCTCTTATAACTTAAGCCCTCTAGTCCCAGTAACATCCTGTGAATCTTTTCTGCGCCTTTTCCAACTTAATGACATTTCCGGTAGCTGGGCTACCAGAATTGTACAGAATACTCCAAGTGCAGTCTCACCAATGTCTTGTAAGTTGTAACATGATGTCGCAACTCTTGTACTCTATGCCACGGCTGATGAAGGCAAGCGTGGCAATACAGCTTTTTCATCACTGGTTCACCACTTTCAGGAAACTACACACTTGTATTTTAAGGTCTCTCTGTTCTACAGCACTCCCCAGTGCCCTGCCACTGTGCAAGTCCTGCCCTGGCTTAACTTCCCAAAATGCAACAGATCACAGTTGTCTGAGTTAAATTCCATCTGCCATTTCTTGGCCCACTGGCCAAGTTGTAAGCTTAAATAACCTTCACTGTCGAGTACATCACCAATTTTGGTGTCATCTGTAACCTAACCATGCTACAACACTCTCACCGAAATCATGGCAATCCCCAGTGGACCCAGAACCTCTAATCTGAATAAACTCTCCACTAGCACCTCTGACTCCTTCCATTAAGTTGATTTAATATTCAATTGGCTAGCTCACCCTGCTGGAGCTTGCCAGAGGCCTTGCTGAAGTCTATGTAGACAACACCCACCACCCTGCCCTCATCAATCCTGTTGGGTCTCCTTTTCAGAAAGCTTAATTAAATTCATTTAACATGATTTTCCATACACAAAGCCATGCTGGCTATCCCTAATGAGTCCTTGCCTTTTCAACTGCAGGTAGATCCTGCTAAGGCAAATGGACTTGAGGGAAGCATTAAGTTGCAAGAAAGCTTTTTTTACTCAGAGTGGACTGTGAAACAGAGAGCCCACATTTAGTTGCAGGATGAATGCTTGCCTCGTTGTGATCTGCAGGTCTATGAACTAAAGAGCACGAGCTCTTTCTTGGCCAAGATGGACACGCTGACTAAAAAATTCAACGATCCCATAATGGAAAATCATTGAGTTGAACGATTCCTCTCTCCACAGATGCCACCCGACCTGATTAGTGTTCCCTCACCGAGTTAAATTCCATCTGCCATCTCTTGGCCCACTGACCAAGTCATAAGTTTTTTACTTTAGATTTCCAACCTTTGTGTGATTTTGATTTGATGTTCAGTTTACCCTAACTATTGTCATATGGCATTTGGTTGACCTCAGTGATATTCATTACCCTGAGGGAACATAAAAATGAAATAAATACAACTCAATTTTGGCAGCATTGTGAACTGCAGCAGAATAAAGTGTATAACATGAAGCGCTTTGGTAGGAAGATAGATGAAGGTAATGTATTAGGACAATTCTAAGAGGGGTGCAGAAACAGAGGGACCGAGGGTGTGGTTGCACAAGTCATTGACAGTGGAAGGGCAAGTTGAGAAGCGGTTAATAAAGCACACACAATTTTGGGCTTTATTGATATAGTATAAAAGCAGGAAGTCATGCCAAACCTTTGTAAAACACTGGCCCCACCTTCAGCTGGAGTAACGTGTTCACTTCTGACCATGTTACAGGAAGGATGTGTGAGCATTGGAGAAGATTCACAGGAGATTTACAGTTGCTAGGATGATCAACTACAGCTAAAGGATAGATTTGCAGGGCTGGAACATTTCTTTGGAGAAGGGTGAGATCTGATGAAAGCAGATGTGGAGAGAACGGTTAGTGGAGGGGGTCAAGGACTAGAGATCACAGGCATAAAAAGGAAGAACATTCATAGTGTTACGTTGCACGTGGTTGGAATCTGGCTGCAGTACTGCAAATGTGGTGGGGGCAGGTTCCATTGTGGCTAAGAGAAAACTGGATAAATATAGGACAAGGAAAAACACGCAGGGCTATGCAGAATGGGGTGGGTGTGGCCAGATGCTCTGCTAGAGAGCTGCAGGGACATGATGGACCGAATCACCTTGTGCGCTGTAGCCATTCTATGTCATTAGAACTTTGTCAAGGACACAGAGGGAGGTCGGATGAGGAAGGTCTTCCCATACATCCCACTGCTACTAACAGAATTTCTCTTCACACTGAAGCAGTCCAGCAGCAGTGGGACAGTGCCTGGGCTGAGCCTGCACTGAGAATCACACACCGGTCCTGACAATGGCAGAGCTGAGACCTGCTGAGACACAGCACCTGCCTGAAGAGCAAACGTTATGTTAATATCTACTGTGCTCATAAAATGAGATGTGCAAAGGTTCCAATTTCCTCATCCACTGCTTATTAAATCTAAAATGCTTTCAATCTGGTGCACTTTGGTGGGAATTGTTTTAACAACAGGATGATGGAACGTTTTTGTACAGGAAGTGGGCTTATAAACAACCCTGAGAGTTCAGCTTTTGCTGCAGAATTTCTCATCAGCACTGAGGAAATGCAAACCTCCAGCACATCCACTTGACATGAAAAACACAACCAACTGGAAACAGACAGGTAACAAAGAGAGGTAAAAAATTTATTGCAGTATTTGTTCCGCCAGTTGTTTTTGCTGGGGATCCCTTTTTCTTGTTTTGCCCGAGTGACCCTAATACATTTAAAATCTACATTTACAAAACAAAAAAAAAATCAAATAAAATCTCCTCCTGTGTAGGTCACAGATACTGCATGCTTTCATTAGAATAAATTATATCCAGCACAGTCTGGCATTGTACATCCTGTAAAATAACTTCTCTCTGGAACTTCTACACTAAAGAAAGCCATCGCTGCTAGGTTAAACTCCAAGAACACTTTATTAAGAACATTAACAGACTAAATTCCAACATTCACTTAACTTTTATTTTTAAACAGAATTCTTTTTCCAAGATATAAACAATTTTTGTTTTGTTAAACTATAATACAGTGGGAGTTTAAAATCAATCGAGAAGATTTGGCTGTACAACAGCGAAGGAAGCTCCCACGGGAAAATGGTATCTGACAATCGTTCCTTCCTTTCGCCTGTCTCCATCTGTTCCGTGTGTGGATCTCAGTACAGAGTTTCTCCAACTGTGAAACCATCCAATTTGTAAGTGTTGCCAGAATGTGGTCTTTTAGCCCCAAGTTTATTCTTCTCACTGCTGTGTTTGGCTGCAGTGTTAGTTGTGTTAGCAGGAAGAGCCTTCCTTTGCTGCATACAGCGACCGTAGAGTCTGAACAACTTTGTTAGTCAGCTTATTTGCACTTGTCAGGGCTATTTTCTTGTAAATGATGTCCGTCTCTTTGATACTATCAACCCAAGGCACCAGCTTGCGGCCCTCTCTCCGTTTAGCCTCTGTCCAAGAACCGCTGTATGAACCAGCCATCCAATGTACACTGAAACCACTGCTGGTCTTTTCCACAACTCTGGCAATCTGAGGCCTGTCTTTATACTTAGGGCAGCAAATGGCAATCACATCCATCACTTCCACAGCCTCGTGCATCTGAGCGCCCAGGTCCCCAGCGTCCGACAGTCGCTTCGACCTTCTGGTGGCCTGGCAAAAATTTGAAAGAGCTATTAACAAGTAATCATCAATGAAAGGGAGAGGTAACTGTGTGTGGATGAGAATAATACACCCGAACGGTTATGGGCGACTGTGTGTGGATGAGAATACACCAGAACGGTTACAGGCGGCTGAGCGTGGATGAGAATAATACACCCAAACGGTTACAGGCAGCTGAGTGTGGTGAGAATAATACACCCAAACGGTTACAGGCGGCTGAGTGTGGATGAAAATAATACACCCGAATGGTTACAGGCAGCTGAGTGCAGATGACATTAATACACCCGAACGGTTACAGGCGGCTGAGTGTGGTGAGAATAATACACCCGAACGGTTACAGGCGGCCGAGTGTGGTGAGAATAATACACCCAAACGGTTACAGGCAGCTGTGTGTGAATGAGAATACACCCGAATGGTTACAGGTGGCTGAGTGTGGATGAGAGAATTAAAACAGGAGCCTCTGAATACTGGATGTTCCTCAAGGGAGTTCAGCCAGAGTCAATTCCACAGCTGGAGGGTAATTCAATACTACAGGATCAGGGTAGGAGGGTTCCTGTGCAGTCCTGTTCTATGTTCTATTAGGGACAGGATACCCTGATAGCAGATACCCTGGGAAGAGGGAATCTAGAAGTCATGGTCAAAAGAGGTGGGGGAGTTGCACTACTGATCAGGGAGAATGTTACAGCTGCACTCAGAGAGGACGTACTGGAGAGCTCATCCACTGATGCAGTGTCGGTAGAGCTCAGGAATGTGATCACTCTGATGAGGTTATATTATAGATCTCCCAGTAGGCAATAGGAGATAGAGGAACAGCTATGTAGGCAGATTATGGAAAGATATTAAAACAACACGGTTGTCGTAGTGGGTGACTTTAACTTCCCCAATATTGACCGGAACTTCCTTAGTGCAAGAGACTTAGTTGGGGCAGAATTTGTTAGGTGTATCCAGGAGGGTTTCTTGACACTGTGTGTGATTAGACCAAGCAGGGAAGAGGCCATACCAGGCTTTGTATTGGGAAATGAGCCTGGCCAGGTGATTGGGGTTTCATCATTGGGAAAGAATTTAGGGAACTGTGATCATAACTCCGTATGTTTTCAGACAGTTATGGATAAGGATGAGACAGGCCTTTGTTTGGGAGAGGGAGGCGGGGCAGAGTGCTAAATTAGTAAAAGGCTAATTACAACAGTATTAGACAGGAGCTGGGGAGAGTAGAGTATTGCCTTTGGAGAGGGTGTAGAAGAGGTTTGCCACGATATTGCCTTTATTAGAGAGGATTGAGGATCAGCTATAAGGAGATGCTGGTTAAAATTGGATTGTTTTCACTGAAGCATTGGAGTCTGATGGACAATCTGATTGAAGTATATAAATAGACATAGACAAGGTAGATGGTCAGAGTCTTGTACAATTACAACACAAGTCATGGTCCTGTGACCACAGACCTAGAGTTGCCCATACCTTTGGTCAACATAGTCTGGGTAGGAAGGAACACAAGAACCAGGAGCTTGATCCTCCACTATCAAAATCAGACCTGAACTTTGGCCTCAATGCCTGTCCTATCCCTACATTCCTTGAGTTCCAAATACCCAGAAACCATTAAACCTCCACAGCCCTTTGGTGCAGAAAATTCCAAGGCTCACCATCCTCTAAGTGAAGCAATTTCTCTTCCCCTCACTCTGGAATGACTGACTCCTGATCCTGAGACAATATGCTATGGATCTGGACCTCTCAGCCAGGGGAAAATTCATCTCCACATCCAGCCTGTTGAGCCCTGTAGAAATGTTGAAAGTTTTTCTCTTTCTTCTAGAGTACAAGCCTGGACTACTCAATCTCTGGCCATTGGAGACGAGAAGAGTAGCCTGAGAGATCTTCAGGCTACTCCTCTCATCACCGATGGTCTAATGCAAATAACTAATGAATTTGGTTAGCAGCAGGAATAAGGAAGGATGGTGAAGAGTGCTTTGCATCACAGCACTGGAGGGGACTGGTGGCCAGCCATCTGGGCTCTGATTAACAAACTTTATGTTGCTATACAAAGTTTCCACACAGGTAGAAGGTCCAAAATCTTTTAAGTACAACCAAAACCAATAGAGAAAGTTCTGGAGACATCTCCAAGCAGCCATGGGAGGAGACACTGCTGGTGTGGGTCACTCTAAAAATGCTGGGAATATGCTGGTGCATATACAGAGATGGCCATCCCACCTCACAGTAAAAGAAGACTGATTTGTTTTCTGCTTTGATTTCAGATTTTCAGTTCTACAGGGCTAGACAGCCCTAGAGTCTCTGTTGTTTTCTTTAATATGGGCAAGTAAACTTAAAACATGGTGAATGAGCAGAATTTCAATTCAAAAGGAATCTATTTTTTTGATGTGATTTAACAGCTGGCAAATATCAGCAATGCCACTTATGCCCACTCTCTTACCCCTGCAATGCCTCCACCTACTCGCTCCTCGCCGTCACTCTCCTCATCATCTGTTTCCGCATTGTTTTTCGGGCTACTGCCTCCCAGCAGTGCGTTGATTGCCTTGTTTCGGGCAGCTGTGCTGGCAGAGACCTCCCCATCCTCATCCTCTTCATCTGGATCCAGGTGTTCCATCAGTGTTTTGAACTGAAAGAGAGTCAACAGGAACAGATCGATGAATATTGCGGGAATCAACAAGCTGAGTCTGGCTTCACAGGGCATCATTTCAAAATCTGCTGATGTACAGTGACGAGGACAGTAATAGACTTGAAGAGGACAGAGACAGACTAGCAAATTGGGCAGAGACAAGGCAGCTGAAATTAATGCAGTGAAGAGATGTGTTTCTATAGAACATGAGAGGGCATATGAAAAATAGAAACTGAGGAGACTGCTTTATCATTCAATAAGGTCAAGCTCATCTTGTGTCTCATCCAGCATTGGGTCAGTCCCCACCTCTTCTAATCCACTGGTCTCAGCCTTGACTATACTTAATGACTGAACAGCTGAGGCAGAGGATTTTGAGGATTTACAATCCTAACGATGAAGACAATTCTTGTTATTTCAGCCATAAACAACTCCTTGGCCTGAGATCCACTAGAAAGAACAAACATTACCAACCCTGTCAATCACTCAGATTCTTCTACAGTTTAATGAGATCACCTCTTACTCTTCTAAACTCCAGACAAGGCTAAACGACAGAATCTCTTCCTAGGACAACTACTTTATCTCAGGAGCCAATCTAGGAACCTGTGCTGCTCTGATACCAGACAGATAGATATGGAGACCAAGGCTGCCCAGTGAGCTTGCACCAGTGCCTCTCAGGAAGGCTTCTTGACTATTGTACCCCAATCTCTTTGCAACAAATGGCTATTTGCCTTCCGTATTGGACCCAGACATTATTCACAATGCCAGCATTTATTGCCCATCCCCAATTGCCCCAGAAATGAAGAAACAATCACATTGGTAGATCTGGGGTCACGTACAGACTGGATACAGAGAGCAGGGTCTTTGATGGGAAAGGTCAGATGGAAAAATGTAGAAATCTGAAAGCTTCAGGATTATCATTGCTGACAATGGCAATTTTTCACAATTCCACACTTATTTTATGAGCTGAATTCAAAATCCCCAGGTTTATAAAATTATGAGGGACACAGGGTAGAAAGACACAGTCTTTTTCCCCATGGTAAGGGAGTCCAGAACTAGAGAATACAGGTTTAAGGTGAGAGGGGATAAACTTAAAGATTTGAGGGGCATGTTTTTCCACACAGAGGGTGGTGGGTATATGGAAGGACTAGGAGACAGGTCATGCTGGAGGCAGATACAATTACAACATTTGGACAGGTACTTTAAAGGACAATCCACGGATATGGGCTTAATACAGGCAAACGGGATTAGCATTGAAAGGGATTCAGGTTGGCGTGGAGGTGGTGGGCCAAAAGGGCTCATTTCTGTGCTGTACAATTTTATGATTCTTAAGACCCTTCAACACATTAACATTTTTCCTTAAATAAGTAGAGCAATATTGTACACAGTACTCCAGGCATGGTCTCACCAATGCCCTATGCCACTGGGGCACAACCTCCCTACATTCCTGCAGCTACAAAGAGGCTCCAGGAATGGTATCTGGAGCAAAAACAAATTGCTGGAGGTTCAGTGGGTTAAGCAGCATCTGTGAAGGTGAAAGGATAGTCAATGTTTTGGCCCAGCATTCTGGTTTCCAGCATCTACAGACTCTTTCGTGTCTCCAGGATGGTATGGTGCCTCTCTGGGTCAAGAAGATATCTCACAGCAGCTGCAGGATATTCTGAAGGGGGAGGGTGAATAGCCAGTGGTTATGTACATGCTGGTACAAATGACATAGGTAGGAGAAGGGATGAGGTACTGCAATGCAAGCTTAGAGAGCTACGTAGCCATTTAAAGAGCAGGATCTCAAAGGTTGTAATCTCTGGACTGCATGGATGAAGCAATGGTGCAGAGGGATAGGCTTTTGATTCCTGGATCATTGGGATCGTTTGTGGGGAAGGTGAGATCTGTTCAGGCAGGATGGGTTACACCATAACCAGAGTGGGATCAACATCCTTGTTGGTGCTGTTGGAGAAGGTTGGGGCAAGGGACGGGGTAAGTCAGAGGTACAGTCATCTAGAGGAGAAATAGTTAGCAAGTCCTATAGGCAGAGCAGGGTAAATGTACAATGGGAAGACAAAGTCAAATTGCATCTAGTTTAATGCAAGGAGTCCAATGAGTAAGGTAGATGAAATCAAATTTAATTAACACAGGGGTCTACAATATTGTTGCCATCACTGAGACA
>JAUZTB010000107.1:109513815-109525393 GCA_034780895.1 Rhynchobatus australiae | reverse complement strand
CAACACCTCATATTTTGCCTTGGTAGTCTCCAACCTGAAGGCCTCAACATTGATTTCTCTAACTTCAGTAACCCCTCCATGCCCCTCTTCTTTTTTTCACCTTTGTCTTTCCTCATTCCTGTGGCCTCCTTCTCTTGCCCCTTCCCCTGGCTTCATGACCTGCCTATCTATTCCCCACCTCCTTCCCTTTATTGAATGGTCCACTGCCCTCTTCTACCAGATTCCTCCTCCTTCAGCTCTTTGCCTCTTCTACTTATCACTTCTCAGCTTCTTCCTTCTCCCCCACCCCGACCCTCCTACTTTCCCTCCCTCACCTGGACTCACCTACCACCTATCACCTGCCAGCCTGTGCTCCTCCCCCTCCCCCAACCACCTTATTCTGGCTTCTGCCCTCTTCCTTTCCAGCCCTGATGAAGGGTCTCGACCCAAAACATCAACTGTTTGTTTCTCGCATTAGATGCTGCCTGACCTGCTGAGTTTCTCCAGCATTTTGTGTGTATTAAATCATATAAGAGATCCTCAAGGGATTTGCTTGATTCCAGCTGCCTATAACTGTCATACACTGTCTCCTTTCTCCTGACCAGAGCCTCAATACTCTTCGTCACCTAGGCTTTCTTAATCCTGCCAGCCTTGTCCTTCATTCTAACAGGAACACGCTATCCCACTTCTCGTATCTCACTTTTCAAAGCCTCCCACTTGCTGGTCATCCTTTTACCTGTAAACAGCTTCTGCTCATCAAACTTTGCAAGTCCCTGTATAATGCTGTCAAATTTGCCTTGTCCCAATCTGGGACTTTAATTTGTGGACCAGTCTTATCTTTTTTCCATTATTTTAAAACTAACAGAATTACGGTTAAAGGTCCCAGAGTGCTCCCCCACTGACACTTCTGCTTCATTTCACAATAGAAGGTCAAGGGTTGCCTCCTCTCTAGTAGGGTCATCAGCATATTGTTTGTGAAAGACTTCCTGAATGCATATAATGATTCTGCCCCATCCAAGCCCATAGCACAATGGCAGTCCCAGTCAATAAGAGGAAAGCTGAAATCACCTGCTATTATGACCCTAGTATTCATACAGCTACCTGTGTGCTCCCTACATACTTGCTCCTCTAATTTGCTAATAGCAAGTGATGACTTATTTTCAGGAAGCCAAGATATACTGCATAAGCAGTTTAGTGTGTAGAGCGTTGGTTTTATTAAAAGAATATAAATGAGTTGAAAGTAACTCAGAGAAGGTTCACGAGGTTGATAAAAAGATTGATTGTTTGACAAGGAAAAGTTAGACAAGCTAGGCTTGTGTGTGCAGGAGTTTAGAAGAGTAAGAGATGACTTGATTGAAACATCCAAGGTCCTGTGAGGTTTTGGCAGCGTGAATGTGGAGAGCATATTTCCTCGTTGGAGAATTTAGAATTTATGGCCTTGGCTTAAAAGTAACAGATCAACTATTTAAGAGAGGTGAAGCAAAATTGTTTCTCTCTCACGTCCTTGGAAACCTCTTCCACAAAGGGCAATGAAAGAAGAGTCTTGAATAAACTGAAGCCAGAATAATATTAAAGCAGAGAAAGATTTGTGATAAGCAATAAGGTAAAAGGTTCCTGGGAAAGCAGAGTTGATTATGTTGAGACCAGCCATAGATGAACGAGCAGACTGGAGGGCCAAGTCACCTACTCATGCTCCTAATTCATAAGCTTGCAACAGACTGGTATTTTTACCAGTTACACAGTTGTTCAAGGCAGTGCCGGATACATTTTTGGTTGTCAAGGGAATTGAGGGATATGGACTAGTGCAAGAAAGTGGTGCTTTAGAAGATCAGTCAAAATATTATGTAATGGCAAAGAAGGCACGAGTGGCTGAATGGCTTATTCCTGCATCTACCTCTTATGCAATCACAGTCGTGTGTAACATTTACAGTGACAGCAGCACCAAAGTATTATAGATGGCTGGTAATGAAGATGCAGACATCGAAATGTCTGGTAAGGGAAATGTTTCTTAGCTCATCAAGTCAAGGTATTCAAAAGAATCATTCAGGCTAATCCCACTTCTCAGCTCTTGATACATAGACTGCAGCTCATCAGTGCTCACTGATACTTCTCAAATGTCATGAAGTGCTCTGCTCCACCTTCTTTCAACACAGTTGGTTCCATACCACATTCCACCTTCTAGATAGTTTTTGTTCTCTCTTTGTCATTTTACCAGATCCATTCAATAACACGCTGTATGAAAGGTTACTGCACAAACTAAGAATTAATGGCATTAGGGCTAATATATTAGCAGGGATAGAGATTGGAGGATTAACACAGAGCTCAGTTTAGTTATCAAATGGCAGAAGTGAGGGGCTACAGAGCTTAATATTGGGGCCCTCAAATATTTTTAATCTATATTAGTGGCTCAGATAAGATAAGGTATCTTTAATGGTCACATGTACATCGAAACACAGTGCGCAAAACAACATGTTTTGCGTAGAGTGTTCTGCAGGCAGTCCACAAGTGTTGCCACGCTTCTGGTGCCAACACAGCATGCCCACAACTTCCTAACCCGTACCTTTTTGGAATGTGGGAGGAAATTGGAGCACCCAGAAGAAACCCACACAGACACGGGGAGAATGTACAAAATCCTTACAGGCAGCGGCCAGAATTGAACCCGGGTCACTGGCGTTGTAATAGCGTTATGCTAACTACTACACTACCATGCCTGCCCCTGAGTGTAGTGCAACCAAATTTGCTGATAGTACAAAGATAGGTGGAATAACAAGTTATGAGGTATATACAGAGCCTACAGAGAGGTAGGTTAAATGTGAGTGCAAAAATTAGACAAATAGCATATATGAGGAAATAAGGTTCTTCACTTTGCCAGGAAGAATGGAAAAGCAGAGACGCTACAGAATGTTGCCACACATAAAGATCTGGGTATATATAGTCCAGTGTGAAATATCAAGTTGACACGCAGGTACAGCAGGTAATTGGGAAGATGAATACAGTGTTGGCCTTTTTCAAGGTGGATACAGTAAAAATAAAAAGTAGAAATTTTGCTGCAACCATACAGAGTGTTGAGACTGCTTCTGGATTTGGTGTACAGTTTTGGTCTCTTTGTTTAAGGAGCAGTGTACTTTGGAGTTTAAAAATAGCTTCACTAGGTTGATTCTTGAACCAAAGACTTTTCTTATGAGGAATGACTGAGGTTGTGCCAGCATTCAATATTATATTCATTTTTCTTAACAAAAATAGAAGGCCAGTTAGCTCATTGAGTCCATGCTAGCTGTCAGAGGATCCCCATCAGTCCCATTTGCCCCACAGTTCCCTGGGGTGTACAAGATGTAAGCTAATTGAAACACAAGATTCTGAAGGGGCTTGACAGGGTAGATGGTAGGAGGATGTTCACCTTTCAGGAGAATCCAGAACCAGGGGACACTATTTCAGAAAAAAAGACGTCACCCATTTAATACTGAGGTTAGGAGGAATTTCTTCTCAAAGGGTTTCAATATTTGGAACCCTGAGAGCTTAAAAGGTCATGTCATTGAATGAATTTTAGGCAGAGATGGACTGAATTTTGCTCTGTAGAGGAGACCAAAACATCCACAGGGGATCGAATAGGGCACTGGAGCTGAGATTGAGGCAAAGTAGGTTGTAATATTATTGAATGGTGGAACTGGCTCAAGAGGTCATGTGGCAGGCCCTGGTACTTTTCTAATGTTCATTCTGCTTAAATTCATGTTCCCTACTTAACCTTTCATGAACTCATACACCTCAGTCAAACCACCCCTCAGCTTCTTATGCTCTAAAGTGAGCAACGTTAGCCTTCCAATCTTCTCCAGCACTGGCAATGCCCTCGTAAGTCTCCTCTGCGTCAGTTCACCTGACCAGTCTATTAGCATTTTCCTATGGTCTATTGATATGAAACCAATGTGTGAATTACCCTCAAGCTTCTTACTCAAAACTCCTGCATTTTAGTCTTAAATCATGGTTATATACCATGGAAAGTAATGCACCCAGTACCAAGTCCTGCACAAGCAGCAATCCAGTCTATTGCTTCCTGTGGCTGAACCAGTCTCAGTTCTAACATACCACTTTCTGTTGGATCAAGTGACTTTACTTTCCTGATCAATTTGCCATCTGTTAGAAGTCTTGCTAAAATTAATGTTGACTATATTAAATGTGCTGCTTTTTGAAACTACTTCAAAAATAAGCTTCTAGTTAGTCGGATGCAATTTTCAATTGACAATCCACACTAACTGTCCTTGATTAATCTGTCCTCTCTAACTGCTCATTCATGCTACCCCTCAGGACTTTTTCCAGTAATTTTCTCACCTCTGTTGGTAGGCTTACAGGATAGTAGTTGTTTTATTTCTATGATGCACAGTGGGCTGTCTGCAGGTTGGATCCTGTCTGTTCGACAACTTGAACTAAGCTGCTCAGTGAGTGGCTTATGTTCACTTGGAAAATGATGCTATTCCATTTTCACTTGCTTCCTTTGCTCCCTTTCTTCTCTTCAGAGTCAGGCCTGCCAATTTATTCAAACACCTTAATATTTCCCCACTTGCTTTTTTCACCACAGCTCGTATTTCACAGCCTATTCCCTACACTGTCAAAATTGTCGTCTCTTTATAAAGACAATCACAAATCATTTATTTTGAACTTCAGTTGTATCAATCAGCTCCAAGCATAGATTACAATTTTTGGTTTCAAATAAGACCTAATCTGTCTTGCCACGTGTGTTTATAAATGAATCTGTAGGATCTTTTTAGATCTTACCTGCTGTATTTTTATGCCTTCCAATCTTCTCCAGCACTGGCAATGCCCTCGTAAGTCTCCTCTGCTTTCCCAATTTCCTTTTTATTTCAATCTTGCACTTTTCTCACACTTTCTGCAGCATTACACACTTGGTACTTGGTAAAAATTACACTACTGCAAAACCCTTAACCTCAAGGTTTTGGGGGGATTTGAAGTGGATGAAGGAGGATTGTGTCTAGGTTTGGAGGCCCACCCTGTTTTCTTTGTTGGAATGTAATGAGGGTTTAGAGTAACTTTCTCTACCTTGAATGCCATCCACTATTCTGACATTCATTTAACTTTGTTAAATTGGCGTTTACCCCAGTTGAAAACTCTTATTCTTGCTTTATCTATTGTCTTTTTCTATATCTGCTAAATCTAACTGAATCACTACCACCCATAGGCTTTTCTGTGATGTTGCTTCCATTTAGATATCAGCAGTGTAGTAGTTAGTATGCTATTACAGTGCCAGCGACCCGGGTTCAATTCCCACCACTGTCTGTAAGGCGTTTGTATGTTCTCCTCATATCTGTGTGGGTTTCCTCCAGGTGCTCCAGTTTCCTCCCACATTCCAAAGACATACGGGTTAGGAGCTGTGGACGTGCTATGTTGGTGCCAGAAAAGTAGTGACACTTGCGTGCTGCCCCCAGTGCATTCTCAGTAACGCAAAAAAACACATTTCACTGTGTATTTTGATGTATGTGTGACTAATAAATAAATATCTTATATTAATATGAGTTGGTTAGATTCCAATCAGTGGCATATACTTAGAGACCTACATTTTTATAGCTGTGCTCATTGCATAGTTATGTTAAAATAACAAGTCTGTGTTAAAATGTCCACTTATTAATAAAGTTGGTCCAGGATAAAAATGTTAAAGCCTTGCTTAAGTGCATCGCTTTAACCAAAATTGAGGTTTCTTTTTGTTGTGTGCTTTCATCCTCCTTGCCTTCCAACCTTCGCATCTGACTTATGGTCTGTAGTTTCTGGGAGGGGATAGATCAGTCTGTCTGTTGTCACTGCTCTAAGCTGTAATGTAAAAACTGTAGTCTCAGCTCTTTTCCCTGAATTTGATGTCTTGCATATCATTTTGTTTGGTCTGCCACCATCCAATGGATTTGGGATCAGGGCTGGAATTTACCAGTTGGATCTGTGGCAGGTTGACATCAATTAGGAATGCCATGGCATGGAGCCTGCCTCATTGCTATGATCTGTGATCATAACCACCACATTCTGGCTGTTTATCCAGAATTCCTACAATCCCTGGACTTTCAGCTGTTCTGTGAATGTTGGGCTAAGTGTGAGCACAGTTCCCTAATTTCAAAGTTCTTTTTTCCCATCAGAAGCAAATTTTTATCTGAACAAGTCAGGGCTATGAATGTTTTCATCCTATCGTCATCTGTTGCTCTGCTTCTTGGTATACATTGCTGAATAGGATTCAGTACCATTCCCTGGCAGGTTTCCACCCTGGCCTGTTGAGATTGTGTCCAGATCTTCTTCACATCATAGCAAGAGTGAACATAGAACACAGAAAACCTACAGCACAATTCAGGCCCTTCAGCCCACAAAGCTGTGCCGAACATGTCCCTATCCTAGAAATTACTAGGCTTACTCATAGCCCTCTCAGCTCCATGTACCTATCCAACAGTCTCTTAAAGGACCCTATTGTATCCGCCTCCACAACCGTTGCCAGCAGCCTATTCCATGCACTCACCATTCTCTGAGTAAAAAAA
Organism: Rhynchobatus australiae; assembly: GCA_034780895.1. Taxonomy (NCBI): domain Eukaryota; kingdom Metazoa; phylum Chordata; class Chondrichthyes; order Rhinopristiformes; family Rhynchobatidae; genus Rhynchobatus; species Rhynchobatus australiae. The sequence goes on along the minus strand of JAUZTB010000107.1, from coordinate 109,518,896 downwards.
CTGACCCCTGATATCTCCTCTATATCTTCTCCCCAGCACCTATGTCCTCTCGTGGCCACCATTTCAGCCCTGGGGAGAAACCTCTGACTATCTACCCGATCAATACCTCTCATCATCTTATACACCTCTATCAGGTTCCCCCTCATCCTCCGTCGCTCCAAGGAGAAAAGGCCGAGTTCCCTCAACCTGCTTTCATAAGACATGCTCCCCAATCCAGGCAGCATCCTTGTAAATCTCCTCTGCACCTTTTCTATGGCCTCCACATCCTTCCTGTAGTGAGGTGACCAGAACTGAGCACAGTACTCCAAGTGGGGTCTGACCAAGGACCTATATAGCTGCAACATTACCTCTCGGCTCCTAAATTCAATTCTATGTCAAACACTAGAGGACATACACTTAAGGAGAGAGGGGGAAAGTTTAAAGGGATGTGCAGGGCAAGTTTTTTTTTTAATTAGAGAGTGGTGGGTGCCTGGAACAGGCTGCCAGGGGTGGAGGCAGATATGATTGAGGCATTTAAGAGGCTTTGCACTAGACACTTGAATAGACAGGGAACAGAAGGATACGGATCATGTGCAGGCGGAAGAGATTAATTTGGCACTGTATTTGGCACCAATGTCAGGGGCAAATGGTCTGTTCCTGTGCTGTACCATTCTACGTCCTATGTTTGACGTGCAGCCAGGGAAGTGGTTCTGCACTCTGCTTCAGGGACTGAGGTTGAGGGGGGAGGGGTGAAGGGGAAGGACACTGGGTGTACGGAGTTTCCAGAAATTGATTGCAGAGGAGGAGGGTGATTGACTCACAGTGTCTGCACTGGCTGAGGCTGTTCCCACTTCCCATGTGGAGTTACTGCCCTACAACTGCTCATCCAGGAACGTGCTGAGGATATCGCTCCAGCACTCACCCCAGCAGAGCTCCACATCCCACCACTGGCTGAGTGAGTCAGCTCTCAGGGTCTGTGTCATTGGTAAGACCAGCATTTACTGCTCATCCCTAATTGCTCTTGAACTGAGTGTCATGCTGGGCCATTTCACAGGGCAATCCCATTGGTGGGTCTGACTTACATACAGGCAGACTGGGTAACATCGTCAGGTTTCCTCCCCTGAACCAGGTGCATCGTCCCAGCAACTGGTAGTTGTGTGGACATTATTAACATTGACTATTTTAAACTCCAGATGGTTAACTGAATATAAACTGCCAGGTCTCGGCGGTGTTAGTTGAGTCCCTGGATCACTGAAACAGTAACAGAACTGCAGCATCACCATTGCTCCTGTCACAACTCCTCTCAACCTGGAACTAATTAACTGAACTCTCTGTCCCCTAATCACTGCCGTCTCTGTCAAGGGAAGCAGGCCCTCACTCTTTACCAGTCCCAGGTCTCTCTGAACCTACACAGCTCAGTTGCCTCGCACTCTCCTTTGTTTCACGAGCCCCAGTAAGGGCTCCTCCACCCCCTCTCCAGTGTGCTGTCACATCCTTCCTCCTGGGCAGTGACCAGAACTGTATGCACTGCCCAGCTGTGGCCTAACTAGTGCTTTGTACAGTTCTACCATTGTTAATTGAACTAATCTGGTGCAATATTTCACAGGTGATCACAACTTTGTAAGTTTTAAGATAGCTATGAATAGGATAACAATAGACAGACAAATTACGAGAGCATTTGGCAAGAGCTAGAGAGATTTAATTGGGAACAGCTGTTTCTGGGCAAGTCCACACCTGACATGTGGAGGGTGTTTAAGGACCAACTGCACAGAGTACAGGACAGGGATGTTCCAGTAAGAAGGAAGGACAAGGATGGCAGGGTAAGGGAACCTTGGATGTCCAGAGAGGTGGTGAATTTAGACAAGAAGAAAAGGGAAGTGTATGTGAGGTTTGAGAAGCTAAAATCAAGCAGGGCCCTTGAGGATTATAAAGAAGCCAGAAGAGAATTCAAGAAAGGAATTAGGAGAGCCAGGAGGGGCCATGAAAAGTCCTTGGCAAATAGGATTAAAGAGAATCCCAAGGGATTCTATACAGACATCAAGAGGATGACTAGGGAGAGGGTAGGACCACTCAAGGATAAAGGAGGGAACATGCGCTTGGAGGCGGATGTGGCGAGATCCAAGGAGAGGGATGGGGACCAGTGTGGGGCATGCTAACGTGCTTGGGCATTTTGAGAAAAAGAAAGAGGTGGTGTTGGGTCTCTTGTGTCTCCTGATGGGATATACCCCACGTCATTGAGAGAGGCGAGAGATGAGATTACTGGGGCATTGGCCAAGATCTTTGTGTCCTCTCTGGCCACAGGTGAGGTCCTGAAGGGCTGGTGAGTCTCTGATGTTGTTCCGTTATTCAAGGAGGAGATAATCCTGGAAATTCTAAACCGGTGAGTCTCAGGCAGGGAAGCTATTGGAGAGGATTCGTAGAGATCAGATTTATGAGCATTTGGAAAACTATGGTCTAATTAGGGACAATCAGCATGGCTTTGTGCAGGGCAGGTCATGTCTTAATAACAATTTTTTGAGGTGAGGAAGGTGCTTGATGAATGTAGATCAGTAGATGAAGGGCACTCCAAGGTCCCTCATGGCAGGCTTATCCAGAAGATTAAGATAAAAACATGAGAGCAGAGTCGGCCGTCTGGCCCATCGAGCCTGCTCTGCCATTCAATAAGATTATGGCTGATCTGGCCATGGACTTAGATAGATTTTTGCATAGTAAGGGAATTAAGGGTTACTTGGAAAAGGCAGGTAGCAGGTAGGTGGATCTGAGTCCGCAGCTTCCCTGAGCAGAGAATTCCACAGATTCACCACTCTCTGGGAAAAGCAGTTCCTCCTCATCTCCATCCTAAATCTTTTCCCTGAATCTTGAGGCCATGTCCCCTGGTTCTAGTCTCACCTACCAGGAGAAACAACCTTCCTCCTCTATCTCATCTATCCCTTTCATAATTTGACATGTTTCTATAAGATCCCCTCTCATTCTTCTGAATTCCAGCGAGTACAGTCCCAGGTGACTCAATCTCTCCTCACAGGCTAACCCCTCATCTCTGGAATCAACCTGGTGAACCTCCTCTGCACTGCCTCCAAAGCCAGTAAGTATATCCTTCCTCAAGTAAGGAGACCAGAACTGCACACAGTACTCCAGGTGCGGCCTCACCAGTACCCTGTACAGTTGCATAGCTGTATAGCTCTCCCCAGCTCAGAGATATCCCCACAGTAACAAGTTCAATGACCAGTGACCACCACTGAGCTGGTTACCATAGAGAAGTCTTTCTGAGCTATCAAATTATCGCCTGAGATTTTTCTCCTTCCAAGTATACCTCTAATATTAAGTTTTAAATGGAAAGTGTAGTCAAGCCCCAGTGAGTTCACACATATTTATTCTCATTCCTTTTCCACAAGTCAAACTTGTTTTCCACTGCATTGTGCAGTCTGAGGTACATTGTCCTGTTAGCTTCGTTGCTTCTCCTGCAAGGCACGATCCATGAACACAACCTACATTTTCTCTGGTTCTAATTTCTCATATTATCTCAAGGCAAAGAAGACCATTCAGCCCATCAAGTCTCTGCAAGCTGTCAGAGGAATCCTATCAATTCCATTCACCCACTTATTCCCTTGTGGCATATTATAGAACATAGAACATAGTACAGCACAGGGACAGGCCCATTGGCCCACGATGTTGTGCTAAAGTAATTAAACTAGTACTTGAATGTTTAACTAGGGCAGGCATGGTATTGTAGCAGTTAGCGTAACGCTATTACTGCACCAGCGACCCAGGTTCAATTCTGGCCGCTGTCTGTAAGGAGTTTGTACGTTCTCCCTGTGTGTCTGCGTGGGTTTCCTCCGGGTGCTCCAGTTTTCTCCCACAGTCCAAAGACATACAGGTCAGGAAGTTGTGGGCTATGTTGGTGCTGGAAGCGTGGTGACACTTGCGGGCTGCCCCCAGAACACACAACGCAGAAGATGCATTTCACTGTGTGTTTCGATGTACACGTGACTAATAAAGATACCTTATCTAATTACACACAGCACCAGAGGTCAGGGTTGAACCTGGGTTGCTGGAGCTGTGCAGCAGCTGTGTTACTGTGCAATTATTGCTAACTTCAGTCACAAAGCACTGAAGGTCTGAAACTCTGATGTGGGGTGGAGTGCTAGTGGGACAGAGTTTGTCAGGGAATGTTCACTGGATTTCTCTCCAGATTGTACAAGTCACTTGGACAGGTGTATAGAAAGGAAAGGTTTAGAGGGATATGGGCCAAATGTGGGCAAATGGGACCAGCTTGGTGGGTATTTTGGTTGGCATGGACCAGTTGGACAGAAGGACCTGATTGTGTGTTGTATGACTGCGTGCCTCTTGCTTGAAGGACAAGGCAAAAGGAGAAGGTGCATCCTTACTGCCCTGCACGACCTTTGGCCCAGCTGTGACGGGTTTCTCCTCGGGAATTCCAGCCAACCAGCCAAATTACAACTCGGGAAAAACTGAAGGAGAAAATGAAAGTAAAAAAAAAACCTGCTGAAATAAAAGCAGCAAATGCTGGAAACTTGCAGCTCGTCAGGCAACATGTGTAGAGAGAGAAACAGAGTTAATGCTTCAGGATGGAAAAAGTTAACTTTGTTCCTTTTTCCACAGAAGCTGCCTGATTTGTTGAGTGCTTCTAGCATTAGAAAGACACATCAAACAAAGGTTTAGCATAAAGGGATCAAAGTGCCTTTACAAGGCAACATCTCAACCTGGCATGGGGAGTTACGAATGGTAACAAACCAATACCAATACTAATGTACCGAGGTACAGTGAAAAACCTTGTTTTGCGTGCCATCCATACAGATCATTTCATTACATCAGTGCATTGAGTAGAGGGGAAAAGCAAAAACAGAATACAAAATAATGTGTTGCAGTTAACAGAGAAAGTGCAGTGCAGGCAGATAATAAGGTGCATGGCTACAACGAGGTAGATTGTGAGTCCATTTTATTGTACTGGGGACAGTTCAATAGTCTTATAACAGTGAGATAGAAGCTGTTCTTGAGCCTGGAGGTACGTGCTTTCAGGCTTTTGTACCTTCTGCTCAATGGGAGGGGGGAGAAACAAAGAATATCTGGGGTGGGTGGGGTCT
>JAUZTB010000107.1:106962426-106973292 GCA_034780895.1 Rhynchobatus australiae | reverse complement strand
TTCCGAGCTGGCTTAACGATGAACCAGGCTGAGGATAAAGGTTTAGTCTCCTTGGCTGGGGACAGCACGGTGGAAGGTTCTGGAACCGTGCCGAGTGGGCAGATGCAAGCAGCCTTCTGTCCCTCGGCAGGGGGAGGACGGGTTAAGTGGTGAGTCCCACCACTGGAGAGTCCTTGACAGCCAGAGGGGCGAGAGGGGAGCCGATATATCTCTGCTGGGGTGGGCAGGCACAAGGGATGCTTTCAAGGGAATCTTGCAGTGCTTTGAGATAAATACTCTGTGCAATGTGACCTCCAGCAGCTTGGCAAGTCGTGAGATCTCGCCCAACAATTCGGGCCTCTTGCACGTTCCCTGGTGAGCCTTCAGCTACCTGGGCCTCGAGCTCTGGGCTTTCCTCCACGGGCCTTTGCTGGCCCTCTTCCTCTGCTCTCCATTGTGATACCCAGTTCGGCCTACCTCACTGACCAAGTGCCGGGTCCTCTCCCCTCGTAACTCCCTGCACGGCTCAGTGAGGTACCTCGACTGGTAAGGGGGATTAAGGGTGACTGGGAGAAGGCGGGAGAATGGGGTTGAGAGGGGAAAACAAGTCAGCCATGATTGAATGGTGGAGCAGACTCGATGGGCCGAGTGGCCTAACTTTGCTCCTATCCCTTGTGGTCTTCTGGTCTTATCTGCACCCCTGCAGTCTCACAGCTGGGCCGTGGGCACTATCTCCAGAGGGAGGGCTTCCAACCCCTCACTTCCCGAGGGGAGAGGACGCCCCCAATCGTGTGTTGAGCACAAGTATCCCACCGACTCACTGAAGTGCATCCGCAGTCATTTAAACTCGAGGCAGGCACTCGTCCCTGTCAGTGGCTTGGGCAGGGTTTGAGTTGCCTGGGTTGTTCAGGAGCCCCTTGATCGGGGAGACAAGCAGTGATTTGTTCTGGGAGGCATAGAGTCACTCTTGAGGGTGTTTTGTGCTCCCTTCAGCTTGGCTCTGCTGCCAATGAGTGTGGGGAGGAGGGAGGGTCTGTGTCTCGCAGTCCTGTGGCCTCAGTGGAATTTGGATGTTTGCTTTGTGAATCTAGTCAAACAGCAGCATGTTTGCCAATCCGCCCTGCACATCGCCCGGCTGCTTCAGAGATGTCCCACGCTGCTTGCTGCAGTGTGTCCCTCCCAGGGTAGGGGGGCTTCAGTCAACAGCTGGGGGCCGTGAGCTCGGGACAGAGCCGCTGGATTCTCAGGAGCTACGCACGGTGTCCAGGAGAGAAAAATAGGGGGCTGTGTGAGAGGGAAGGGTTAGATAGATCTCAGAGCAGGATAAAATGTCAGCACAACACTGTGGGCCGAAGGGCCTGTACTGTGCTGTAGTGTTCTATGCTGTGGTGGTAAGAAATCCATAGAGTACACCAGCAGTGGCTAAACTGGTGTTGCGTCGAGTTCAAGCGTAACCTTGCCGCTCTTATCCTTTATCCGGCTGCTGATATGGGACAGCGTCCCATATGCCATTTTATTTCCCTGTACTTGAAACTTGAAAGATTTGTGACATATGCTGCAGAGGCCTCTTTGTTCCTCGCACCAGTCCATATCCTGCATTCAGTGGTATCTTCCTTTGGCTTGTTGCCGCTACCCAAAGGCATCATCAGCTGACACTTGTTTGGATGAAATTCCATTTTCCTTTCTGCTGCCCAAACTGACCAGACCAAATGCAGGTTATTCTTTTTCCGTGTCTCTGTGCGAGAATAACTTGAGTAATTGATGGTTACATTTTAAACAGTACTGGGATGTGTTTTCTCTGGATTTGTTTGGTCAAGAGTTGAGAGCTGGCACATGTCTCTGCTCTTCCAATGTGAAATGAAAGGGTGGTGCTAAAATGATGGTATCTGAGGCTGTCGCCTGCTGATATTGTGATGCTTCCTCTGACAGATCCTCCTGGAAGCAGTCCGGGGCAATGACTACCGGAGTGATGTTGCTGTGGATGACATTTCCTTCCACGTAGGATGTTGTGGAGGTCGGTGTGAAATATTTGGTGGCTCCTTTGACTGTATTTCTTAAACGTAGACAATGCTGACGCCAGCATCGGCTTTAGTTCAGGAGGATGGTGTTTCTCCTGTAATACCGTGGTTCTCTTTTGGTTTTGCATGCTTCGGTAGGCTGGAAGTGTGACGTGATGTGTTTATGTTGATAAAAGTTAAATTGTTCTGAGTCTGTGCTATCTTATTCCTGTAGAGGGTTGTGGAACAACAGCCACGACAAGCATCTCAACTACAGCCAGTACCGTGATGCCTGACGATACAGGTAAAGGAATAGAATGTACATGTGATGTGGGATCTTCATGGTGCTGTTTTAGTCTGGAGTCTTACAGAGTGGTAGAAATTCATGGGCTAGAAGGAGGCCTCTCAGCCCATGGTGGACGTGCCAAAGAAGCGCTTTGCAGTCTTTTGCTTGTTCCAGTTTTCAGTCTGTAACCTTCTGGCTTGAGCCAGTTCACCTGCATACATGGTCACTTTTGAAGGTTATTTTAAGGTTGGCAGCCCATGCCCACACTTTTTTAAACTTGTTCAGTTCCGGACCACCCTCTGGGTGAAAAATCTTTTTGGAATTCCCGTCCATTCCTTCTGGCAGTTACTTAAAATCTGTGTCTGGTGAGGATGATGCCATCTGCTGATTGAGATATGAATGCAGCAATCATTATATGCAGTACACTTGAATTAGTTCTCCCCTGAGGCTCATTTGTAAAGAAAACCAAATAATTCCTGATAGGCTGATCCTGACAATATTTTTGTAGGTGGCCTGTATGTTTTTCACTGACATTCCACCAATTGGTCTTTGTTTGACTGCCTTTAGAATCGTCCTGCACAGTGCAAGGAGATCCTCACTACATGACGTTTGATAAGCAAGCTCACGACTTTATGGGAACGTGCACATATACCTTATCAAAACTGTGCAGTACCAACAGCAGTCTGCCCTATTTCAATGTTGAAGCTGCAAACGAGCGCAGGTCAGGAAATCCCTACGTGTCTTATGTCAGACAAGTCAACGTTGAGGTTTACGATCACAGAATCACGCTAGGAAAGGGGCGTGTGGTAAAGGTAAGACTTTACCTTAGTTGTGGGAAGTGTCTTGATGAGGTGTATTGAAATGTCTGTTTGCAGAAGAATCAATTGACGAGCGCTTTGTACGTTTGCAGGTTGATGGGGAAGTGGCAGTGCTACCTGTGTCGGTCACCCCAGATGTCGTCGTCGCTCTGACTGGGCAGTATGTGGTCGTCAGGACTAGTTTTGGATTGGGAGTGAAGTTTAACGGCAGGCATCGAGCTGAGGTAACTGTCCCTAGTCTCTTCAAAGGCAAGGTGTGTGGAATGTGTGGAAACTACAATGAAGACAGAAGAGATGACTTTCTGAATCCGGATGGAATAATGGAGGCTGATTCGGTCAGCTTGGGCAACAGTTGGCAGTCTGAAAATGACACAAGGTACCGTGTAATCAAGCTGTTGGGAATATTCCCATTCCTTTGAAACCTGTGCTATTTGTAGTTTCCATCGTTTGCTTGCAGAGTTTTGATATAGCTTGAAGTATTGCTGATTTGGGATGCTGCTGTTTTCCCAGGTGTGCTCCCGACGTGGGCATCAGACCAAATTGCACGAAGGATGAAAAGCACATGATAGAAAGTAAATATTACTGTGGAATAATCACGGATGCACAGGGTCCTTTCAAAGGGTGCCATTCCAAAGTCGATCCGGAAGTGTATTTTGGTGACTGCGTGTACGACCTGTGTGCGTTAGGCATGGAGCCGGAGTCTCTGTGCAGTAGTTTGGAGTCCTATGGAGATGCCTGCCAGTCAGAGGGAGCGAGAGTGGACGCCTGGAGGAATGAGAGCTTTTGCCGTAAGTGCTTGAGAGTACACTGCTAGATCATTCAAAGACACTTAGTGGAGATAGAGAGCAATCGGAAGAGTTTGAGCAATGAGTTTTGAGGTGAGTGTTGATGGAAGGAATTTCGGATGAAAGTAATGTGTAACCTTGTGGATTGCCTTCACAGCCCTAAAATGTGGAGCGAATAGTCATTATGAGCAGTGTGGCTCAGCTTGCCCAGCTACTTGTGTGAGTCCGAGTGCTCCATCCAGCTGCTTGCGACCGTGCGTGGAAGGCTGTGTATGTGACAGTGGTTACGTTTTGTACAATGACCGATGTGTGCCAAGACACGAGTGTGGTTGCTGGTCTGAAGGAAAGCACTACCCAGTGGGCTCTGAATTCTGGACAGATGATACCTGCTCAAGAAAATGTAGCTGTCCTTCGGCAGGCAGTAAAGTGGTGTGCTGGGATTCACGGTGTCCGACAGATTCACACTGTGGAGTTGTGAACGGCGTTCCTGGTTGCTACCCGTATACACACGGTATCTGCAGAGTGCATAATGATCCGCATTACAACACGTTTGACAAAGCGACGCTCCACTTTATGGGTAGCTGTACCTACACAATAGCCAAGCTGTGTGGAAATTCCTCCTCTCTTCCACACTTCAACATTGAAGCAAAGAACGAAAATCGTGGCAACGCTAAAGTCTCTTACGTTCAGAGAGTTCTGGTGGCTGTTCACGGCCACAGGGTTTGGATGGTGAAGAAGCAATCTCACCGTGTGTTGGTAAGTCTGTTTGCTGCAAGTCTAAGTCTGCTAATGTGCAGCACTCTCTGCCAATCGCTTTATTGGGAATCGTTGCTTCGGTACAGCCTTTTGTTTGCAGCTGAAGATGTGAGTGAGTGAGGATGTATGATGCAGTGCAATGGAAGGGAGCTGACTTAAAAAGTGGCATTGCCAGTTTGAATGCTGAGCTGAAGCAAGTGCTGTGAACGGATCTGAATGTGCACAAACGTGATGCCTAGTTGTAATTAGGCGTGCATTGTCATGAAGTGCTGGTTGCTGGGATTGCTGCTGGAGCGTGATCGGTGCACGGAGCGAACGGTTGTCACGCTATGCCAGGAAGATTGCTGCCTGATACAGTATTTGCTCTGGTGCTCAGGTTGATGAAGTGTGGGCGACCTTACCTGTTCGGCTTGCTGAGGGTGGCGTGAGTGTGAGTAGGAGCGGAAGATACGTGGTCCTGTCAACTGATTTTGGCCTGTCGGTTTCTTACGACACTGATCATTCAGTGGAAGTGAAGGTGCCGAGTACGTACTTTAATCAGACTTGCGGTATGTGCGGTAACTACAATGGAATGAGAAAGGATGATTACATGAAACCTGACGGAGAGCAAGCTAAGGATTCCAACGAGCTGGGAAATAGCTGGAAGGTGCCACCTGACGAGCCAGGTTGTGACCCGGGCGATTTAGGAGGGTGTGAGGCGGCTGAAGAGGAGCGCTACCGAAGTAATGATTTCTGTGGTCTGATCACCAGTCAACAGGGGCCATTTGTAAACTGCCACTCTGTAATCAGCGCCCATGGTATCGTTGAAAGTTGTGTGGTTGAACTGTGCTTGTTGGATGGAAACCAAGAAGCTTTGTGTAATTCCCTGCAAATCTACGCAGACGCCTGCCAAAGCGCAGGAGTGCCCATTGCGCCGTGGAGGAACTCCACTTTCTGTGGTACGTATGAGTTAGGTCCAAATGCTGTTGGTGTAATACTTGCCAATTTGAGGATGGGAATTGCCATCTGTGGAGTTTCTTTAGTTGAAATGTCAAATGTTTTGCTGCTTCTGTGCTTTCAGCTGTCAGGTGTCCAGCCAATAGCCATTACGAGGCCTGTGCCAGCGCTTGTCCAGCCACTTGCACGGACCGTTTTGCTTCAGCTAACTGCAGTAAACCTTGTGTGGAGGACTGTGAGTGTAACGTTGGCTTTGTCCTGAGTGGAAGCTCGTGTGTGCCTGTGGAGAACTGTGGCTGCATGCACAAGGACAAATACTACGAGGTAAGTTGGGAGTGTTTGAGGTGAGCTGTGGTTTGTGCGAAATCAAGGTTCTGTTTCCTTTCATGCTCTGATGTCGCAATTTTGAAAATAATCCTTGCTATTTGTGTGTCAGAAAGGGGCAATGTTCTGGGAAGACGGATGTCGAGAGAGGTGCCGCTGCGCTGGGAATGACCGAATAGAGTGCGAAGCAGCATCCTGTGGAGTGGGGGAAATTTGCAAAGTGCAGGGCGGCAATTTGGGATGTTACAGCGCAGACACTGCCATTTGCCACGTCTACGGTGACCCGCACTACACGACATTTGATGGGAAGCTGTACCATTTCCAGGGTGCTTGCAATTATACGGTGACTGAGACTTGTGGAAATACATCGGTTCGATTTTCTGTGACAAGTAGAAATGAGCACAGAGGTAGTCCGAGGTGGACTGTCATTAATTCGGTTAGCGTGCATCTGGAGAACCTTCATATTGCAGTGCGGAAAAACAAGCACGTTTATGTGAGTGTGATAGATTCTGATGTGTCAAATTTTCCGCATTGAAATGATGTTGTAGAGCAATAGCTAGGTTGTTTGTGATTTTGTAGTAGCTAACGTGGTAATGCTTTGCTTAGGTTGATGGAGTGAGGGTTGAGCTCCCAGTGGGACCCAGTTCTTCCGTAAGACTGTCACTGGTCGGATCGTATGTTGTGCTGCAGACGGACTTTGGTCTTCAGGTGAAGTTTGACGGAGATCATCAACTGGTCGTGGCTGTGGATGAGAGATACAAAGGACAGCTGTGTGGCTTGTGCGGGACCTACACCGATGACCAGTTGGATGACTTCTTGAAACCTGATGGAATTCTAGCGTTGGATTCAAATCAGTTTGGAAACAGTTGGACGGTTACTGATGATGATTGGCTGTAAGTATTTCTGTCTGTTATTTGCGTGAAGGCAAATGCTAAGGTTTCTCCAGGCGTGAGATTGAGAAGTCATGGAGAATGGTTGATCAAGTGGCGAGGTTGGTTGAAGTTGAGGAATGTTGGGGCAAGGAAGAGATTTCAAGGAGATATTCAAATCAACCCTCGTGTATTGTTCTCTTGAATGACGACAGCACACAGGGAAGAAATGAAAGGATGTTTCCAGTGTTGCTTTCAGGATGCATTTCAGTCTTTTCCGTTGCGTCACGGAATCATGTTGGATTGCTGTCTGTTTTGATGACGTGGTGGGTTTTTCTGCCAAGCCCTCCCTCCTTTGAAGAGGATTAAATGGGATAAAGAAAAGTGAGAGATTGTTTCTGTTGCACAGGTGTAATCAAACGGCTCCAGTTCCACCTCCGTGCGAGCCACCAGCAAGCGAAGAGGCAGAGAGATACTGCAAAATTGTTTTGGCAAACCCTGGTCCATTTGACGAGTGCCACTGGCATATCCCACCTCAGCTATACTTTGAGAGCTGCGTCTATGATCATTGCGTGACTGGCGGAGATTCAGTTCAGATGTGCAACACGCTGGAGTCTTATGCTTCAGCTTGTGAAGCAGCTGGTGTTGTCCTGGGAGATTGGAGGCAGCAGAGTGGCTGTGTTGAGAAAAGTAAGTCTGAAATCTTCTTCTTTTCCTCTGTTTTATTCCTGCATGTGGTAAATGGAGAAATCCAGTTCATATGGAAAGCGTATTTTCCCTTGAAAACTCAAGCTGGGTCGTCCTTAATCAGCTGTATGTGAGCTTCTTTGCAGAGCGTTGTGCAAGTGGCTTTTAAGTAATTGCATTTTATCGTCCGTTTATGAATGCTGGTTGTCAAGATGTCTTAATGTTTCAAGTTCCCGTTACAAGCTGGATTTGCCATCTTTGATTGCTATTTCTGTGACAGCATCAGGCTGCAGTGAAAGAAACTGGTAAAGCTGGTACGAAATTACCTCAGTCTGGAAGAACAGTTGGGTTGGGAGAGGATGAGAGTTATTCAGGTAACTGTGACTCCTCAAGGAAAATTCAGTGTCAGTCCAGCTGAAAAAAATGGGAGTTTTTTGTCCTTGCAGAATTCAGTGCAAGAAGAAGGAAATCCTTCAAGCTGACTAGAGCAGCTGAATGAATAACAGTCTCTGATCACTGGCATCTCATCGCATACTGTCAGCTGTCTGTGGTAGTACCCGGCCTCCCCATGACAGGGAATGTCATGTGTCTTCCTTTCCCTGCACGTGTTGATTAATAGTCCATCCTCATTTGTAGTGTTAGTCCCGCTGAGTAGTTGTGGATAATTATCAACTAACTCCCATAAAGTACACCTTTATGTGCTGCACCTTTCAATGTCTTTATTGAACAGTATGGTATTGAAGATATGGAATTATTTCTAGCTGTTGTTGAGTGCATTCAGACAGATGATGTGTCTTTATCAAACCCACAGGTTGTCCATGGGATTGTAACTTTGATAGTGACCTGTGCCAGTGGACCCAATCCAAGAACGATACGCTGGACTGGAAACGCATCAGTGGGCCGACACCTTCAGCTAACACAGGACCGACGTTTGACCACACCACTGCAGGTCAGTGATGTGAGATTCACGTCGATCCACTGTGCAGCTGATTTCTCTGTGACTAATAAACCTTCTTGTATGCGCAGGTGGTTCCTACATCTACATTGAAGGCAATGACGGGCGACCAGGAGACCGAGCCCATTTGGTCAGTGCTCCATGTGCAAAGAGAGGAGCTCAGTGCATGCGATTCTGGTACCATATGTATGGAGTAGCTCAAAGCATGGCTTTGAACGTTTACCAGGTTGAAAGCGGGGCAGCCGTCCTGAAATGGACTGAGTCAGGAAATAAGGGAAACCGATGGATTGAAGGAGAAGTAGACCTTGACCTCTCTGGAGATTCTCGGGTAAGCTGCATGGATAATATTTCAGAGGTCCTTTGGAATCTTAGAAAAGAAAGAAAATAAAGAATAAAGCCGATGCCTTTTTGCCTTTGTGTCTGTTTTGGTTTTAACGTAATGGCTTAATTTCATTTCCTTTCCACTACTTTGTCGATCGCTTATGAGTCTGTAAATACTCTTTCAATGCATTGAGGATTTCTGTCTCTTCTCCAAGGAATGAGTTTCAGCCCCTTAAAATTTCTTTTTAATTTTCAGCCTCTGGCTGATGTCACTTTCCTCATTCTCGTTTGTGCTGAGTGAAACAAACCCTTCTAATCTGTTCTTCCTCATCCTCTGGATAATTTTATACACCTCAGTTGTCTCCCCTCACCCATTTCTGTTGCACCTAAATTTTGGTTTTCCAACTTTTCCTCATCAACGCAACATTCCTATCCTGGAAACATCTTCATAAATCTTCTTTATATCCTCTCTTGTGCAATCACATATTTCATGTAATTTGTCATGAGACCTGTACAGAATACTGTGCTCGTGGCCTACCTGTTGTTGCATGACCTTAAACGTAACCTTGTTGCTCTTATACTTTGTCCCACAGTTGGTAATGGACAGCATGCAGCATCCATTGTTCATCACCTTTTTGACCTGTTTTTAAAACTTTGAAGTTCTGTTTATGCATTCCAAGATATGTTCGATCCTCTCACCAGTTTATATTCTCCCATTCATTAAACACTCTTGTTGTAGCTTCCCAGAAGCATCATCTCACACTTCTTCAGGTGAAATTCCATTTGCCTCTCACTTGACCAAAATGACTTCCTCAAGTGCTGTGTTTTTTTCCTTGAAAAACTTGCATAACCAGCAGTTACATTTTGTAAATATATCACTTCACATAATTTTGTCACCATTTAGGATCTGCTCTGTATTTTCCAAGAGTCAAATGAAAGGGAAGCGCTTATGTTGTTGTCTATTGATATTGTGATACTTTGTCTGACAGGTCCTCTTTGAAGCAGTCCGGGGCAATGACTACCGCAGTGATGTTGCTGTGGATGACATTTCCTTCCACGTCGGATGTTGTGGAGGTTGGTCTGATGTATCTGGTGGCTGTATTTCTGAAATGTGGACAATGCTAACCCCAGCAATGGTTTTCATGATGATGATTGATGTTACACTATAGATGCACTTTCTTTTCTCCTTGCTTCATTCACCTGGAAATGTGACCCAATGTGTTTGTTGTGTAAAAGATAAGGTTATGAAGTCTCCTGAGTCTGTTCCATCTTTTCCCGCAGAGGGGTGTGGCACAACAGCTACTCCAAGCATCTCAACTGCAGCCAGTACCATGATGCCTGACTATACAGGTAAAGAAAAGCAATGTGCATGTGAATTGGGGCCTTCTTAGTGCAGTTTTTGATTGGAGTCAAACAGAATGGTAGAAATTCATATCATCGAAGGAGGCCATTCTGCCCATCATGGGCATGTCATGCAAAGGAGAGCTTTGCAGTCCTCTTTCTTGTTCCAGTTTTCACTATGTCACCTTCCAGGCTGGGGCATTTCACCTGCGACTTAAATTTTCTTCATTCACATCCTTCCAGAAGCAATAAGAGAGGACCAAATGAACAGAAAAAGATTAATGGAAAGAGTGTCCCTCTAAAATGTTTTAAATTCTTTTTGTTATAATGATGATAACTTGTGCAAGTAGTCAAAGGATTGGATTTTGTCTGGTGTCAATTCATCGATTTATTTGGCAATCTGCTTTGCTAATTTTTTCATATCAGTCCAGTTGATATGTAGTTATTGTCTTCCTCATTACGTTCACATCTTTTTCAGGACTGTTCACAATTCTGCCATCTAGTGTTGTTACAGTTCCAGGTGCAGTTGTTGCACAGTTTTACTTATGTTCTCCTTCCTAATTTTAAATTAATAATTCTAACCATCATTAGCACGACCTGATTTTGGGTGATATGGGCATTCCCAATTCATTCTCAACATCTGCTTCTGATGAGGATCACATCAGTTTTCCAAAGGGGAGAATGGATGTAATTTATTTTGAGTGTGAATTATGTTTTGATATTGAACAGCAATCTTAGCAATTGGAAACATCAGCTTAGGAAGCAGTTGGGATCAGCATTTGGTTATAGATATTATAATATTCAGACTGATG
>JAUZTB010000107.1:105460227-105471272 GCA_034780895.1 Rhynchobatus australiae | reverse complement strand
TGTGCACAGTCTTTTTTCCCAGGGTTGGGGAATCAAGAACTAGAGGGCATAGGTTTAAGGTGAGAGGGGAGAGATTTAACAGGAACCTGAGGAGCAACTTTTTCACCCTGTGGGTGGTCAGTATATGGAACAAGCTGCCAGAGGAAGTGGTTGAGGCAGGTACATTAACATTTAAACTGTACTTGGACAGGTACATGGATAGGAAAGGTTTAGAGGGATATGGACTAAACTTGGGCAAATTGGACTAGCCTAGATGAGCATCTTGTTTGGCATGGATGAGTTGGGCTGAAGGGTCTGTTTCCTTGTTGTATAGCTCTATGACTCCATGTTTTTATATTTGTTTTACATTTACAAAAAAATTCATGTTTTAAAATATTTTGTATAGTTATTAATACTTCTAAGAAAATTAAATTGCACATGCTGGAAATCAGAAACAAAACACAATTAATACTTTCAGTAGTTTTTAAATGTTTAGTATGAAGAAACCTTCAGAGTTTTATATGTTTGGCAGTTCTGGCGAACCAGTGTGGTTCAGACTGCTGACGTAATTTTCACTTCGTGTTAGCAAAGCTTGTCTAATCATACCCACTTGATGGAGTTATGTTGCAGAAGGCTCTGTTGACATACAGAGGCTCACTGCAAGCCTTGGAATAGCTCAAGTCTGCATGTTTAGGGTGCATGTTCCACACAAAGTAAGCGCAAACTTCTTTTGGGGTCAGTGGTGAACAGAAACAGCTCAGTGCTGACTCCAGGTTCTGGGCCCATAGGGTCTCAGAGCAAATGCTGTCCCATGACCCTTGAGTTCGGAAATGGAATGGAACCTCAACTGCACCAACCAACAAGGCAAGGTGGTTGTCCTAGGTAACCGTCAGGATTGGAGGTTGGACAGAACCCCCACCCCCTCCTGGGGGAAGTGCTTCTGCACAGTACCCGTCCTTGGTAAGGAACTTGAAAGCCTAAGGTTAGATATTGTGGAGGACTTCAGGTACAACAAGGGACTTAGAGCTATTCCATTCCCTAACTTAGATACGCCAGGAGACCTGCAACTGTCCCATCCCATAACTTAGGTGAACCTAGAGCCTTGTAACTGTCTCATCCTATACTGAGATACAGCTAGAGATTTACAACTGTCCCATCCTATACTGAGATACATCTGGAGCCTTGTAACTGTCCCATCCTATCCTGAGATACATCTAGAGCCTTGTAACTGTCCCATCCCCTAATTCAGATACATCTAGAGACTTGTAATTGTCCCATCCTATACTGAGATACATCTAGAGCCTTGTAACTGCCCCATCCCCTAACTTAGATACACCAAGAGACTTGTAACTGTCCCATCCTTTAACATTTTATTATTTGGAAACATGGTTGTACCCTTTTAAGTTTACGCTGCAGGTCTTTACCATCAGACAAAGACCTGATCAAGGATGTTTAAAATTATGAAGATTATTAAATTAGAGAGGGTGCCAGACCTGACAAACCCATGGGACACTAATTCAGGATATTCATTAAGAAATTGGAGGAAAAATCAGGTGAATAATAGTGGTGGGAATGTGGAATCTGCAAACAGGAGTTGCTGGAATAAATAGCTTGATGGATCCAAAGCCCATGAGGAAGAGTGGATCCATTGGGGGTTTAGGTGAGTTGACCAGAGGAAGGTTAGTGTGAAGCATTTACTTGTCAGGCCTGTTCTATTCTATGAATTCAGGTAATTCTTTACTCTTTTCCAAACCTGACTATCACAGTAGTGGGACATTACATCAGAACTTTACTCCGTGTGTTCATTTTTTAGGATGAAGCTCCAGGGACACCAAAGAAAAAGAAAGAAACAAAAAGAAAATTTAAATTGGAACCACATAATGACCAACTTTTCCTGGATGGAAATGAGGTAATTGTCGGCCATAGAAGCTTCTCAAAAGAGGGCATTCCTGTTCCCATCTGTGCGGACAATGATATTTATTGCAATTAGAGATTTCTTTATTAGTCACGTGTACATCAAAACACAGTGAAATGCATCTTTTGCGTAGTGTGTTCTGGGGGCAGCCCGCAAGTGTCTTTGGAATGTGGGAGGAAACCGGAGCACCCGGAGGAAACCCATGCAGACACAGGGAGAACGTACAAACTCCTTACAGGCAATAGCAGGAATTGAACCCGGGTTGCTGGTGCTGTAATAGCATTACGCTAACCGCTACACTACCGTGCCGTGCCTGCTAAATTAATCATTTAGCTATGATCGCCATTCGCTCACTTCCTCCCCCACCTATCCCAAAGCTGGTGACTAATGGTCAGAGGTTCTTGGTACCTCATGCCCATGATGATCAGAACCCAGCAGGGTCACAGGTGAGTCCCATTCTGACCTCGGCAAGGTTCATACATGTCCACCACCGAGCTGGAGCTGGATCCCAACCCTGATCCTTCGATCCCCGTGGCTGTCTTTAATTTAAAAGAATGGGCAGCTCAGTGGCGCAGCTGGTAGAGCCACTGCCTTGCAGTGCCAGACCTAAGTTCAATCCTGACCTCGGGTGCTGTCTCCGCAGTTTGCCTGTGACAGCATGGGTTTCCACCGGCTACTCGGGTTTCCATCAATGTCCCAAAGACGTGCAGGTTGGTGCACTAACTGGCCACTGTAAATTGCCCCAATTGTGTGGGTGAGTGGTAGAGTCTCGAGGGGAGATAATGAGGATGTGGGAGAATAAACAATGGAATTGATGTAGGATTGGTGTAAATGGGTGGCTTATGGTCAGCACAGAATCGGTATTGGTTATTTATTGTCACATGTACCAAGACACAGTGAAAAACTTTTGTTTGCATGCCATCCAGATGAATCATTCCATATATAAGTACATCAGGGTAATAAAAAGAAAAACAAAATGAAGAATATAGTGTTGCAGTTTCAGAAAAAATGCATCGATAGAAGGCCTATTTCTCTGCAGTATCCCTCTACAACTCTAGGCTTTCAGCAAGATTTGAGAGCCAGTATAGAAACACTGAGCTGAAATGTTTCCTTCTATCACTGTGTGATTCCATAATACCTATTCTTTTTCACTAGTACCTTGCTTTACATTTATCCCAGACTGGCAACTGTCCGCTGCGTGATGTCAAATGAGTTCAGAGTCGACCCAGTCGCTAGACAGTCTGAGCACAGAAGGAATTTGTTTCACCTGCACCCGCACCATTCCTGACACCAAACCGTTCTTTCTGCCACTGGATGCAGAAAATATGACAGAAAAGAACCATTGCCAATATAAAGCATTTGTGTCTACTGGTTGTCTTAGAGGGGAAAGGAATGAGGTGATTTTGAGGACTCAACTTGTGTTTCCTCCGCTAACTCTGCAGAAAGAGATACGATTCTGTTCTTTCAATGAAAACCAAAAAACTGCAAATGCTGGAAATTTCAACAAAAAATAAAAGATGCTGGAAACACTCAGTAGGTCAAGCAGCATCTGTGGAGGGAGAAACAGTTAGCATTTTGTTTCAGATCGAAGACTTTTTATCAGTTCTGTTTCCCTTTCCACAGGCACCTCCTGATCTGAGCGTTTCCAGCATCTTTGTGCTTTTATTTCTGTTCTTTCAATGTTTGGAGTGAATCTTCTGTCTGTCCATTTCTCTGATTTTTTTGCTTTGCAGGTTTACGTGTGGATTTATGATCCTGTTCATTTCAAGACATTTGCAATGGGACTGATATTAGGTAAATGGTTCAAGGAGCTGTCGGGCACCATAATTTATATTTGCTTATTATCCCATTCATTTGTTTTCCCTTCCTCTCACCCCTCTGCTCACTCCTGTGCACCTTACCCCTCTACAGTACTTCTCTCACTTGCTCTATCGATCTTCAATTCAGTAGCAGGCCTGTACTAACGCTCTGTGTGTTTGGTTGTTGAAAAGTTATTGCAGTGATAGCCGCCACACTCTTCCCACTGTGGCCTGCGGAGATGCGAGTAGGTGTTTACTACCTCAGTGTAGCAGCAGGCTGTTTCGTGGCCAGCATCCTCCTCCTTGCTGTGGGTGAGTAGAGATTTATGTTCAAGTATTTTCCATCTTGCATTATACTGCTGATTTGTGTCAAGATTGAGTAAACTTCACAGAATATGGGACCAGCTTAGATGGGGCATCTTGGCTGGCACGGACCGGTTGGGCCGAAGGGCCTGTTTTGTGTTCTGTCTTACAAAATAGGGTAAGGACATCAAGCAGAAGTTGATAGCATTTCAGGATGTCCTGTTTTACAAAATGTTATTTTAACGTGTAGTTTTTGTGATGTAGGGAAGGTGAAAACATTGAGCACACAGCAACCCCGCAATGCCACTCTGATCTTGAGAAGATAAGCTCATGGTTTTAATGGAGGTATAAATACTGGGCAGGGAGACGACTCTGCATTTCTCAGTGGTACCGTGGCACATTTTGCAACCATCATCTCTCTTGAAAGGCAGCACCCCCTCAGTAGTGAACTATCAGCTGAGGTTATAGTGCTCAACTCTCTGGACTGGGATGTTAATGCCTAATCTTTTAAGTTGGAGAGACTCCTCACTGACCCTTAACTGATTATTTTTAAAGAAAACATAGAACAGTACAGCACAGGAACAGGGCATTCAGTCTGTGATGTTGTGCCAAACTAATTAAACGAGTAATTAAAAGCTCTCTGCATATTCATGTGCCTATCTTTTAAACACCTCTATCGTATGTTCCTCCACCACCACCCCTGGCAGCACATTCCAGGCACCCACCACTCTGTGTAAAAAAAAACTTGCCCTGCACATCTCCTTTGAACTCACCCCCTCTCACCTTAAATGCATGCCCTCTAGTATTAGGCATTTCAACCCTGGGGAAAAGATACCAGCTAACCTATGCCCCTCATAATCTTAGAAACTTCTATCAGGTCTCCCCTGCTTTTACCACTGCAGGGAGAACAACCCTAGTTTGTCCAACCTCTCCCTATATCACATGCCCTCCGATCCAGGCAGCATCCTGGTGAACCTCTTCTGCACCCTCTCCAAAGCCTCCACATCCTTCCTGTAATGGGGCGAGCAGAACCGCACACAAGTGCGGCCAAACCGAATTTTGATACAGCTGCAACGTGGCTTACTGACTTTTATACTCAGTGCCCCAACCGATGAAGGCAAGGATGCAACGCATGTGGACAGAGTGGATGGACTTCCACCTCTGTACCTCAATGTTCTTTATGGTCCTGCCATTTACTGTCCACTTTCCCCTTGCATTTGACCTCCCAAAGTGCAACACCTCGCACTCTTCCAGATTAAACTCCATCTGCCATTTCTCTGCCCACGTTTCCAACTGGTCTACATCCTGCTGAACCCATTGACAACCTTCCTCACTATCCACAACCCTGCCAATTTTGTGTCATCTGCAAACTCACCAATCAGATGTCATTTGCAAACTCACCAAACTTTGTATTAAAAGCTTAAATGGATTTAAATATTCAAAAATGTAAGAAGTGAAAATAATAGAAGTGGTTAAAATACATTATACCATTTGCAAATTAATTAAAAACACAAAAATATAAAGTTAAATAAAGAAAGATAAATATGAAGTCTTAAGCTAACTTACCTGTTTAATGAAGGTTGGTGACATCCCCCCATTCAGTGAATGGGCTTGCCGCTTGCGCACTGAGGGTCCAGGTGTAAAGTGCACACAGGACCCCCCCCCCCCAGCTCGTAGGGTCGAGAGCTGCCCGTGGGACTCAGTGCCAAGTCCAGCAGCTGAGTGGAAGGTCAGATGCACAAGTGAAGAGGCTGAATGCATGCTGATCATTGCAACTTGGACAGAAGAGCCTTCCACACTGGCCCATTGTGGTGAGAAAATCTAGATCACCGTGTGGGGCACAGTGTGGCTATTACAAAACATCAATCGCCAGTCTAATTTTTAAGACTAACTCTCCAGATATTGTCAGTGCCAGCAAGGCCTATTCCCAGCTGTCCTTGCAAAACTGGTAATCAACTTATTCTTGATTCGCTAAGGTCCATGTGTTCATGGTACTGCCAGATCACTTAGGGAGGTCCAAGGTTTAGAACCAGCGATATATTTCTAAGTCAGGGTAGGGGAGCTGCAGTTGGCGATGTTCACATGCGCCTGCTGCCTTTTGGCTGCAGAGGTGGCAGGTTTGGGAGGCGCTGCTGTGGGAGCCTGGGCAAGTACCTGCAGATACTACATGGTGCATGGTGGTGGAGGGAGCAGCGATAATTCTGGAAATTCAATCACACTTTGCACCACACATGCTTTTTATATAAAGTATGAGAGCTGCAGTGTGCATTTGCTGTGGAGTTTTACTTCTGAAACAGACTGAAAACTTGTCATTATGGCAAAGCATGTTCTCTTTTCATTTTAACACTGCAATCTGAACACAAATCCAGGCACATTAACACTAAAATCTACTTGCTCTGTGGTCAGATGCAATTTGGTTGCAACCAGAAATGGTTCTGAACCACATTTGACTTTTCTGAGCAAAAGATAAATTAGTAGCAGTTGCTTGAAAATGGCACTGTGGAAACTTGAGCAAAACGGGCTGGGTTCTGCAGTCGAGGTGGACAATTTCAATTCCTCATCGAAGACGCTGGCTGGGATTTGTGGGCTAGACAACGGTGTCAGGTTTGCCAGTAAGTGCAGATAACTTCCTTATTAACTGGCAGTCACTGTTTTCCTTCACACTGTCTGTAAAGGTTGATAGTTTGGTGGAAGAAGGTAGCCCTGAAGTTAGTCAGCAACGTCACGCCAGCTAAACATACTCGCAAATACAATGATTGGCAGCACCTGATTGGATCTAATTGTTAATGTGATGAAGTCATTGTCAGTACAGACTTTCTGAGATGGACCACCACTTGTCCACTAATGTAAGTGCAGTGAAATCTACTACACACACTAATGGCTGAGAGGCTGTATTTATGTGAAGGATGGACAGCAGGATGTATAACAGTCCTTTTATGTCCCTTGAATATGTGGGGATGTTCGCTAATAATTGCACTATGTCCAATTGCTCTTGCAAATGAAGCAGCCCACTCCTGCCTGGGCTGTTAAGTGTCAACTAACATTCACATTGTAAAAATGCCAGGTGCTAATCATCTCGAGCAGGAGAGAACCTAACCACTTACTTTTGACATTTGATGCATTATTGTTGCTAATCCCCCTACCATCAACAGCCCAGGAGTTACCATTGACCAGAAACTCAACTGGACTGACCACAAATACTGTTAAGAGAACAGGTCAGAGGCTGAGGATCCTGCAGTGAGTGACTCACATCCTGACACCCCAAGGCCTTTCCACCAACTACAAGGCAAGAGCCAAGATTAAGAACAGTACAGCACGGGAACAGACCCTTCGGCCCACAATGTCTGTGCTGAACGTGATGCCAAATTAAACTAATTCCATCTGCCTGCACATGATCCATATCCCTCCGTTCCCTGTGATGGGACACTCTCCGCTTGCCCAGGTGAGTGTGCTGCTCCAACAACTCTCGGCACCATCCAGGACAAAGCAGCCAATCGATTGACACCCCATCTAAACACTCCCTCCCTCCACCAGCAGCACACAGTGACTGCAGTGTGCATTGTCTACAAAATGAACTGCAGTTAGTTGCCCGGGCAACTCCGACAGAGCCTCCCAAATTCAGGACCCCTACTACCAAGGACTGCGGCAGGTAGAGGGGAACACCACCACCTGCAGGTTCCCCTCCCAGTCACACACCGTCCTGACTTGGAAACATATCTTCGTTCCTTCACCGTCACTGGGTGTAAACCCCGGAACTCCCTCCCCAGCAGCACCCTGGGAGCACCTTCACCAGAAGGACTGCAGCGGTTCAAGGGGGTGGCTCACCCCCACCTTCTCAAGGGTGGGCAGTACATGCTGGGATAGCCAGTGATGCCCACATCCCGCAACATGAATGAGTTTAAAAAAAATGTACTATTTATTCCAGAGAGACCTCAGCTTCACACCTTCCAAATTAACCTGGCACACATAGTCCCATCGTCTCCGGCACCTGCGTTTGGATCCAGTCTGCACCCACCCAGATGAAAATCTCCTGTCTGAAGTGGGTCCAGCATGAGTGACACAGCCACGCCGCCAGGTACCAATCTCACACAGAGAAGGCACGGGGACGGGTGAGACTCGAAATGGAAACTGTCCAACTGCCACAGTTGGGGGGGGGGGAGGGGGGTTCTCTTTGCACATTTCTGGGGCAAAGTGGAGGCAGAATACATTGCATTGAAAAAGCTGCCCCTGCTGTGGGTGTGTGGGGTGGGAAGAGTTCTATTAATAAGGGCACACGTTCACACAAGAATTGGAATGGACCCTGTGGTAATGTCATCAAAGTGACCAAGGTTCCCAAGTGCGTTCAGCCCGTCTCTTCACCCCCAACGTTGCAGTTCTGGAAACGTGGTCAGAGCTCCGGGCAAGATCCCGCCAACGTGCGGACTCTCCATCCAGTGCGCCGTGAGCGTGCGGGCTGGAGCTCTGAGCCCGTGTGCATGGTTCAGCGAAAGAAACGCTTGCAGCTGACACTCTACAGCGGCCAGCAGCAGGAGAGTGCCCCGACAGGACGCCAAGTTACTGGCAATTCTGCCAAGTGTGAGATGCCTCTGCCACTCCAAACCCCGGGGTCTGTTTTAGCGCCACCAACTAGCTGCCGCCGCACTTTGGAACGGGAGGACCAGTGTGGAGCACACAGGGCACCTCCAACACCCCCCCCCCCCACACACACACACACACACACACACAACTCCCATTTATTCCAGCTCAGCGCTGACACACGCCAGTGACGAGCTGCAGATCTGCAGCGGGAGTTTGCTCTGGTCTGATATCAATCCAGACTCGCTCCAAAGAAGAATCACTCCCCGCTCAGCGTGCTGCGAGCTCGCCACAAATAGAAACGCGCACCGCCGGTTTGAATGGTTCGAGAGGTCGAACTCTGGCAAAGATCAGCGGGGAGATGCATTGCTGGGTTGGGATGTTCAGCGGGTCGAGGGACGGTTTTGTCTAGGGACCAAGGAATGAGGAAATTGCTTTGGCTCTTCAAGAGAGAGAAGGGCTTTAATGTGCCGATTTGAATCTGCTGCCAGTTAAAATAAAATCTAATGGAAACCAGAAGCAGCAACATTTATGATATTATAAATCATCCTCTTCCCCCATTCGCAACCAATCAGGAAAATGGGCTGCGAGCAAACTGATGAAATATTCCTGCAATCCGCACACTGAACCCATCCACAGCCGTTACATTACCGCTGCCTGGTTTTAATTGTAAGGCAGTCCGCACTTTTGGCGACGGCGTTGCCTTTCCCCGGCGCATTCGGCGCCGTTTGTTCCGGCCCCAATGAGAGGGGCCCCCACCCCCGTACGGCCACGTCCAGTTCTCCAACAGTGTGTTGTTCGTGTGGTTCGCAACGCTGGTTCTTTCACCCCCTGCGCTCCTTGACATACTTGGCTGAATCTCCTGTTTCAATCATCCAGCATCCACTGATTCCATTTCACCCACACACTGGGTGTAATTCACCAGCGGCCAATTAACCCATCGACAACCCCCACTGGGAGAACTGCACACAGACAGCACCCGAGGTCGGGATCGAACCCGGGTCTCTCGAGCTGGGAGGCAGCGGCTCTACCCGCTGAGCCACTGTGCTGGTTCAAATCCTAGCACCTCTCCTTTCCCCGTCTTTGGAATCTTCTTCATCTCTCTTGAGATTTCTGTTCCAGTTCTGGCTTCTTGTCCGATCCCCACTTCGTCCCCTCCACCCCTGGCGACAGTACCTTCATCTGCCCGAACCCCACCATGTGCAATTCCTCCCTCACCTTCACCGCCTCTCCCTCTTTGACCAGGCTTTTGGACCCCTCTACTGATATCCTTTGCAGCCTGATGGTGCCCCTGTGAAGTGCCTGGTGCATATTACTATGTTAAAGGCTCTATTTAAATACAGATCGTCAAGCCCCTGATCCTGAAGGATGGAGCTTTCAGTGGGTCTGAAAAGCCCTTTGGGTCCCACACAGCATGAGTGAATGGGGAACAGTCCTATCCAGAAGTAGGGAGTGAGCCCCTGTGGACAATGGTTGCTGGCATTTCCTGTACTTCCAATGCACCCAATCATTGCTTCTGATTAAATCTTTTTAATTGCGCATTTTTAAAGCATTCATTCATTTCAGTCGAACCACTGGAGGTAGTGAGTCTCAGGAGAGGACTTTGCTTTGATGTATCACGTTATTTTCCTGCAAATTGCCCGGAGTGCATCATGAATTAGATCATGTGGACTTCTAAAGACAGCAGGGCATGTCACGTGGACCTGGTCCAAGAGGTCGAGGACAAGGCATGGCCAGGTGCCCCAGTTAGGCACGTGGCGACAGGGAAGTAGAAATTTCATCAGCAGACACGGCCTTTCGCTGTTGGTTGGTGGCAGTGGAAATGTGCCAGAAGTTTTACTGTCGCAGCTCTCCTGGTTGGCGTTGCCACCGAGTAACACCGCCACCCTCCCCACCCTCCAACCCTCCCCCTGCCCTTGCATGGGCAGCTCGAGATCTGCCTAATTGATTGGTAGCCAACCAAATCACACTGCCTCCCACATCGTGGCCCTGGCAAAATGCTGTAATGGAGCAGCACTTTCAAGACTGCGCCACTGAAGCACAGATTTACCGACAGGAATGATGAGACTCCTTTCTCTGTTGTCCATGTGTAGGTATCTGCCTCTGCAGAAAATTAGAAAGAAAACTTTTCTGACAAGCCCAAGCACCTATCTTTTCACACTTGTGGGTCAAACCTTGTCCCTCCCAGTTGCTGTCAGCTTTCTGAGACATTTGCATTCCTCTGATTCTGACCTCTTGCGCTTCCTCGGATACTCTTTGCTCCACCACCGGTGGCCGTGCCTTCTGCTGCCTTTAAGACCATAAAGCTCATGTTTTGGACCAAGCATTCATCACCTGGCCGGGTATATCTCAGAGTTAGGCTGTGACCAGAACCTATAGAGAAGGAGACTCAAGAGGCTGCAGATACTGGAATCTGGAGAAACAATCTGCTGGAGGGTCAGGCAACATCTGTGGGGGGGGGGGAATGAACAGTT
>JAUZTB010000107.1:103240066-103251744 GCA_034780895.1 Rhynchobatus australiae | reverse complement strand
AACCTAAAGCCCAGCAAGGTGCTGGGTCAGCTGACAGCAATAATTCTCCAGGCATAGACCCATAAAGTCATACAATCATGCAGTGTAGATATAGACCCTTTGACCCATTATGTCTATGCAACCATCAAGCAATCATCACCTACTTGTATTGATCCCATTTACCAGCACTTGGTCCATAACCTTCTAGTGCCTTTGCAATTCATAGAACATAGAATAGTACAGCACAGGAACAGGCTTTTTGGCCCACAAACTAATTAAGCTAATGGCACCTAATCCCCTCTGCCTGCATGTGGTCCATATCCCTCCATTCTCTGCATATTCATGTCTGTCTAAGAGCCTCTTAAACACCTCTATCATATTTGTCTCCACCACCTCTGGCAGTGCATTCCACCTCTCTGTGGAAAAAGACTTGACCCGCACATCTCCTTTGAACGTTCCCCCTCTCACCTTAAGTGCATGGCCCCGGCACTAGAAATTTTGATCCAGGGATAAAGATACTGGCTGTCTATCTGGTCTATCTGTGCCTCTCATAATTTTATAAACTTCTATCAGGTCTCCCCTCAACCTCTACCACTTCAGAGAAGACAACCCAAGTTTGCCCAATCTCTCCCTGTAGCTCATACCCTCTAATCCAGGCAGCATTCTGTTAAACCTCTTCTGAACTTCTCCAAAGCCTCATCATACTTCCTGTAATGGCGTGATCTATTATGAAGTGTGATTCAAGTGCTCACACTTCATAATAGAATCATTGATGGGTGCTCCTGGGGATCAGTCCCTGTGAGCCCTTAGGAATGATGTAAATGGGTGCTTGACAGAGCGGACTTGGTGGAGCAAAGGGCCTATTTCTGTGTTGCTGTCAGTCTATGCCATACGGCGGTGTTGGAGGCTGATGGTGTTGTGTGCTGTTGAAGCATCTTCATAGTCTTTGACACTGGGCAGTGTAGAAGGAGGATTAATCAACCTATTGGATTAGGGCCGTGGAGGGGAAGTCACAGGAGAGACCTTGAGGTTAGGGTTGAGGGTTGACCATCAGTTGGCAGGGAGGGGTTGTATTCAGCACTTGAGGGTCAGGTAGGACCATCAGTCAATGAGGGTGTGGGGAGGTCTGTGATTGCTGGTGATGATTGGTAGAGACATCTGTCCAGGAAATGCTAGGGAGGGCCAGGCTGGGAAGTCATGATGAAGACAGAGTCAGGGTGAAGGAGAGGTGGGCAGATTGTCGGGCGGTGAGATGACAGTCAGGTGAAGGCCATAAGTCCTGCTTGGTGGGTTCACTTGGTCATGCAGTTCACAAGCATCGCAAAGTGAGCATTGAGTGATCTTGATGTCCAAGGATCATATCAGACAGAATCTGAATCCTGGAGACATGCCCTTCATACATTAATGTTTCACACGAACAGAGGATACGAAGAACAACTGTAAGCTTCAGGAAACTTACAGTAAGTCTGTGAGCTTCCTTTGCAAATGGTGTTTCATTTGAATTGAATTGTGTGGAGCACTAAAGTATGACCCAGTTTTCAGTCATGAGTGTTGGTCAGCTGGGCTCAGTGGGAGCTACAGTTAACTCTCAAAGTTTATAGTTTATTATTGGTTAATTGGTTTATTATTGTCATACATACCAAGATACAATGAAAAGCTTTTGTTTGTGTGCCATCCAGACAGATCATGCCACACATTAGTACATCAAGGTAATATTGGCATTGGTTTATTATTGTCACTTGTACTGAGGTACAGTGAAAAACTTGTCTGGCGTACTGATTGTACATGTCAATTGATTACACAGTGCAGTTACATTGAGTTAGTACAGAGTGCATTGAGGTAGTAAAAAGGAAAACAATATAGTGTTACAGTTACAGAGAGTGCGGTGCAGGTAGACAATAAAGTGCAAGGGCCACAACGAGGTAGACTGGGAGATCAAGAGCTCATCTTTTAGGGTATGAGAGGTCTGTTCATATGATAACAACAGGATAGAAGCTGTCCCTGAGACAACCGGTACGTGCTCCCAAACTTTTGGATCTTCTATCCAATGGAAGGGGGGAGAGAATGACTGAGGTGGGAGGAGTCCTTGATTACGATGGCTGCTTTCCCAAGGCAGTGGAAAATGTGGGCAGATTCATTGGATGGGAGCAACACACAGTGCACTGGAGGAACTCTGTGGGTCAGGCAGCATCTATGGAGGGAAATGGACAGTCAATGTTTCGGATGGAGGCCCTTCGACCAGATGAAGAGTCTCGACCTGAAATGTCAACAGTCCATTTCCCCCCATAGATGCTGCCTGACACAGAGTTCCTTCAGCGCCTTGGGTATTGCTTCAGACTCCACCATCTGCAGACCCTTGTGTGTCGATGGAGGGGAGGCTGGTTCGTGTGGTGGACTGGATTACATTCACAACTCTCTGCCATTTCTTGCGGTCTTAGGCAGAGCAAACTGTGATGCATCCAGATCGCATGCTGTCTGAGGTGCATCTGTGTATAAAAAAAAAATTGGCAAGAGTCTTTGGGGACATACTGAATTTCCTTAGCCTTCTGGGGGAGCAGAGGCACTGGTGCGCTTTCTTGGCCATAGCAACATCGTGGCTGGCCCAGGACAAATTGTTGGTGATATTTTGAACTTGAAGCTCTCGACCATCTCCACCTCAGCACCATTGATACAGACAGGGAGTGTGTACTCCACCCTGTTTCCTGAAGTCAATGACCAGCTCCTCCATTTTGCTGACACCGAGGGAGAGGTTGTGGTCTTGACAGAACCTCACAGGCCACTGCAATCCTGAGGCATTGTTGGAGGGGCAACCTCACCGTAGGGAAGCCAAACTAAAATCTTGTCTGGTGTCCCAGGGTGCATGTAAATAATGCGAGGGCACTAATTTGAAGAAAAGTTGGGGAACTGCCTCGTGTCCTTGCTAGTATTCATCCTTCAGTCAATACCACAGAAGGAGTTTCACTGCGCATTGTCGTATGGCTGACTCTGGGAGCTTGCTGTGCACAACTTGGTTGCTGTGTTTCCTCCATTACCACAGTGACAGCACTGCAAAAGTGACCTATTGGTTGGGTGGTGCACTGGGAGGTCCAGAGACTGGGGAAGGGGGTGATTGAAATCCAAGTCCTTCCTTAATAATCACAATTCTCGTCTATGGGAAGAAGTTTACGAGCAAATGGTAAAGCAGAAGAATGTGAAATAGAACTGGGTCTCAGAAGGTTTCAGTAATGACGTGTGTGTATATGAGAGAGATACATGAAGAGCAGCAAATTGGAATAAAGTAATAGGCCAAACAGGAAAAGGATAATTGCTGTGGAAATATTTGAAGAGCAGGACTGGGATCTTGAAGAGACAGTGGGATAGGATTTATTGTAGTGAGGTCTCCAAGACACCGGGTGCAGGAAGCGTGAAGATTTCATTCACCCTGTGCTTAGAGACAGTACCATCTGCTACTTTTGGTCCTGGCCTCTGGGATTCTCTTTCCAAACCTCTCCCTTCTTGCTCTCGTTCTCTCATCCTCTCCTCCCTCTTTAACTCATGTCCATGACCAAACTCCACACAGTCCTGATAGCTCAGTACGTGGCTCAGAGCCTGTAGTGGGCCTAATGATGCCAGTGTGGACGCACATTGTAAAGCTGGATGTGGAGCCATATAAGCAATGTGAAAGAGAGAGAGAGACAGAGGAAGAGAAATAGAGGGGCGAGAGAGGGAGGGAGGAAGGAGAGGGAGAAGAGAGAGACAGGGAGAGAGAAAGACTGTCTCATTGGCTACCTTTGCCCCAAGCATCTGGAGTTCTGTCTCCAAACTTCCCTCTCTGTCTCTCCTCCTTTAAGTCTCTCCTCCTTTAAGTCTCTCCTCCTTTAAGTCTCTCCTCCTTTAAGTCTCTCCTCCTTTAAGTCTCTGCAGAAACCCATGTGCATGACCAAACCCCACGGCCCCAATAGCTCTGTATGTGGCACAGAGACTGCAGTGGGCCTGATGGTGCTTGTGTGGACACACATTGCGAAGATCTTTATAGAGCCAGACTGTTGTGACTGTGCCCCCTGTTAAAGGGTGTCATGGAGAAAGTCAGAGGATCAGACCCCAGCCCTATTTCCTTGATGTCTGATAAGTCCACCTGCAGACTTTACTGCAGAGGTCTCTCTCAAAGTGCTGGCAATCCCATCATGTACCTCAACATTTTAAATGGGCAAGCTATGATTTAAATGCAAATTGGACGGTGCCCTTTTAAGTGATACTCCTCTTTCAGACAGTGCCACTTTTGATTGGTCAAGAAAATGCTGCCTAAGCATATCCTTAGCCTATTGAGTACGCGGAGACATGAGTTCATATATTTAAAAAAATCCTTATAGGGTGAACCATTTACATTCCCACTTAGAGCCCTACACCACCTTAAACTGTTGTAATTTTAACCACAAACTTCACCCACCTCCTGCTTCTTGCACTCCAGCTTCAAAACCTTTGGGACAAAACAAACACAGCGTTCTTGTCTGATTCATGCGATTAGATATTCACGGCGTCTTTTTAGACGAATCTCTTTAACCCTTCACCTCCCACTGGGAGTACTGACTGTCCTACATCACCCTGGAAACTCTATGACTTGTAAGAGTTCTGGGGATCCATCTTAAAGTAAAACCCAGGACTAAAATTTATTAAATGGTGCATTTTCTTTGAATATTTTTCTTTATTAGTGATAAAATGGTAGGAGATAGGAAAAGGATAGAGGGTGTATGGGGGTGCGGTTGTGCAGAAATTACTTTGTTTCAGGAACATAAGCTGCAGAGAGTAGTGGACTCAGCCCAATACATCACGGGCACATCCCTCCCCACCGTCAGTAGTATCTACAGGAGACGCTGGCTCAAGAAGGCAACAGCCATCAAAGGTCTGCACCATCCAGGCCGTGCCATCTTCTCACAGCTGCCACTGGGCAGGAGGTACAGAAGCCTGAAGTCCCACACCGACAGGTTCAAGAACAGCTACTTCCCTTCAACCATTCAGTTCTCGAACCGCCCGACACAACCCTAATCACTACCTCAGTATAGCAACACTGACAACTTTGCACTACAATGGACTTGTTTTTGTTCTCATTGTGTTCTTTCTTGTATAGTTTTGTCTATGTTCAATTTACATTTTTCTTGTGAACATTGTGTCTCTAACGCTATGTGCTGTGATACTGCTGCAAGTAAGTTTTTTCATTGCACCTGTGCACACATGTACTTGACTTGTAAGTCAATAAACTTGACTTTGACTTTGAGATCTCTGTCTGATTTATTAAGGTCTGGGAAAGAGCAGGGAGCTCCTTTTATGTCTTGACCTACAGCCCTTACTTTGCTAACAATTATATCAAATATGTATTTTTCAATTATTCTTTTTTTTTGAGATCTGGACATAGCTATCAAGGCCAGAATTTATGGTCCATCCCTAATTGCCCTGGAAAAGATGATAGTGGACAACCTAGAGAAATAAAAGACTGCAGATGTTGGAATCTAGATGAAAAACACCATGGTGCTGGAGGAACTCAGCAGGCCAGACAGCATCTGTTTTCTCCATGGATGTTGTCTGACCTGCTGAGTTCCTCTAACATCACAGTGAACCACCTTCTTGAATGACTGCAGTCGTTTCTCTGAGCATAACAGTAATAGTATGACACAGGGGTCTCTTATCTGGAGACTGTGATTTCTGTGTCCAGACACCCCAGCTCAATGGCTGTGGTCACAAACGTTCTACTGAAGGAAACCAGAGGCAGCAGAGACGGCCGATGCTGGAATCTGGAGCAACAAACTGCTGGAGGAACTCAGCCCGTCGAGCAGCATCTGTGGGGGGAGCGGAATTGTCGACGGTTCGGGTCGAAACCCCTCATCAGCAGCTCTCTCCCCAAATCGAACCCTCTCTCCTTGTCTAAGTGTGGTCACCTTCTCTGTGACCCACAACCCATGATCTACTAACTCCGCAGTGGTGTTGAGTGCCTCCTAAGGTTATGTGCAGAGTGGAATAAAGTGAACAATCCAGACGTTTCTCTCATGAGCTGCTATATCCTTATCAGAAATCAAGGAGATTGCCCAGCATTTCTTTCCAAATAAGGGACAATGACACACCAGCTTGCTCCTGATACCATGGTGGTACAACAGATGTCGAGCCATATGGCAACCTTCATCTATGATCCTGAGATGGGAGATTCTAACCAGGAATTAGACTCCACCTGGCAGAACACACATAATCACAAGAAAAGAATTTGGACCAGATGGAGAGGAAGATCTGTGTGCTCTCAGAGTCCGGCTGTCCTGCTCCTTTGCATCTTCAAGCAAAGGTCCCTTTTAACAGGTTCATTCAATGCTACTTTGGCGAGGGCACCAAGGGAGTGGAGAGGGAGAGAAGTCACTGAGGTGGCTCTTCACCAATCGTTCTGGGATCTTTTGCAAGGCGAGTTTTTTGATGCAAGCTTCGAGGATTGGTTTTGGAAGAAGGTTTGTGAACCGGCACTCTAACAAGCCAATTGGGCTGCTTCAAGTAGAAGTACAGAAATCGGACAGATGATGGTCTCTCTGGGAAAGGACCTCTTTCTCGACTTCTGCCGGTGAGTGAGATCAGATAAGAGGAACGACGTAGGTGGAGGAAGTGGCAGTTGGGCCAAGGGTAGTGCGCCGCAGTTTTAAGAATGCAAGGTAGGAAATTAAAACCAGAGGATGTATAATATTGGGAGGGTGACAGGGATGGGAAACCATAAGGATGAGGACAGACTTCAGATCCAGGGCCATTTGAGGTGGAGCAAGCTACAGGGAAAGTCTTACATGGTGTTTTGCATGCCTCAGGCTCTCCTGAGGCATATTACAGACAATAAAGTCCTTTAGTGACATGATACCAATGTCAGGAAGCTCAGCAATAGTTTGGGCACAGCAAGATCCCACAACTTGTAACATGATGTTGACCAGAGAGCCTGTTATCAGAATACTGACCGAGGGGCTAATTTAGCTCTGGGGAGAATTCCTCTGCTCAGCCACGTCATTGGAGATTTTACATTTGTCCGATGGGGCCTCGGGTCCACTCCGATTTGCAGACAGTTTAGACCTACCTGGGCACATGCAATAGACCCCAATGAACAATGATTGACTGCGACCAGCACACCAGACCACTGCTGAGGTAGCCCATGTATGGAGCAGGGTAGATCCTAGTCTTGGTTTAATTTTCATTATTGTTCTAGTCTCCAGATCTCTCAGGATTGGAAGTGAACTGCAAGGCAGATCAAGTACTTTTGACACATAATATTAGTATTGGTATTGGTTTATTATTGTCACTTGTACCAAGGTACAGTGAAAAACTTGTCTTGCATACCGATCGTACAGATCAATTCATTACACAGTGCAGTTACATTGAGTTAGTACAGAGTGCATTGATATAGTACGGGTGAAAACAATAACAGTACAGAATGAAGTGTCACAGCCAAAGAGGAAGTGCATTGCAGGTAGACAATAAGGTGCAAGGTCACAACAAGGTAGATTGTGAGGTCAAGAGTCCATCTTATTCCAGACTTTCAGTTACTCATCCTAATATCTCCACTTTTTGCATGAGGGACCATAAAATGTGTTGCTACCTTGAAAAAGCTATGCAAACGCAATTTGTATTGCCAAACTGTGTTGCTGCTCAGTAGTGCACCAGGAAAATTCACCTCACCAACTTGCTAGAGCTTCTTCAACTGCATCTCCCAAAACCACACATCCGTTAACTAGAAGAACAAGGGCAGCAAACGATCACCACCACCTGTAGGTTCATACACTGCCCTTTCATCTTATAAGATCAGAATTAGGCCATTCTGCCCATCAAGTCTGCTCTGTTGTTCAATCATGGCTGAATTTTTCACCCCCATTCTCCTGCCTTCTCCCCATAACCCTGAACCCCCTTACCAACCAAGAACCTATCAATCTCTTGTTTAAATACACCCAATGACTTGGCCTCCACAGCCCTCTGTAGCAACAAATTCCACAGATTCACCACCCTCTAGCTGGCGAGATTCCTCCTCATCTCAAGCCTGAATTCTTTTAAAGGATGGTTGGCTGCCAAAATGGTGGATTGTTAAGATCTCTCTGGATGAACAAAAGAATTCCCTTCCTCTATAACTAGTTTTTAATTTTGTGGAAGATCAAAAGTTCCAAACAAAACATATAGCTCTGAATTAAAATGGAAGCAAATCTACAAGAGGTCAGTACAACACAAATATCTGAGAGTGCTGTTTGAACATGGCACTTAGGTCTTCTCATACCTGCTTCAGATGTGAGATTAAGTTAATTGCAGAGTAATGGATCCAATTAGTACTGCTATTTATATTATTTAGTCACAACTATCAGTGTTTGCAGTAATTGAACTAATTATTGAACTTGTTGTTTTGAACATGTTGCGTGCAAGATAAGCAAATTGTTTTGTAGTGTCCAGGTATTGTTAATAATTTCTTCATGTGGTCCAACACGCCATTTAATGTCAAAGAAGGCAACATGTATGTTCATTACATGCATGCATCTTCATAGCTTGTAGAATGATAGAAATGTTACAGCACAGAAGGAGGCCATTTGGCCCATCAGGACCATGCTGGTAAAAAGTGGATATTTTGTTAACCCCACTTCCAAGCTTTTGGTCAATAGGATTTTGTATAAATGTAATGAGGACTGATCCATCACTTTTTCAAGTAGTGAATTCCAGACCCTGCTACTCGTTGAGTGAAATTACTTTGAACTCCCCTTTTATCCTTCCAGCAATTAAACTTAAATCTGTCTCCCTAGTTACTGACCCATCTGTTAAGGGAAATATCTTTCTGTCTTCTCTAGGTTTCTCGTAATTGTTCAATATGGGTTTAAAAACGGGCGGCGTGGACTCATTGGGCAAGAAGGGCCTGTTACCACGCTGTAAATAAAATTTAAAAATTTAAATTTAAATCTCTCCTCAGCCTCCTTTGGTCCAAAGGAAACAACTCTAGCCTGGACAGTATCTGCTCAGATCTCTGATTCTTCAATCCTGTAAATCTCATCTGCTACCACATCAAAAGTCAAAGTCAAGTTTATTGTCATATGCACAAGTGCATGTGTGCACAGGTGCAATGAAAAACTTACTTGCAGCAGCATCACATGGACACATAGCATCAGATAAGCAGCATTCAGAAGAAAAACATAATTAAACATAAAATATGCACAACTTTACAAGAAAGAACACAGTTAGAACAAAAAAGAGTCCATTGGAGTGCAAAGTGGTCATAGTGTTGCTATACTGAGGTAGTGATTAAGATTGTGCCAGCTAGTTCAAGAACTGAATGGTTGAAGGGAAGTAGCTGTTCTTGAACCTGATGGTGTGGGACTTCAGGCTTCTGTAACTCCTGCCCAATGGTAGCTGCGAGAAGATGGCACGGCCCGGATGGTGAGGATCTTTGATGATGGATGTTGCCTTCTTGAGGCAGCGCCTCCTGTAGATACTACCGATGATGGGGAAGGATGTGCCCGTGATGTCTTCCCATAGTGTGGTGATTAAAACTCTAGGTACACCAGCTGTGGCCTACCTAGAGACACAAGAGACTGCAGATGTTGAAATCTGGAGCAACAAACTATCTGCTGGAGGAACTCAGCAGGTCGAGCAGCATCTGCGGGGAGAAAAAGTTGTCGCTATTTTGGGTCGAAACCCTGCATCAGGACCCACTACCTAGAGCCTTATACAGTTTGAGCATGACCTCCCTGTTCCTATGTTCAGTGCTTCCATAAGTAAAGGCATGTATCCCTATCCTTATCCGCTGGCCCTGACCCCTTCAGGGTGTTGTTGGTGTGTGCGTTCCAAGGTCGCACCCTCCTTCTACATTGGCTCAAAGATCCTGATTTGAAGGAGCGTCTTGAAAAAGGAAGGAAAGGTTCTGGGAGGGAATTCCAGAAAGTGGTGCCTGTCTCAGAACTACTGCAGTATCACTTTCCAGTATTCTGGACACCAGCTGGTACCTTAAACTAACAAAGTGCCTTATTAAACAAAAGAACTCATGGAAAAAGATGCAGGTACATTAACAACATTTGAAAGACACTGGGACAAATTTGGATAGGAAAAGTCCAGAGGAATATGCGCTTAGATTGGAATCTTGGTCAGCATTGACGTGTTGGGCCGAAGGGCCTCTTTCTCTTCTCTATGACTCTATATGACTCCCGACTCTCTGAGAGAAAATATTCTTCCTCAGTCTTCAATGAGTGGCCCTTATTGTGAGGTCACGCTCTCTGGTTCCAACTCTCCCACAAGGTGAAGCATTCTTTCAGCATTTACCCTGTCTGGCCCCTCAAAGAATCTTTTACGTTTTAACAAGATCCTCTCTCATTCTTCTCCTATGAGATCCGAACTCTTAAACCATTCTTCTTAGGACAACTCCTGCAGACTCAAGATCATCCGAGTGAACCTTCTCTGAACCCCCAGCAATGACATAACAGCCTCCCTTAAACAGGGGGCCCAAATGCATTTGTGGTACTTTTGATATGGTCTCACTAGTATCTTGTATTTGCCCGTTAAATACAGAGTATCTCAGTTAGTATGTGGTGATTGTCAGCTCTCTGCATTTCATTTGGAGCATTCTCTGGTATTTTGGAATTTGGAAAAGAGTTTTAATGGTTTTATGCCAAATGTTTCTGAAGGAGTCTCTCCCATTGCCATTTTTGGGAATAATATTCATCT
Source organism: Rhynchobatus australiae (assembly GCA_034780895.1). Classification (NCBI taxonomy): domain Eukaryota; kingdom Metazoa; phylum Chordata; class Chondrichthyes; order Rhinopristiformes; family Rhynchobatidae; genus Rhynchobatus; species Rhynchobatus australiae. The sequence continues at coordinate 103,241,091 of JAUZTB010000107.1, read as the reverse complement.
TTCATACAAGAAGGGCAGCATATTCAAAGTACTTTATTGGCTGTAAAACATGTAGGGACTTCCCAGGGATGTGTGAATGACTTTAAATAAATGCATTTCTTTCATATTTTGAAACTTCTTTCTTCCAGTAATGGGAATTAATCTATTATTTCGAGAAAATGTTAAAATTTGGCTCTATGCCCAATCTCAATGACCGCAACCTCTACCAGGACAATGCAATAGTCCTCCAGCTCTCTCTCCCCCTGGTGGAGGGTCAGGCTGGTGGTGGGGTTGAAAAGCCTCCTGAAGAGTTCCATTTAGCAGCAATGCAATTGGGTTCATTTTAACACTTCTACTCTTCACAAGGAAAAACAGTACAGGCAAAGCTCAGTTATCTGGCCACAGGCCAGACTTAACAAGTTCTATTTACAGGTCCTCCCCAGGTTATGAATGCCCAACTTATATGCACCCTGTGTGTGTTATTATGTAGTCATAATAAAGAACTATAGTTTCCAGTTACAATGCAAGGGGTCACATGGGGAACAGGAAGTGGCTATAAAAAGGGAGGGAAAGCAAACCAGTTTGTGTTGGTTAATAAAAATGTTCAGATGTTAAAACCATGCGAAGATTGTCTCTTGATGAAGAACAAACATAACACCGTGCACATGATCGAGCATGTGGGAGAGCGGCGGAATGGATTTACTGATTTGCTGGCTGCCGCAAGGCTGCAGGTATCTCCTGCCGGATGGGAACTCAGTTCCTGGCAGTCTCTGAATGCCCTTGTTTAACTACACATTGCCCTTGGTCGACCCATGTTGTTATTGCAGGACACCTGCGCTCCGTCCGTAACTGTGACCTGCATCTCCCCGTTGCCAGTCACTTCAACTCCCCCTCCCCAACACTGTCACTGAGTTGTCAGTCCTCAGCCTCCTCCACTGCCGGGAGAATTCCAAGCACAAACTGGAGGAACGGCACCTCGTTTTCCATCTTGGAACCTTGCAGCCTAACGGCATGAACATTGAGTTCTCCCACTTTAGGTGATCCCC
>JAUZTB010000107.1:102713125-102725527 GCA_034780895.1 Rhynchobatus australiae | reverse complement strand
TCAAGATCTTTATCTAAATCAAGCCAATAAACAACATTGCTGCCAATTGCCTTGAAGCTCACAATATTCACCATCAAGTGCTTCCAAAATCCACCTTCTAAACACATTTCAGTATGATGGTGCCATGTTCCCACTTAACACAACCTTCTTCCAGTGACAATTCACATTTTCTCTCATATTACTGTCTCCTATCTGGATGTTTCACTGACTAATTCAATCCTTGCAACATTTTCTTGAGAGCAACATATTTGTCTTCTTGGCTATCTCTATTGTTGTAAAGGGAAATTAATCTTCTGCTATTTCCAATGTGAAGATCATTTTCTCACACCCTAATGAATCTGAGCTCATTCCTGCTTCCATTTCCAACCCCTTTGGCTCTTCTGACCCTCCCACCAACCCCTCAACCTTGGCTGTAGACCCTTAGGCATGAGCTAATGTAGGCGCCACGGTCGGCATGGACTAGATGGGCCAAACGGCCTGTTTCCCTGCTGTGTAACTCAATGTTCTGAGCAGGTGGTGATGTCACCAGCACAAGTGACATCACCGAACAGGAAATTTGAGAAGGGAGCCCTGTGCAACTGAGATTGAAACTGAAAAGGAGGTGGACCAGTGAAGCTTCAGTCTTCACTCTCCTTAGGAGCAGGCAGTCACATTGGCATCTTCCCAACCCCCTGAACTGTGAGAATTGGGCAGCGCAGTGAGGCAGATAGTAGAGCCGCTGCCTCAGGGCTCCAGTGCCCTCGGTTTGTTCCTGACCTCAGGTGCTGTCTGTGTGGAGTTTCCCCCTTCTCCCTGTGAGAGTTTTCCTTGGATGCTCTGGTTTCCTCCCATACCCCGTCGGTTGATTCACAGCAGGGTATGTGTGGGAGAATGGACTGCAGGGCTATAGGTAAATAGGCAGAGGGGTAAAGGGACTGATGGGATTGTTCTGCTGGGAACCAGAATGGAACCGATGGGCTGAATAGCCTTCTTCCGTATCATAATAAGCAAGTAATTTTAAGACAGTTAGGCTTGGTGCATTGAAATTGGAATTGGTTTATTATTGTCATATGTACCGAGAAATAGTGAAAAGCTTTTGTTTAAGATAGGATAGGAGATCTTTATTAGTCACATGTACGTCGAAACACACAGTGAAATGCATCTTTTGTGTAGAGTGTTCTGGGAGCAGCCCGCAAGTGTCGCCACGCTTCCAGCGCCAACGTAACACGCCCACAACTTCTTAACCCGTGAATGTGGGAGGAAACCGGAGCACCTGGAGGAAACCCACACAGACACACGGGGAGAACGTACAAGCTCCTTACAGACAGCGGCGGGAATTGAACCCAGGTCGCCGGCGCTGTAATAGCGTTATGCTAACCGCTACACTACTGTGCCTGCCCTGTTTTGTTTGCATGCCATCAGGCAGATCATGCCATGCGTAAGTAGCCGAGGTAGTGAAAAGAATACAGTTTGCAGAATACAGTGTGGCAGCTACAGAGAAAGTGCAGTGCAAGTAAATAAATAAATCGTAAGGGCCACGATGTTAACCTGTCTAGCTAATAAAGAGCTGCAGACTCTGGGTGACGTTCTGAGCTATTTCTCACTGTGTTGCAAAGGGAGATGGATCTCTGATTATGGGAGCGGGGGAAGTTAGTGTTCTGACAGCAGGACCAACCTACCCTCTGTCCCTGCCAATGGCAGGAAAGGACCCGGTCTCACCAACCTGGGAACCAGCAATACTTCCTAGTGAAACAGTGGGAGCGGTGTTTATGTGGTCACCTACTGGTCAAAGAGTTTAACACAAACTCAGCTGCTCACAAGACCAGAGTGCAGGTAACGAACACGAAATGCTAGAGAAACTCAACAGGTCAGGCGGCATCTATGGAGGGAAATGAACCGTCGACGTTTCGGGCCGAGACCCTTCAGATGCTGCCTGACTTGCTGAGTCCCTCCAGCATTTAGTGCTCGTCGCTCCAGATTTCCAGCAGCTGCAGTCTCTCTTGAGTGTGGGTTCCCATGCTTGGCATCGTTCATGTTCTGGAGATTTTCAAAACAACTCACTCGACAGAGACAAGCACCAAACTGTCTGTTGATGTACCTTAAGGAGTACTAGTTGGAGTTATGGTGCTCACACAGGACTCAGGAGCTTTAAACAAAGATGTTCATTCTAACGAACAGTAAGGAACTCCACTGCACATGATGACATTGGTCTATCCTCTGACTCTACAACCTATTTATGTAACAGTATATCAATACACAAGGGTCTGATCCACAAGTTAACATACATGAAGACTAATGGGGGACAAAGTACAAAAAAAGGGGTATAAAAGATTGATGCTAATGGACAGTAATGTAGTGTTTAAGTACAAACTGAATATTTTATTCTATCAAAGAATAATGGAGATGGGAATTAAGCACTCCACAGACCACACTGTGAGCAGTAAACAGAACTGCAAGTTATTATCTCAAGTGCTTATCCAGTCCTCTTTTGGGGCGCTGATCGATCCTGTTGTGCGTCTGCGTTAACTTGACCTTCTCATGGCTTCTGTTGCTGTTTCCTGAGAAGTTTTTCGGGTGGGTACATGCCAGGTCCTCGCGGGACCAAACGCGATTGCCCGGCCCAGCTGCGGCGTTTAACCCCAGGATGAGCCCCACAGGGTCCTTCTTTTCCCTGACAAAGGCAGGGAAGGCATAGGCATAGGAAGCTCATTTAAGCCGTTCCCGAGCTTGGGCGGGAAGTGGGCACGCTGTGCTGAGCTCCCGCAAATAAAATAAAAGATCTTCCTTCATCTTTCATGGTACATCTCGTTTCATCAGAGATTGTTTCAAATTGAAAGCAAGAGTCTGTTGGCTTCATCATAATCAGTTGCTTTTAACTTTTCTCTGTAGAGTGATTTAAAATAACTTGATGGCTGGGCAACTGTCTGATGGCACACCTGCTGATTTACCGATTTGCAATGCCTTTGGAAATGCTGCTTCTAATGGAAGATCACTGCAGTATTATCATGAGTCACTGGAATTAATGAAGCTGAGGAGAAGGGCTCGCAGCTGACAGAGAATGAAGGAGACCTAACCGTTGTACTGGAACAGATAAATGGGTGAACTAACAGAACCAAGGCTGATCTGACTGGAATTGAGCTGAAGTTGCCTTGTCTGCAGTTTGCAAGTTTGCAATGGCCTCTTTGCAGTTAACGTGCTATATATTTATTTCTTCAGGCAAAATTTTATCCCCCTCTTCTTGTGACTACAGGAATGGCATAGTAACAGAAAATGCTGGAAACACTCAGTGTTTCAGCAGGTGGGTTTACAAGGATAGGGAGAGACAAGGGACTGCAGATGCTGGAATCTGGAACAACACACAAAGCGCTGGAGGGACTCAGCAGGTCAGGCAGCGTCTACAGAGGGAAATGGACAGTCGATATTTTAGGTTGAGACCCTTCATTTGGACTGAAAGGTAGAGGGGATCTCCCCTAGTATAGCGGTTAGTGTAATGCTATTACAGCACCAGGGACCTAGGTTCAATTCCCGCTGCTGCCTGTAAGGGGTTTGTACATTCTCCCTGTGTCTGCACGGGTTTCCTCCGGGTGCTCCAGTTTCCTCCCACGTCCCAAAGACGTACGAGTTAGGAAGTTGTGGGCGCGCTATGTTGGCGCCGGAAGAGTCGTGACACTTGCGGGCTGCCCCCCAGCACATTCTTAGCAACGCAAAAAGACATATTTCACTGTGTGTTTCGATGTTTTGATGTACACGTGACTAATAAATAAATATCTACATACTGTATATCTATCTATATCTATATCAAGACATCGACTGTCCATTTTCCTCCGTAGATGCTGCCTGACCTGCTGAGTTCCTCCAGAAATTTACAAAGATGTTGACAGGACTCGAGGGACTGAGTTACAGGGAGAGGTTGGACAAACTATGACTTTTTCCCTTGTAGAGTAGGAGACAGAGATGATCTTATAGAGGTGTATAAAATCATGGGGGGCATAGATAGGGTGAATGCATTCAGTCTTTTACCTGGGGTTAGGGAATCGAGAACTAGAGGGCTCAGGTTTGAGGTGAGAGGGGAGAGATTTAATACAAATTTGAGGGGCAACCTTTTTACATAAAGGGTAGTATGTATGCAGAATGAGCTGTCAGAGGAAGTGGTTGAGTTTGGTACAATAACAACTTTTAAAAGACAGTTATGTACATGGATAAGAAAGGGTTACAAGGTTATTGGTCAAATGGGACTAGCTTGGATGGGACATCTGAGTCGGCATGGACCAGTTGGGCTGAAGGGCCTCTTTCCTTGCTGTATGACTCTATGAGTCTATGATTCCAGGGAAAGAGAAACAGGGTTGGGTTCTGATGAAGCTACTTCAAGCAGTTTCCCTTTCCACAGGTGCTGTCTAAGCTGTTGAGTGCTTCCAGCATTTTCTGCTTTAGTTTTAGATTTCCAACATCTGCAGTTTTTTTTTATTTTCATTTTATGTTGGACTCCCACTGGGCATCAGCAAGGTAATTCTAAATGGGAAGTGGTGTCAGTCACTGAGGTCGATTTTTTAACTGCCTGTTTACAATTTTCAAAAGGTTAATGATCAGAAGGATCCCTACAAAAATGTTTTTTTTTAATCTATTTTTTTCCCTTTTAATGGAGTTTAGGAAATTTGCACTCCCAGAACCAGTCTTTAAAGAATTATTTTCACTTTGAAAAATTATAGAGCGGAGGAAATTTGTTCTTAGCTGCCAAAGACACCAGTTGAAGTAATGTCCACACATTTAAGATAAGGTATCTTTATTAATCACATTTACATCGAAACACATAGTGAAATGCATCTCTTGCAGAGAGTGTTCTGGGGGCAGCCCACAAGTGTCACCACGTTTCCGGCGCCCACATAGCACGCCCACAACTTCCTAACCCGTACGTCTTTGGAATGTGGGAGGAAACCGGAGCACCCGGAGGAAACCCACGCAGACACGGGGAGAACGTACAAACTCCTTACAGACAGCAGTGGGAATTGAACCCGGGTCGCTGGCGCTGTAATAGCGTCACACTCACCGCTACACTACCGTGCCTGCCCCTCATCCATGTTTACAAATCCCACCTTCCCTCCCTACAACCTCCCAGAATATCTCCACTGCTCCAATCCCGGCCTCTTGTAGTGGGCTGGGTTCAGGCTGAGTAAGGCGGGGCTTGTTTTCCTTGGAGCGGAAGAGGCTGACTTAGAAATATAGAAGATTATGAGAGGTACAGATGGAGTAGAGAGTCAAAATCTTTTTCCTATGGTGGAGGTATCAAAAATAAGAGGGCAGAGGTTTAAGGAGGGAGATTTAATGGGGTTCGGAGGGGTAAGATTTCTTACACAGTGTGTGGTTGAAATCTGGAATGTGATGCCTGAGCAGGTGGTGGAATCAGATACAATGATGGTGTTTAAGAAGCATTTAGACAGACACTTAAATAGACAAGGCATAGAAGGATATGGTCCTAACGCAGGTAAATGAGCAAAAGAGGTCAGCATGGAGGTGACGGTTCGAAGGGCCTGTTCCTGCCCCGGTGTACCGTGGCACAGATATAGCGAAAATGTGGGAGGTCAAACTAGAGACCAACTCATCCATGCTGACCAAGATGCCCATCTAAGCTAAGTCCCATTTGCCCGCATTTGGTATTGGAATTGGTTTATTATTGTCACTTGTACCGAGGTGCAGTGAAAAACTTGCCTTGCATACCGACCGTACAGGTCAATTCATTACACATTGCAGTTACATTGAGTTAGTACAGTTGGCCCATATCCCTCTAAACCTTTCCTATCCAAGTCTCTTTTAAAAGTTGTTCTGGTGTATCTGGGGCAGCTTCACCCATCTGAAGGGATTGCCAACAACCTCCAAAGAGGGTAAAGTGTTTTCTTTCACAATAATTTAATTAACATTAATGCTGTTAGTTAATTGAAATATTTAATGCAGTTTCAGTTGAATGCATATTTTAAAATTTTTATTCATCATCTTTAATTATTTAAATCGTTCAGCTATTTCTGACCATCAGTCAACTTGAGCTGTTCCATGCTTGAAGGTGTCTTGTGATGGGGCTTTAGATCCCATCGCCTGAGATTTGGTTGGCACACACGAATCACTCTGCCTCGCGTGACATGTTTGTTGTGGGTCTATTCAGGCCCATTATTGTTGTACATTATTCCCACAAGGTCCATTGGCACTGAAGCCCTGTGGCACACACTGAGGATGTGAAACGCAAATGCTTCCCACGTCTGAACATTAGTCAGCTCACCACCAATTTCCTGAGAGCAGTCGAGGACAGGCAATAAATGCTGACCTTACCAGTGAAGCCCATATCTCATACATTCTCTCTTCTCCCCCTCCTGTTGGGCAGAAGATACAAAAGCCTGAAAGCACGTACCACCAGGCTCAAGGACAGCTTCTATCCTACTGTTACAAGACTATTGAATAGTCCCCTACTACGATAAGATGGACTCTGACCTCGCAATCTACCTTCTTATGGCCCTTGCACCTTATTGTCTGCCTGCATTTTATTCTGCAATCTGTTATTGTTTTCCCTTTGTACCGCCTCAATGCACTGTTGTAATGAAATGATCTGTCCGGATAGCATGCGAAACAAAGTTTTTCACCGTACCTCGGTACATGTGACAATAATAAACCAATTTACCATTTAAACAATTTTATCAATTTAAACACAATCCAAAAATTGTAGGAACAGATGAATCAGCCCCTCACCTTTCTGCAAGATCAGTATTTATGATGTAAACATGTTTTCTGTTTACTTCATGCGAGCAAGGAATTTCATATGAATTTTATATGACAATGAATCTGAATCCAAATCAGTGCTGTTATTGCCGTCATATTTTTTTCTTTGTACCCACCTTCCATTCCTTGATCCAATAATCTATTGAGCTCAATCTTGGATCAGTGACTAAGCGTCCTCAGCTTGCTGAGGAGTGAAGTGGTAATGGAAGGAGAGGCAAGGTAACACAGAAAGCTTACAGTCCCTCAGCCCTGCAGAAGTTTCAGTCAGGATAATTGCCTTTCCCCGCTTATCGTACTTGAGTCCTTGCATAATCCTCTCTCAGTGTAATTTACGGAGAGTCAAATCCATCACAATGAGGTCTTCTAATCTCACCTCACCATTCAGAAAGGCTTTCTCTCCAGATTCTGTGTGTCTAATACAGTCGTACTACAATGACTCTGAACAGCCCTGGCCAATTCAGTTTTTCCTTCTCCGTTGTATGACACTTTAATTATTTAACAAATCCTCTTACAAAAAGAGAGAGACAGAACAGGGCAAGCACTGCCGGTTCTGGAATTGACTTTTAACACTGTATTAGGCACCACACTTTTAATAGAATTTGAATCCACTGATTGAAAGCCACTGGCTTTAACTGTCCTCCAAGAATGGCTGCATTTGGACTCTGATCGCAAAGCTTCATAGGTCAAGGAGTCATTGAGCACAGAAGCAGGCCCTTCAGCCCACAGAATTCATGCTGACCATCAGGCAGCCATTTACACTAATCCCATTTCATTCTCGCTATCAACTCAACCTCCACACTGGGGGAAATTTACCAATTAACCGACAATCCACACATCTTTGGAATGACGGAGGAAATCACAGCACCCGGCTGGAATTCACGCCGCCATAGGGAGGACGTGTAAACCCCACACAGACAGCAACAAAGATCAGGATTGAACCTGGTCTCCACCAGTTGTGCCACTGGAGGGAAAGGCCTGACAGGATCAAGGTTTGATGGCTTAAATAGAATTGCTGGCATTATATCCATGATAACTTTGTAACCAAGATGAAAGTTCGTCCTCTATTATCTGTATTTGCGATATAGAAACATGTGGAAATTGAGCACAGCTTCTTAAATTCGTTCTATTAATTTCAGGACTACTTTACATCTTCAATGCATACAACAGAGGGTGAATTTCTACTCTCCGATACCTTTTAATTATAGAATGACCCAGCTCGGGAGGAGGCAGTTTGGTCCAGCACCATCCCATCCTGAAAAAGATGTCCTTCCTCCTTAACTCTACAAGTACTTATTTTTTTTAATCCAATTCTTCACTGAATCTGCTTCCACCAATTTTTCAAACATACCGCCTCACAACCCATTAAAAATAAAGTCACACCACCTCTCCTTCAAACGCACAGCTCACACCAGAACATTCAACAGTTGATAATGATCCCATGGTACTCAATACTGTTCTTTCTGAAAATGCCACGCATAAACTTTACAGGAATCAGATTTACTTAGAAATGTTCAGTGTGTAACTTTACCAAGAATCATTACTTGATAAATAATAGATGAAACCTCCATATTTTGAAAACTTCAAAGCTGTTGATTACATGAAGTACCAAGTCAATGACTATCTGAGGGAAAGTCATCAGCATGAAAAACTAACTCTCCGCCACCTAACTGGCTGAGTGCTTCCAACATTTTATTTTTATTTATGGTTGAATTGAGTAGCTTCCCTTTCATTTTGCATTGGACATTTTTATTTTTTGGCTGCACAAATTATCATTTGGATTAATCCGCTTTCTTCCAATGTTAATAGTGCCATACAGGAGGCAACGACCAAACAGGGAATGCTGGAAATGCTCAACAGGTCAGACAGCATCTGAGGAGAGAGAAACAGATTTGACCTGTAACGTTAACTCTGTTTCCCTTTCCACAGAGGCTGCCTGAACCGCTGAACGTTTCCAGCTTTCTCTGTTTTTTTATCTCAGGTTTGCAGCATCTGCAATTTTTTTGCTTCAGAGATCAAGCTGGATGTTGTCTGGAGTCCCTGGGGCAACACAATTTCATCCGAACACGGATGAAAGGCTTTGCAAGAACGTAACCAATTGATTCTGAGGACGGGCCCCAGCATTGAACTGCCCATGTTTGGGTGCAACTGAATTCAATCTTCTACTAGTAGTGCCACAATTATCGTACCGGGTTTTGGTTGGTGGGGTACCAGTGTTGCCTTCCTTGATCCAGCTAAAGTAGCCCAAGCAGACTGTTTCAGCGCTGATGAATTTGCTGCAGCAATGTGAAACTACAGAGCTCTGCAGAAGCAGGGTGTTGCACAGCGGCAGAGGGGCTGTACTGGGCATAGTGCTGAGGTGCCCTCAGCAAGGGGTGAGGGAATGAACAGAGGGTGCCGGGCTCACCTCCAGTCGATCAGTCCTCATCAGCTTCTGGGCAGCGGCCGCAGTGTGGACCGGAACGGCGTGGTTTCCCGTCACCAGCATCGGCGCGCTGGGGAGGATCTCGGCTGGCACTAGATTCGGGGAGACGGGTCCCAGGTACGGGTTGAAGGCTGTGGTGGGGTTAGTCGCTAGCCCCGTTGTGACAGAGAACATTGGCTGAAAGACAGAAAGGGGAGAGACAAGGGTTGAGTCACCAAGTCACTTCATGGCCAAGTCTACAACTTTCCCCCAATTATACATGACGTCAGTTCACTGACTATTGCCCAGCTGTTGTACATATTCGCCAGACAACAGGCAGTTTTGGGGCAAGCTTACACAAATATACAACACTACATGAGGTCACAGCTAGAAAACTGAGGCCAATTCTGATTACCACATTTAAAGCAAAGATGCTTTGCTTTAATTACGAGGGGACATAATTTTAAGGTGATTGGAGGAAGGTATAAGGGGGATGTCAGAGGCAAGTCTTTTACACAGAGAGTGGTGGGTGCGTGGAACGCAATGCCTGCAGAGGTTGTGGGGGCAAATACATTAGGGACATTTAAGAGACTGTTAGATAGACACATAAATGACAGTGAAATAGAGGGCAATGTGGGAGGGAAAGGATAGATAGATCTTAGAGCAGGATAAAATGTCGGCACAACATTGTGGACTGAAGGGCCTATATTATTCTATGCTGATGTCTTGGAGAGTGTGCAGGGGATATCCACACAACTAAGAGATGAAAGACTTCAGTCAAATGGAGTGACTGGAGAAGCTAGGGTTATTCTCCCTTCAGCAGGGAAGATTAAGTGATAATTGAACAGAGGCATTGGAAATTGTGCTGGGCTTTGATGGAGTAATTAAGGAGAAATGGGACCCAGTGACAATTGTGAGTAACCAGACTAGTTTTAGGGTAAAGGGCAAAATATTCAATGGGAGAAACAAAAGTTTTCTTGTGGAACAATTACAAAACGTGCGATGAAGAGAGATTAGACAAACTTGGGTTGTTTTCTCTGAAACAGTGGCAGCTGGGAGGACGCCTGATAGAAATTTACAAGACTATGAGAGGCATAGATAGAGTAGCCAGCCGGTATCTTTTTCCCAGCGTAGAAATGTCTAATACTAGAGGGTATGCATTTAAGGTGAGAGGGAGAAATTTCAAAGGAGATGTGTGGGAAAGTTTTTTACACAGATAGTGGTGGGTGCCTGGAATGTATTGCCAGGGGTGGTGGTGGAGGCAGATATGATAGAGGCATTTAAGAGGCTCTTAGATAGGCGCATGAATGTGCAGAGAATGGAGGGATATGGGCTATGTATAGGCAGAAGGGATTACTTTAGTTAGGTGTTTAATTACTAGTTTAATTAGTTCGGCACAACATCATGGGCTGAAGGGCCTGTTCCTGTGCTGTACTGTTCTATGTTGTAATTATTCTGATTTAGTTGTGTTGGAAAGGCTGCTGAACAGATCCACAGTAAACTTCAATATGGATTTGGGGCTATCATTGCAGGAGGAAAACTAGCCGGCGGGGTACGGGGACGGAGAAAGGACTGGATAACCCTTTCCACCAGAGGCACAACTGGTTAAATCGCTGCTCTGTCGCCCTGTTGCTTCCATTATTGGATTCCAGTTTGGGACAAGCCAGCTTTTGCGGGGCTCCGGGGAATGTGCAAGGGAATGAAGAGGGTTTTCCAAGGTCCAGCACAAGTACAATGGGTCCGGTAGCCCGATTCTGGAACAATGTGGAAGGTTTTGAGGCAACTGAGAAACTTAATCAGCGTTTAATCACCCCCCTCAGAAACTGTCGATAAGGAATACCTTGAGAGTATCACGGTCCTTATAACCTTATAAGACAGAATGGGTTAATGGTCTTTTTGTGTATCACATGGCCCAGCTAAAGTTCACACTAACTGGATTTTCACTGGAACTGGAGGAGCTGAGCCTGACTGCACTTGGGCTGGGTGTGGACAATACATGGGGCAGTCCTGAGCTACGCTGGCCAACTTGGGGGCAGGAACAACATAAAGCAGCACACTAAAGCAAGGGAGAAAAACAGTGTGAGCCCCCTAATGGGATACTAAAGAATGAATCTCCCCACATCCTCTAAACCACTCGTGGGTCAAAAGCAACAACACTTGAACCATCAGCGTGAGATGGCATTGCAGCTGAGAGACATGGTTCAATGCCTGGTCTCAGGGGGCAATGAGAGCAGCACGACTGATTTCCCAGCGCACCACTGCCCTGCAATTTCCCCACTCCTAACTCCTGGGAACCAGTGGGAGGGCAGGGGTGGATATTGGTCGGGGAGTACGTGACGCATGCAGAGAAGGTCAAGTGAAGACGAAAGCAGTTTTGCATGCAATGCTCGACTGCCTTGAAGTACTCTCAAGGCTAACCAGGCAAGGGGCCAGAGAGAGCCTCGGATCATGGAGAGTAGTGCTGCCTGTATCAGTCAATCAGAACCTTCATGGCAAGTAGGGGGAAAATACGGTGGGAAGGAGAGTGTTAAGAGAGAATGGGTGTGGATAACGTGAATAGGCATGTAATGTGCACTTGTTTGTTGGCTACAAGATCCACAGCAGGACCGAATGAGCACATTGGGACAAACTAAACCATTGCAATTCCCAGTAATTCCCAAGGAATAACTTATTTGTCTTTCACATTGTTATTACTCTCAGCACTCTGGAATATTAATGGCTTATCCAATCTATTCCATCTGCAGCTAATCCACTCCCAAAGGTCCACCATCTCTCTGCATCTCACCTATCATTGCACTGACAGAATATATCAAAGATCCTTTGATGAAAATGATGCTATTGCTTTTAGATCCCCTAAATGCAGATCGACAAGTACCAATTAATAAAATCGCTGACGTTTTATTTGCCCTTCACGTTGCAGTGAAGGTACACTGCAAAATTTACCTGTGCTTTTGACACGGGATTACCCGAATGGTTTGAGAGATGATGGATTTCAGCTAACAGAGAAGTCAGGGATGTTCTTCTGTCAGCAAAGTTGAGAGGAGATTTGAGGGAGGTGGACTGGAGCACAATGGGGCAATGGACACAAAATGCTGGAGGAACTCAGCAGGTCAGGCAGCATCTATGGAGGGAAATGAACAGCCGACGTTTCGGACTGAGAATCAAGGAGGAGAGCAGAAACCAGAATAAAGGGGTGTGGGAGGGGAAGGAGCACGAGCTGGCGGGTGATAGGTGGATCCAGGTGAGGGGGGGGGATGTAGGTA